>JAESUZ010003395.1:1728284-2069791 GCA_017311185.1 Proteles cristata cristata
AGATCTCCAGAAATAGGAGTTAGTGCTGTTTTTCTTTTTGAATCAGAAGTAGGTAAACACCAGTAAAGCTGAGGGTGTACAGTGTGATTTAGTGTAGGTTAACATAGTGCAGAGGGTATTTTGCAATAAAATTTTAAATTACGGGGAATATATTTACTGCCTGTCATGTGTGTGGCTTATGAACTATAGGTTTGATATTTGGCAGAATGTGTAAGAACTGATAATTAGGTATGTGTGTGTAGGTAGTAACATTTGTTTAAAACAAAGTACTGTAAAACTGAATTCATTTATGCCTCTTACTTTGTTCAGCCTCTCATAGACAAGTAATAAAATATACCAGTAATATCTCACTTTACAATAAGCTTTAATTATGGAGACACCTGATAAAATGCAAAGGAACTATCTGTTCAAGAGCTCTGTGGATTCTAGTAAATAGAATTGGTATTATGTGTGTGTGTGTGTGTGTGTGAGAGAGAGAGAGAGAGAGAGAGAAGAGGGGACAGAGACTGAGATAGACAGAGGACAGAGAGAAACTATACACGATAGTAAAGGTATTTTCGAAGTTGCTTTTTTAATTTGTAAATTTTTATTGGCTGAAATTGTATTTAACAAATTAGAAAACACATTTGTGTAATTGTCTTTACTTGATCTATCAAAATACTAAAGGAAGCAGTGCCACAGATCCAAATAAGAGCATTTGATGACTGCCTGTTATTTTAATATTGCCATGTGAAAAAATTAAGCTTTTCTTTTTGTTTTGTGAAATAACCTTAATTTAAATACTAGAAGCATGAGTGAATCACCATTTTAGTAAGTCCTAAATGAGGCAGAGTGTTTAGAAACCTTTGTCACTTTTTTCCTGTGGGCAAAATCTGATCACTGACCAATTATGCCAGAAATTCCAACTGAAATCAAATGGACATATTTTCCAGGTTAAAAGTAACCCAAGGAAGCCTGAACCAAGGCCCTTTATGGTGCAAGGTTACTGTTAGAGCAACTCTGATAATTTCTGGTTTGTTTTTTGTCTCCTTATTTCTACTCTATTCCTCAGCAGAGGTTTATTACAATAAACTTGGATACTAAATGAGGCTTTATTAATTAGGGATGGGCAGAAAACCAGCTGTGACATAGTGACCCCGGGTGGGAAGCCAAACCAGAGTAATTAAGACATAACATGGTAATGGGAACAAATAATGAATACACTCAGTGACCTGATGCCAAGCAGTGCCCCCTCTCCAGGCCTGGGTTGTTGTTTTTTTTTTTCCCTCTCTTTTACTTTTTTCTCCCTTTCAACTGATAGTCCCCTTGAATTGCCTTCTTATTATACTTTGATACAGATGGCATCCAAGGTAGTGAAAGTTGAGGAAAATATAGGCTAGTATTAGAGAAACTGTGAGGTTTATGTGATACTATTCCTATTGTCAGGGACCAGAGATTGATGCTCCTTTATTTTTTATCACACAGCACTTCTCTTACAAGGAGAAAAGCCAGTAGAATAATACTCGGTCCAAACACGCACGCACCTCTCCCAACCCAGTCATGATGTAAGGTATCTTCTTTGTTTCTTCCTTTGATGCTTGCTCTCCTGTGATGCTGAGTGAGTAAATAAATAAATAAACAAATAAATAAATAATATTCAGAAGAAGTCAATTGGATTCCCCAGAGTCACAGAAAATGAAGAAGTCTCATATGGCTCTTTATGTCAAGTTCTTGCTGCCCAATCAAGAATTTGTGATAATGTGGTCTTCAATGAGTCCACATCAAGTATCCGTCGACTTAGAACCACAAAGAATCTATCAAAGGAGCATGCCCACAGGTTTAAAATGGTTCACAACGTTTCCAGGTAGACGAAAACCTAAATCAGTCACGCATTTCCTTCAGTGCACTATAGGTTTGGATCAAGAGTGAGTCTGCCACAAGAAAATAACTTTATTTTCAACTTTTAAAACCCTCCATAAGTGCTATGACTGTCAAAAATTGTTACTGATTCTTGTTCACTTGCTGTTAAAATCTCGCTGTATGGCACCTTTGCATATCCTGAAGTTAAATAGCATCTATACTCACATCACTCTAAATTGCATACAGAGTAGGTGCTTAATATAAGTGTATTAACTAATATTCTATCCTGGCATGTAAAGCAGCAAATAAAGGAGTCCAATAAAGTACAAAACAAATGTAGCAACACAAGCAAATAAACCATCAGCATTCCTGTAATAGATATTAAGACATTTTACTTTTTAGTTTCTCAACTTTTAAGGCTAATTGCTTCAAGTTTCTGTTTATATGTATCAATATAGCTAAAATATTCATGATACATGGTACAACCTAAAAGATTTTCTCATCCCAGTTTAAAATCATTTGTACCTTAGTTCATTCTTTGGTTGACACAAAATCTTCACCTAGTTGCTTAAATAGTAAATTATAACTAAATAAGATTTTCCCTAACATTAACAGAAAAAGAGAGTTATGAATATGTCAATTACAGCTCTCTTAAGTTATCCATTAGCTCCTCTTCAGGTATAAAGGCTTTTCTTTGTTCTATAAAAATTGCCTAACAGTTGTGAGAGAGCCATAGACAGTATTCTCAATAATGTGGCCTTGTGTCCTGAAAGCATTGACATTTCTTTTGCCTTCTGTGAATCATATCATAGCTGGCATACTGAATTAATCAATAGAAATATTTTGTATCTATTAACAATTTACTGTGAGGGGATAAAAGTCCTAGGAAAGTAAAAGACAGAATTGCCCCCATTTAATTTTATAGCCACTCTATGTGGATCTTAGCACATTGAACAAAGACGATATATTACAGGGTCACTGCTTTCATGCTTTTACATTTTTTAAAAATGAGGTGAGTTTGAATAAATAGATAAATAAGATTAATGGAACCTATTGTTTTCTTTCTCTAGGCTTACAGTATTTTGTTTTCATGTGATATTAAAATGAGTGATTTCAGGAAAGTCATGAGAATGTTCTCTATATTTCTAGCCCTGACCTATGTATATTATTAATGTAATATAATGCAATAATGTAATATAAAAGAAGGACCTATGTCTTACAGAAAGAGTATTTTCATTTATTATTTTAATAGGCAGGGCAAATATTCATGCATCTAGACAGTATGGATATGGGGAATGACTATTGGAAATTTGCTCTTATTTAACCAAATAGAATTTCTTAGCCTGAAAACAAATGCTTTATGATTTTTCCCCCACTCCTTTCAATTCCTCCTGTTTGGGTGGGTTTTGTTTAAAAGTCAAACTCAGGAAATTCAGAGCTTTGAGAACTAGTTTCCATATCCTTTGAGTAAGTTTAGAAAGTTTCTATTTGGAAGGGAGGGGGGTGGTTAAATTAAAGGTTAAAAAAAAAAAAAAAAAGCAGATCTCCATAAACAGGAAAAAGGTCCTTGGGCTAAGTCCATCTTTATCCATTGCTTAGCTGGAAATATAATCAAATACAGAAATTTAGAAAGATAAAAGCACAATTTCCACCATCAACCCACTGTTAACATTGTAAAGGACATGTGCACGAAGCACGTAAAGATTGTACCCCAGAGCATGTCCCAGGTAACTTGAAATAAAGGCAGTTGCTTCTGCAGTCTCAGAAGACAGGCAGGTGCTCTTTTCTTCAGAAGATATTCATGCTGATGCAGTAAACATTTCCAGAGAAGCTTTCCCAGAGAGGAGTCCTTTGCTTTTTCCCCATTCATCCTCCTGCCTGTTCTTTGAGCTTGAAAAGAAGAGCGCTGACAGCATATAAAAAATCCTGGATGGAAGATGGACAGAAATCAGAAAGAAGAGAGGTGATTAGAGATGGACCCAGAAAACCATCTTCTTCCCTGACAACTGCCTTTTGCAGGCGGAGGAAAAAATTATTCTGTGAAGCATCATTTATGAACTTGTGTGCTTCTCACTCATAATTTTCTGTATTTTCAAGCTTCTCTAAAAATGTTTTACATTTTTAATTAAATAGAAGTTTTAGCTTTTTAAAAGTAAATGGTCTTCCAAGACACTCATATTTAGTGCATGTGAAAGAATAATATAGTTGGAAAGAAACTTAAAGATTATTTGGTACAACGTTTTCAAGGGATTTGGGAAGAAATCAACTATTCTGACTCCAGGTTTTGAGCATTTTCATCTATCTATCTATTATCTATCTATCTAATCTATCTATATATATACACATATATGTGTAAATACACATATATGTAATTCTCCTTTGTGTATATGTGAAAATACTAAGAATTATAATGTATGCCAAGCTCTTTCTCGCCAGTGATTGGGTAGAGGACAGCAGTATACAGATAGCAGATATTGTATTTGTCTCATTCTAGATCCACTGCTCACCCTTTTCTACCCATTTGTTTTCAACAATTCCCTTGGCTTCTGATTTCCACTTGGGTTTAGATAATAGAAGCATTGGCAGTACATTTACAGGACAGGAGGGAGTGAGTGGAAGTACTTACTCCCCGACTCCTTTCTTACCAGGCCACCAGTTGTCAATGGCTACAAAAATAGTATAGTATAATCCATTGAATCATTCGTTTAACAAATATTTATTGAGGTCTACCGGGCCCAACAGACATCAAAGGCATGAGACACCTGCTCACACAGAATTTATTTTAAAAGTATCTGTTTTGATTATTTTCATTTTTAATCATGAAATATTTGAACTACTTTGTGATCTACCTTTTAGTGAGAAGCCTTTTTTATTTTAATTTACATCCAGGTTAGTTAGCATATAGTTCAACAATGATTTCAGGAGTAGATTCCTTACAATGATTTCAGGAGTGGATTCCTTAATACCACTTACCCATTTAGCCCATCCCCCCTCCCACAACCCCTCCAGTAATCCTCTGTTTGTTCTCCATATTTAAGAGTCTCTTATGTCTTTGTCACCCTTCCTGTTTTTATATTATTTTTGAAAAGGCTTTTTTTTTAAGAATTAGAGAAAAATGCCAAACAAGCAATGTAAATTCTGATAATCATTTGGTATGTTCATGGCAAATAGGTTTTATATATCAGGGAAATTGTTGAGTAAAAAAGAAAAAGTAAAATGAATTCTAATTACTTTTCAATGAGTTGCAATGATACCAAATGAATTAATGAAATATTAAAGATGGGTATGTAAGTGGGAAGACCCTATTTCTTATCACATACCCTAAAGTGTGCCAAGCATATGCATTAAACTAGGCTGTAAGATGAATTAAAAACTGCAGATGATCTTTGCTTAACACTTTCAGGTTGTTTTGATGTAGGAAAGAAATTCATCATTCATAGAGGAACTTATTTGAGTTATAGATTTGACAACTAAGACTGAACATACATAGTGACAAAACATCTGCTGAAGTCTAGTCAAAAGCTCAGTCAATTTTGTGAAGAAATCAGTCAAGCCTGTTGCTCGGTGGCACATAGACAAAACCACCAACTGATCGACTGAGTTTTTCACTTTTGAATGGGTTGTTTGGCATCATGTAGACCCAGCCTATGATTATACTGCCATCTGTATTCTTTCTTACATCAGGCTTATTTCAGCCACAACTTATACATGCTGTTTTGAGAAGAACTAGTCAATATTTTGGTTTGTCTTTAGCTATAAGAGCGCCGTAGACAGTCTTGCGTGAACTTGGCTCTGCCTTGCTAATTCTCTGTCAGTTCTGGCAGCTATAGGAATTTAAGTTCATGGTGTAGATATTTGGATTCCCCTCAAAATAAAAATAAAATATGTAAAATAAAATCTCAAAATAGGCTGCTTGTCTTTAACAAAAATACCCAAATTCCTAGAAATGGCCAGCCATAGTCAATATGTATATATGTGAGAGTATAATTTTAATGTTAAAACAATACAAACAGAATAGAATATTTTGAAGTTAACCATTGCTCATGTTATCATAGTTTTCAAACTACATGAAGCAATTGAAAAAAATCTTCCTTTACCAAATTCAACTGCACATGAAGCTTTTGAAACTATAAGATACTTTGTGATGGTGGTACAATTGGAAATTGCAAAAATCAATGAAAGTGTTACACATATTTATCCTCACTAGCACTTTAACAACTTATAACATTACAGCCACTGCAGGGACCAGTTATTTCTTCTAAGGACATATGCTTAAAATAGAGAGGAAGGTTGAGCTTTTGAGGGCAATCAATCATCAAAGAGTTTTTGCATAATGATAAAGTTGTTCTCTGGTTTTAACAGCTCAGAGCCGTATTAAAACATGTCACTCTATAAGTATACCTGAATCAGAATCCCTTTTTTGTTTCTTTTCTTTAGTAGAAGTTGAAGGAAGTGATAAGTGAAAGAAAATGATGAGGAAATATGTGTTCTTTATTCAACAAAGTTGTAAGTAGACCAGATTCAAGTTTTATGGGCCCTGAAATTTATAAAATTTGGGTGACCTGGTTTGGAAAAATATATAAAATTATAAATAAAAATCAAGTAGAAAGGTTAATGCTATTTAATTGAGAGGAATGTTTTTTAATTAATGTTACTTAAAATTAGAGGAAAAAGATGTTTGGAAAAGGCATGTGCGAATGAGGGACCCTAAAATTTGAGGTACATTATTTTTACAATGTATCCAATAATAGGACTGACAAAATATCCTAGAAAAACAAAACAATAAAAAAAATTACCTGGAATTTGAGCACAGGAAAATAATTTGTCATAAAGAATATGATTTATGATATATCTTACATTTAAATCTCTTTCAATTACCATAATTCATAAATAACACTTGTATGGCAGGTATCTGCATTTGTTTTCCTTTATTCCAATAAAATCTGAGTCATCTGACTCTTAATTTCATTACTTTATGAAACACTTTAGAATCACTCAGTAAAGACTCTTCAAACATTAGGAGTGGTTGGGTATATTACCAGAAGAAATATGGTGGACCTAACGGAGATGAAATGATAGGTGAAACTGAGAGGGCACACATTTTGTCTCGCATGTTATCAGCATCCTCACCTTACAGATAAGTATAATAAAGCCCAGAGAGGAGTGGCGCCTTATCCAACTTCACACAAACCTTTCATGTCAGAGGTTTAGAGGACATACGTGTGAACAGCCAATCCAGAGTCTTACCCACTGCGCCTGGCTTCACATCAACCTCAGCTCTCTTATTCCCTTCACATTCCCTTCAGATTCCCTTCACTGTGTGATCCAAACAATTTCATTGTTGTGAGCACTACCATTGCCATCTAGAATAGGATACTTAGAACTACCTGGTGAATTCTAGTGCCTTCTCTCAGGCTAATGTGCTATCAGTCCTATTTCATGTGAGCCTTCAGAGAACAATAGGTGTTTACACGTAGTTACTCTGACCACTGGAACAACTGTGGGTGCACTGCATCCTGCCAGTAGTGAGTAATGTAGTTAACAAAAATCCAGGTACAATTTTCTACTTTTAAGGTAGTTCTTCCAGGTAATTATTTTATTCACTTAGACAGAGGTGAGATGGGGATTCTTGTCACTGTTTTTCTAGCAGTTTGACAAAGATTAAGTCTTTCATGGTAACAACTAAAAATACTGACTTAAATGTGAATACATATTTTTAGGCATTATCAGTCAAATGGCAAGAAAGTTTAGTAGTTCTCACAGGTCAAAAATTAAGTTAAAGAACCCAAGAGGCAAGTGAAATAGTTACTATGATTTGTGTTCTCAGGGCACTGATCAACCTAGGTGAACTTGAATGTTCTTTTTACATCTTTACAGGTTGCAGTGCTCACAAGGGAAGGATATGACATCTAAAAGGTGATCCTCTTTATAAAGCTCAGACCCTAAAAAGCCACACTCTCATTATAAGTAGAAATATTACCTTCCCCCAAGTGATCAGCAAGACAAATTGCTCATCTTGAGCTTTGAATAAAGGAAAAAACCTCTTTTTTGGGAATCCAAATCACAAGCCAGTCTTTACCAGCTAAGTTTGCAAATGGAAGCCACAATATTTTGATGTGGGCAACTAAAATGCAAACCACACCTTAGTTAAAATGATGCTAGATCACTGGTGCCCGCAGATACCTAGCAGGAGCAAATGCATGTCATCTCTACAGGAACCTATTTCAATCCAACCCTCAGCAAATATATATAAATAAAGTTTAAAGAATGTGAACTCAATTTCAAAATTATAACACAAATAAAGCAGTGGAAAACATCAGCAAAAGAATCTGATCCCAAACTTTGATATATTGAGAATATCAAAAAAAGGAATAGAGACTAAGTAGGTTTAGCATATTTAGTAAATTAAAATAGGGGATAAAAAACAGCAAGAGAGCAGAGTCTATTAAAAAATGACCAAGTAGATATAAAACTAACCAAAGAAATTAATTAAAGAAAAATATAATAATAGAAATTAATAACTCAATACTTGTCTCTAAAATTACATTAGACACAGATAAAAATAGAATTCATAAACTGGAAAATGTACCTGAAGAAATTATCTGGATTGTAGTAAAAGGTAGGCAAAGAGATAGGAAACATGACTGAGTTATTAACAGGCATGGAGGATACAGTGAAAACTCTAAAGCATATATACTTAGAAGTTTTATTAAGAATGGAGAGAAGCAACATTTGAAGATAAAATGAAAACAATGAAACCCATGAAAACACCCATCCTTAGATTCACAAAATCCCAAGGAAAATGTTTTGAAAGTCTACATTTATCTATATCTATACAGAGATATCTATATCTCTATACACATATATCTATGCATATAGATACGCATATTTGTATACACATGTATATATAGAGATATATCTGTATGTAAATATATAGTGCTAAATCTGTGTATCACTGAGGACAAAGAGATGATCTTAAAATCAGATGGGAAAGATAAGCTGTCTAAATATAATGATTAAATTAACTCATATTCTCATCAGTAGCAATGGAAGACAGAGAAAATAGAATATCTTCAGTGCACTGAAAAAAAATAACCATGAACCTAGAATTCCATATTCAACAAAGGTATTTCAAGAGTGAAAGTGAAATAAAGACATTTTCATGTGAAAATTCTGAGATGCAAGAAAGGATGGTGATCTAAGAAAGTAATTAATACATTAAGGCTAAGTAAACATTGACTATTGTGTTTATAAAAAAAAAAAATAATGGAACTCATGGTTGTCTCAGTCAGTTAAGCATCTGAGTTGATTTCAGTTCAGGTCATGATCTCACAGTTTGTGAGTTTGAGCCCCCCCCCGTCCCCCACCAGGCTCTGCACTGATGGTGCTTTCTCTCAGTCTCTATCTGTCTGTCTGTCTGTCTGTCTCTCTCTGTCTCTCTTTCCACCCCCCATCTCTCTGCTCCTCCGCCACTTGTGCTCTCTTTCTCAAAATAAATAAATAAGCTTTAAAAAATAAAAGAGAAAAGGTAAAATAAAAATTCATATAGCAATAGTGCATAAAAAGAGACGAAATCATCAGAGCTAATCCTGTCCTAACATTTATTTGGAAGGACATTGAATTCATGATTAGCTTCAGAATTTGATATTAGTATGCATGTTATAATTCCTGGAGTTATTACTAAAAGAAATGAAGCACAGTGAAGTAAAAAGGAAAAAAAAAAAATCTAACGAGAAACCATACTCCATTCAAAAGAATAAAATGAAAGTAGCAAAAATGAATGTAGAGTAGGAGAGATAATTTTTATCCCCAGATAAAGTAGAGGTAAGTTTAAATAATCAGAAATTCTAATAAATCTAAGTGGGTTAAATGATCCAGTGAAAAACAAATAGACATATATAACACATAAAAATACAAATAGGTTGAAAAAATACAGATAGGTTGAATGTACAAGACTAGGAAAAGGTATACCATCAAAATAAAAAAAAAGTGAGTGCAGTTTGATTATTATCAGACAAAATAGATATTAAACTCAAAAGAATTCCTGAGATTAAAAGAGATACCTAGGTAATGAGGAATGAGTCAATGCAATGGAAAATATAACATTTTAAAATACTAGCCACTTAAAACATATAGAACAAAATCTTCAAAAAATGTATATAGCAAAAATTAAAACAAATACAAGTGTAAATTAATTCATTATATTGGAGCATTTTAACTATACTCATCATTAATTAAGAAAAATCAAAATATCCCTTTGAAAAACAGTTGATAAGCTTTATCTAAAGGACATATATAGAATATGTTTCAAATTCTTTTCTTTTTTAGAAAGAAAGATAATTTAGAAGATAATAGAAACATTTTGACTCTAACTTGTCCCGTAAATATTACTTTAATGATTAATGTTAGTTTTTCTTCTCTTTAAATTTGTTATATGTTACCTGTCTGTTTTCCCTGATGGCATAGCTTTTTTTTTTTTTTTAACTTTTGGAAGTATATATAGTTATTGAAATATTTTAAACTTGGAAGTAAGAACTTCCAATACTCAAAAAAAAAAAAAAAAAAGAAAGGTGAGCATCATCTGTTGTCCTTGTAGTTGTCCTTGTAGTTTGAATAGAGTATATCTCAGTTTTATTTTAATCAAAATATCATTTTCTAATAACTTAATATATTCAAAGTCATAATTATTACCTTATAAATTCAGACTAAGTGGCCTAAGGATGCTGATCCTTTAGGTGCATATTCTATTATGTGAAAGTAGTTTATCATCATCCCATCTATATGTGCTAAATCCTTTAAGCAATGACAGGTCAAAGAATTTGTCATTGCTTTATCTTTGACAATCTCCTAAATTATGCTCCATGAGGGTACTATTCCTAGTGTGCCCCACATTGTGCAGAAACACAAAAACAATTCAAGTTATAGAAAAAATGAGAAGACTGTGGAATACTTATCCAGTGAACTCCATTGCCTCTAATAACTACTTGAATAATTGACCCCACTTTTTTTTTCTTTTTGTCACAATTAGTTGGATAAATGCCTTAGTTTTCCATTTTACTTAATCTGTGTAGACAGAGCCAAAGAAATCCCTCCTCCCTTCAACGCAAGCTTTTCCACTGCACAAATGATGCTAATGCTCTTGATTGGCATGACACAGCACTCTAAACCATTTGACTCCAGTGAATTAGTAGAGCAAGAATGTCTGAAAGCAGAGTGACTCCGTTTAAGTACTTAAATGCACAGCAAACAACTGCTTGCCTTTTTTTCTTCTCTAGTGCTGTCTCATGAAGCAGTGTATTATTACAGATAATCCACAGTGAATAAAAGACAAAGCATTTTGTATTCAAAATATACACACATTTGCCAAGTTTACTGAACCTGTGATTTTTCAAAATAAAAGATACAAATATTTATTTGAAAAATGATATAATTAAGAGAAGCTTACTACAGAGCAGCAACTACACATGCTGTATAACCAAACCATAACACCAATAAACAGGTTTTGCTGACAGACACCTATTGTCAGTAAGATTAGTTGAACTCAAAAGAGTGCCAGGAAACCTCTTTCATGCTTCAACAAAACATAATTTGTTTGAAGTAATGATGACTAGTTATGTATAATTATCTGATTATCAAAAAAATAAAAATAAACTTGTTTAAACAACTTTGGTGTGCTGCATTATAAGGTTTCATTTAGTCTCTGAATTATTTAATGTTCATGTAGTTCTGAGACAAACTGCATGATTCAAAACCAATTAAAAGATTTGCCCAGATTACCCATAACTTGCAAATTGGCACAACATGGTACGATACTTATTAAGTTGGGATGGTTTTTGGAGAGTAGTAGAGGCTTCAAAAAATAATGAGGTTTTCCAGAAGGGGAATAGTTTATAAATCATCAGTCAATGAAAATGATTCATGAAATTTATATCAATTTTAATATAAAGCAACATAATTCTTATCTCTTGTGTAGGTAGACTTTTAAGATGTATGAGAAAGAGAATTGCTTATACTATGCAAATGAAAATAATCATTCAGTGTCTAGCAGACTCTTGCAAATCAGGAAAAATATTTAGATTTATACACAAAGTATTTTAGTCATTCTTATTCTTCTGGTTTACTTGGAAACACAATGAATTAAACTAATATTATTTTCTATTCAGATGGCATAAATCGACTTTGCTTCTTGGAACAATTTATTTTGAATACTTGCCCAATGAGTTAAAATGCTAAAATTTTTCTTCCCAGGTAATGTCCCAGTTCCTTATGGGAGGTATCTGGTTAATTATCAGGAAAACAATAAAGATGGCAATAAGATTTAAACTCTTAAGTTTCAGATAAATTTACATATAATGTATGACATTGAGCCTAAATAATCTCCACACATTTACATTATCACTAGTATTAGGAAGGCTTGCGTGACAGGTTCTATAAACTAATATGGGATATACAAAAGGAAGATTATTTTTTCCTGGAATAAGGAGTTTAGAGATAGGTGGCAGCTGATGACATTGGTTCCATGACTTAAGCATTTGGGGTTAATATTAAGTAAATTGTTCCTGTACTTTTTTCTCATGACTGCCCCATCCCTTGGCCTTGTGTTCACCTCAAGGAAAGACAGAATCAGGGAAACTGGAATGTCAGCATTATCTGTTGCTTTATCAGAAAAGTAAAAGCTTTTGCCCCAAATACTCCTGTAGCAGAATTTCGTTTTACTAGTCAGAAATATGTCACATGGTCACAAGCTGCAAGGATGGGTGGGAAAGTGAGTATTTTTTATAATGGAGATGGGAAAGAGAAAAAGTTTGAGTCAGCTAAATAACAGTTTTTATATCGACATTAATATTCTAATAATGGGAGAGTGATTCATTTGGTTACTTACATGCATCTAAGTCTACCTCATAGAATTCTGTGAAGGTTAAATGAGATGATATACCTGAAGTTGCTCTATAAGCCATAAGGAACTAAAGATGAATGTCCTGTTCCATAACTCTTAGTGTTATCAGTCACCTCAGTTTAGCCTCCCCATTTCCGGAAACCCATTCTGCAGACCTGTAAACACAAGTGTACTCCAAGTCCTTACTTCCAAGAGAAGTCAACATATTCACAGTAAGTGCAGAGGGAAAAGAGACAAATAAAGCAACTAGAAATAAAATGATTTAAAGGAATGAAGATACAGATGATTTAATATAACTTATAATGAGCATCTAGAATAGAAAACCTATAAAAGGTACCTAGAATTCCATAATCTAAAAAGCAGAAATTTTCCTAAAAATTGAGAAAAACCTGATTAAGTACATTTAAAGGCATTATGTTTTAAGAAAACAATGATAAAGATATAACATGACCAAAGTATTACACCTCAAGTAATTTTGTAAATTTTAATTCCAGCACAGTTAATATACAGTGTTATATTAGTATTAGGTATACAATATAGTGTTTCAACCATTCTATACATTACTTAGTGCTCATCATGATAAGTTTACTCTTAATACACCTATTTTGCCCATTCCACCCAGCTCCCCTCTGGAAACCATCAGTGTGTTCTGTACAGTTAAAAGTCTTTTTCCCCCCCCCTTTTTTTTTTTTGGTCTGTCTCTTTTTTCTTTCTTTGTTTTGTTTCTTAAATTCCACACATAAGTGAAATCATATGGCATTTGTCTTTTTCTTACTGGCTTATTTCACTTAGCATTATACCCTCTAGATCATCCATGTTGCTGTAAGTGGAAAGATTTAATTATTTTTTATGGCTGAGTAATAGTTCATTATATAAAGTTTATATATAAAGGGATATAATATGTACAATGATCTATTATATATGTTGTATATCACTTCTTTATTCATCTATCAAGGACATTTGGGTTTCTTCCATTATTTGACTATTATGAAATAACGCTACAATAAATATGGGAATCCATGTATCTTTTTGTATTATTATTTTTGTATTTTTTAGGTAAATAGCCAGTAATAGAGTGACTGGATCATATGGTAATTCTATTGTTAGTTTTTTGAGAAACCTTTTTTCTCCACATCCTCACCAACACTGGTTGTCTCTTGTGTTTTGATTTTAGCCATTCTGATAGGTGTGACATGATATCTTATTGTGGTTTTGATTTCCATTTCCCTGATGATGAGTGATGTTGGGCATCTTTTCATGTGTCTGTCTCATGTCTTCTTTGGAGAAATGTCTGTTCATGTCTTCTGCCCATTTTTAAATTAGATTGGGTTTTTTTGTTTTGGTTTGTTTTATTGTTGAGTTGTAGAAGTTCTTTATATATTCTGGATACTAACGCTTTATCATATGTCATTTGCAAATACTTTCTCTCATACAGTAGATTGCCCTTTACTTTTTCTGGTTGTTTCTCTTGCTATGCAGAAGCTTTTTATTTTCAGGCAATCCCAGTAGTTTAGTTTTGCTTTTGTTCCTCTTGCCTCAGGAGACATGTCAATTTGAGAGAGATTTCTACCTGTGCTCTCTTCTAGGATTTTTACAGCTTCAGGTGTCAATTTTAGGTAGTTAGTCCATTTTTAGTTTATTTTTATGTATGATATGAGAAAGTGGTCCAATTTCATTCTTTTGCCTCTAGCTGCCTGGTTTTCCCAACAGTATTACTTGAAGAGACTGTATATTCTCCATTGCATATTCTTACCTCCTTTGTCAAAGATTAATTGATCCAATAATCATGGGTTTATTTCTGAGTTCTTCTATTCCACTGAGCTATATTGTCTATATTTTGCCAGTTCCAATCCTATTGTTTTGATTAGAACAGCTTTGCAGTATGTTTTCTTTTTTTTAATTTTTATTTTATTTTTTTCTGAGAGAGACACAGCGTGAACAGGGGAGGGTAAAAGAGAGAGGGAGACACAGAATCCGAAGCAGGCTCCAGGTTTAAGCTAGCTGTCAGCACAGATCCCGATGTGGGACTGGAACCCACAAACCGTGAGATTGTGACCTGAGCCAAAGTCCGACACCCAAACGACTGGGCCACCCAGGTGCCCCTGCAGTATGTTTTCAAATCTAGGATTGTGATACTTCTAGTTTTATTCTTTTTTAAGATTGATTTGGCTGTTTGAGGCCTTTTGCAGTTCCATATAAATTTTAAGACCATTTGTTCTAGTTCTGTGAAAAACGCTGTTGGTATTTTGATAGAGTATGCAGTAAATCTGTCTATCACTTTGGATAGTATGGATATTTTAACAATATTGGTTCTTCTAATCCAAGAGCATGGAATGTCTTTTCATTTGTTTATGTCATCTTCAATTTCTTTAATCAGCGTTTTATTGTTTTCAGAATACAGGTCTTTCGGGGTGCCTGAGTGGCTCAGTTGGTTATGCGTCCAACTTTGGCTCTGGTCATGATCTCACAGTTCATGGGTTTGAGCCCCATGTCAGGCTCTATGCTGACAGGACCTCAGAGCCTGGAGCCTGCTTCAGATTCTGTATTTCCTCTCTCTCTGACCCTCCCCTGCTCATGTTGTCTCTGTCCTTCCCATAAATAAATAAAAAATATTTTAAAATATTTTAAAAAAAGAAGAATAAAAGGTCTTTCACCTCCTTAGTAAAGTTTATTCCTAGGTATTTTATTATTTTTGTATACTTGTAAATGGAATTGTTTTCTTAATTTCTCTATCTGCTACTTCATTATTAGTGATAGAAATGCAACAGATTTCTGTGTATCAATTCTGAATCCTATGACCTTACTAAATTCATTTATCAGTTCTACTGTTTTGTTTTTCTGTTTGTTTGTTTGTTTTGGTGGAGTCTTTAGGATTTTCTATAGATAGTATCATGCCGTCTGCAAATAGTGTACGTTTTACTTCTCCCTTGCTGATTTGGATGCCTTTTATTCTTTTTCTTTACTACTGTAGTCAGGACTTCCAATACTATGTTAAATAAAAGTGGTGAGAGTAGGCATCCTTGCCTTTTCCGTATCTTAGGGGGAAATCTCTCAGTTTTACACCACTGAGTATGATGTTAGCTGTGGGTTTTTCATATAGCCTTTATTATGTTGAGGTATGTTCCCTTTAAACATACTTTGTTGAGGGTTTTTTTAATGAATAGATGTTATGCATTAAATAAATAAATGTTATGCTTTTTCTGCATCTGAAATAATCGTATGGCTTTTATGGTTTCTCTTATTGATGTGATATATCACACTGACTGAAATGCAAATATTGAACCACCCTTACATCCCAGGAATAAATCCCACTTGATCATGGTGAATAATTTTTTAATGTATTGTTTTATTTTGTTTCCCAATATTTTGTTGAGGATTTTGGCATCTTAGTTTGTCAGAAACACTGAGTTGTAGTTTTCCTTTTTTTGTAGTGTCTTTATCTGGTTTTAGTATAAGGGTAATGCTGGATTCATAGAATGAATTTGGGAACTTTTCTTCCTCCTCTATATTTTGGAATAAATTGAAAAGAATAGGTATTAACTCTGCTTTAAATGTTTCATAGAATTCACCTATGAAGTCCCCTGATCTCAGACTTTGTTTGGATAGAATTTTTTTTTTTTTTTTATTACTGATTCGATTTAATTCCTGGTAACTGGTGTGTTCAAATTTTGTATTTCTTCCTGATTTAGTTTTGGGACATTAATGTTTCTAAGAAGTTGTCCATTTTTTCCTGGTTTTCCAATTTGTTGACATAATTTTTCATAATATTCTTTCCTAATCCTTTGTATTTCTGTGGTGTTGGTTAATTCACCTCTTTTATTTCTGATTTTGTTTATTTATGTCCCCTCTCCTCTCTGTCTCTGTCTCTATCTCTGTCTCTGTCTCTCTTTCTCTCCCTCTCTCAATGACACTGGCTAAAAGGCTAAAAGTTGATCAGTTTTGTTGACTTTTTAAGTTTATTTATTTTGAGAGAGGGAGAGAGAGAGAAGGAGAGAGAGGAAAAAGAGTGCACATTGAAGGGGGGAGAGGCAGAGAGAGAGATTAGATCAAGAATCCCAAGCAGGTTCTATGTGTTAGGACAGAGCCCAATGTGGGGCTCAAACTCCTGAACCATGAGATCATGGCCTGAGCCAATATCAAGAGTTGTACACTTAACCAACTGACCCACCCAGTTACTCTTGGTTGATCTTTTTAACGAACCAGCTCCTGGTTTCATTGATATTGTCTATGTTTGTTTTTTTTTATTTCTATTTTACTTATTTCTCCATTAATCTTTATACATTCCTTCCTTCTACTGGTTTTGGGTTTTGTTTGTTCTTTGTTTCTTTTAGGTATAAAGTTAGGTCATTTATTTGAGATTTTTCTTGCTTCTTGAGGTAGACTTGTATTACTATAAACTTACCTCTTAAAACAATTTTTGCTGCATCCTTAAAATTTTGGACCACTGTGTTTTCATTTTCATTTGTCTCCATGTATTTTTTCATATCTTCTCTGAATTTCTTAGTTGACCCATTCAGTTTTTAGTATCATGTCATTTAACTTTCATATATTTGTGTTCTTTCCAGATTTTTTCTTATAGTTGATTTCTAGTTTCATAGTTCTGTCTCATCTGATAAGACTCATGGTATGATTTCAATCTTTTTGAATTTTTGAGGCTTGGCTTATGACCTAATATGTGATCTCTTCTGGAAAATGTCCCATGTGCACTTGAAAAGATAGTGTATTCTGTTGTTTTATGATGGAACATTCAGAATGTATGTTAGATCCATCTGGTCCAATGTGTCATTCAAAGCCACTGTTTCCTTATTGATTTTCTGTTTGGATTATCCATCCATTGATGTAAGTGATATGCTAAAGCCTCCTGTTACTAGTGTATTACTATTGATTACTTCTTTTATGTTTGTTATTAGCTGCTTTATGGATTTGTGTGCCTCCATGTTAGGTGAATAAATATTTACTATTGTTATGTCTTCCTTTTGGATTATTTCATTTACCATTACTAGTGTCCTTTGTTTCTTGCTATAGTGTTTCTTTTAAAGTCTTTTTGTCTAATATAAATATTACTACCTTGGCTTTCTTTTAACTTCCATTTGCATTCTATTCTTTCACTTTCAATTGTATGTGTCTTTGGGTTTGAAATGATTCTCTTGTAGGCAGCATATAGATGAGTCTTGTATCTATTCTGCCACCGTATGTCTTTTGATTGGGGCATTTAGTCCATTTACATTCAAAGTACTTACTGATAGTATGTATTTATTACCATTTTGTTAACTGTTTTATGGTTGTTACTGTAGTTCTCTGTTCCTTTTTTCTCTTGTGCTCTTTTCTCATAGTTTGCTGGCTTTCTTGAAAGATATATTGGATTCCTTTCTCTTTATTTTTTGCATATCAATTACTTGCTTCTGGTTACCATTAGATTAATATATAACATCTTTTTGTAAGTTTATTAATTTATTTTGAGAGAGAAAGTGAGAGAGTATGAGTAGGGTAGGGGCAGTGAGAGAGGGAGAGAATCCCAAGCAGGCTCCACACTATGAGGGTAGAGCCTGATGTGGAGCTCAATCCAGTGAACCATGAGATCATGACCTGAGCCGAAATCAAGAGTTGGACACTTAACCGACTAAGCCACCCACATACCCCAAGTTTGTCTTTATTTATATAAATTCATACATTTATATATATATGTGTATATATATATGTATATGTTATGCATGTATATGCATATAGCAGTCTATATGAAGTTAATGGTTGCTTAACTTTGAATCTATTCTTTACTCCTCTCTCCCTGCTACATTTAAGGTATATTGTTTCATCCTTTAGATCCTTTTATTTTGTGAATCCCTTGACTGATTTTTATAGATATAGTTAATTTCACTCCTTTTTACTTCTTACTTTTCTTGCTTTTACTGATGATCTTTCTTATAGGGCTGGTTTAGTAGTCATAAATTCTTGTAACTTTTGTTTGTCTGGGAAACTGTTTATCTCACCTTCTATTCTGAATTATAGCCTTGCTGGTTAGAGTATTCTTGGCAGTAGGTTTCCCCCCACCCACCCCCAGCATTTTTAATATATCAGGCCACTCCCTTCTGGCTACCAAAAGGCCTACTGAAAAATCAGCTGATATCTTTATGGGTTTCCCTGTATATAACTGTTTTCTTTTCTCTTGTTACTTCTAAAATTCTCTCTTTATCACTATGTTTTTCCATTTTAATTACTACATGCCTCAGTGTGGAACTTCTTGTTTGATTTTGTTGTCTCTGTCGTTCTTGGATGTAGATTTCTGTTTCCTTCGCCATATTTGGGAAGTTTCTGTTTTTATTTCTTCAAACAAATTTTCTGCCCCCTTTTCTCTCTCTTTTCCTTCTGGGATTCCTATAATGTGAATGTTATTATGCTTAATGTTGCTGAGTTCCTTAATCTATCTTCATTTTTATTCATTTTTTTCTCTCTCCTATGTAGCTTGATTGTTTTCCATTACTCTCATTTCCAGATTACTGATCCATTCTTCTCTTCCTCTAGTATACATATTTTTTTTTCTGTAGGCAGAATAATAGATGTGTAGGTCTTTATCCCCAGGACCTGTAAAAATGTTATTATACTTGTAGGGTTGCACAATAGAATGCAGGTTGTAGCTAATCAGTCGACCATAAATTAGAGAGATTTGCTGGCTTATCTGATTAGGCCCAATGTACTCACAAAAGTTCTTAAAAGTGTAATCTGAGAAGGTATCAACTAGGCCCTGCTAGCTTTAAAGAGAGAGAAAGGGGTCCACAAGCTGAGGAAACTGGGGAGCATATAAAAGCTAGAATAGGCAAGGAAACAGATTCTTCTTTGGAGTCATTAGGAAGGAGGCTGACACCTTGGCTTTGGCCTCATGAAACTTCTACAGAGCTGAAGATAATAAATTTGTGTTGTTTTAAGCCACTGAGTGTGTGTTAGTTTGGTACAGCAACATAGGAAAGAATATGTATATCAATCCACTTATATGCAAATCGATACATAAAAATGTTCGATTTTAGTTAAGAATCCATCTACAAGGGAAGATGTCTAGTTTTCTTTGGGCGTGATGTTGTAGGTTATAGCTCTACCATCCTTTAACAGCCAGATAGAGGTATATATACTTGCATTCTTAGGGAAGAAATAGAATCAACAGAGAGTAAAATAGAAGTTGGCAAGTTGGCATTAATTCCCCAAAACCACTTACTTCACACTTTAGAAATCCATTTTAAAACTATAGACTCATGGAATTGAATAATGGATTCGACAAAGTATTTTGCTCTGGCTGGGAGGAGTGGGTGTGGGAGTTGGGGGTTTGGAGATGGCAGTACTATCCAAAGCTAGTGCTTATCCCATTGGACTTGCTTCTAAGAAAGGAAGACACTGAATTGGTGAATTTTGAGAATTTCATGATCTTGCAAACAAGTACTTATTGAAAATATCAAAGTCAGATTCTCTTTTGATCCCAGGAAAATTATATACATTTTTTCCTTCCCCCATTTTCACTCTTTCTTTTTCTCTCTTTTAAACGTTTTAACTGTAAAGCATTATATTGCTAGTGTTGTTGAGTTTAAGTGGAAACCTAACATGGGATATTTATATTTGTGAAGAGACTTATTTTTGTGATGTTATTTTTGAAAAAAGTAGAAAATAATGACTGCTTCCAAAAATAATTTCCCTTGTCAAACTTGTGTTTCTTTTTGCTTTGTTTTTGTTATTCTGATTTGATATGGACTGTGATTTCACAGCTGAGGCTATGCTAAGCCTGACCCTTACAAGAGAGTAACATTCTTGTATATTCTTATGGTAAAATAAGTATTCAGAGATTGATATCCCCACTTTTCTTGGGTGCTTTAATGGACAGTTTGACTCGACATCACAGTTTTCAAAGTCCAAGAGGATATACTAACTTGGACAAAAAACATATACAGGGTTAGAAAAAATATAATGTGTAGGAGCTAAAAGGCTTGATTTTCTTGGCTAGCAAAATATATTTTATGCAATTCCAGAGTTGAAGTAAAGACAAATGAATGCCCCCATGGTGTAATCACCAAGTTGAAAAATCAGGTGACTTCAGACTTCAAATTCCCTTTTAGCCCAGTAAGTTTTTATGTTTTTTTTATATCTTGTTTGGTGGATGAGTCAATGTTTAAATGGTCATTCATCATTTACCATATAAAAGAAAACCTATTACCTGAAACTCATTTTTACAGTTGCAGGCAAACAAAAATAATCATTTTCAAGGACCTAAAGCTGTTTCTTGAACAATGTCATCATTTTATCCTTATTTTACTTACTATTTACTTATATATGAGCCAGTTTTTGAGGCTGTACCCTGCAAGTTCTGGCTGTAAACAGTTTCCACCAACTCCTTGCTGCAGCAAGTGAGAAAAGGGAATTTGACTTTCCAGAAATCAGAGTTATCTTTCAGACAGACTCAAAGAACTAGACCAAAGGCACAAATAGGCAGCTATAAGCAGTCATGACTCCCATAATGTGCCATGTTGGGTTAATTTTAAATAGTTAGGAGACTATTAAACTGTGTCTCCAGGAAATTATTGTCCTTATTCCCAGGGTGGCCCTGTTTTTTTTTTTCAGACATTTCAATAAGTTGTCATTTCAAATGTATAGACTTGAGTTGTGCAAATATTTGCTGTCTTTTCTATGAATGAAATGAAGTAATCTATTGACATGCATGAAGGAATAATGATGTACAGGGAAGTTGGACAGTGGTCTTCATGAAATCTGGTCAGAGTACCTTCATGGAGAGTCTACAGCAAAGAGGGCTTGGTGCTTTAGAAAGAGTACAGACACTCTAGAATCACCTAGACCTGGTTGCAAATCCTCCCTCTCCTGTTTAATAACTGCATGAACATAAGCAATTTAGTGGACTTCTTTTGGCCATATTTTTCTTTTCTTCACAAACAGGAGAAATAACACTATCCATATCAGAGAGTAGCTGTCAGTGTGACATAAAACATTTCAAAAAGCCCTGCCAACCTAGAAGATATGCCATAGGAGCTCAATAAATGTTAATTCTGCTTAGTCACTCTGAGATCCAAGAATTCTCTTTGACTGGGTAAGAAAAACCTGCCCAACTATGGATATTCTTGAAATATGATCCCATACTAAACATAATTCAAGACTACACTAAACCAAGTGGAATATATATAATGTATCTTGTTTTAGTCCCAAATCCTCACTTTTGCTCTCTTCTAGAAGCACCTATTGGGTACCAGCCATATATCAGGGACCATGCTGGACCCTTACATATTTCATCTCCTTTAATCATTATAACTGAAGTGAAGGAGCAGTTGTTTTCCAAGCTACTACAGAGGGGACTGAATTTCTGAGAAACCAACTAGCTCAAAGTTGCATAGCTAATTAATCAGAATTCTGTCTTTATATCATGTCCCGTTTTACCAGTCTACCTTCTAAGTTTTGTGATGTCGAGAAGTTTCTGAGGTATAGTTTCCATGTATCAGCCAGAGTGTTTACCATGGCAGATTAATCAACACATAACAAAAAGTAGAGCTGTAGGATTACTCTGCAGCCTGTGGATATTGGCAACAGCAACAATTTTGTGCTCCTCTTGGCTTACTGGTTGATAGCACTGCTCTGGGTGTCAGAGACACGGTGACATGATATGCCAGGTAGGGAAGAGAACCACCACCCATGATCAGATGGCCCATAGACAGAAGGTGGGAGGCAAAGCTGGAAACAGGCCTAAGAACTAAGCTGAAAAGAATCACAAAGCTAAGAATGTGGACTTTGTGCTTAGTGATTTCCTGCCCCTGCCTTGCACCTATATTCATGTCCACTTTTCTACCACCTTTTCTAGTCTTCTAAGAAATATGACCAAGAGGACAAAGCTGCCACATGTGCATTTATTAAAGTGTCTATTTATTAAATGTTGTCCAGGTCTGCTTGCACTCTGATCAGCCAGTTTGGAAACACCTAGGACCCTTGCATTCTTTCCCCTGAAGTCTAGAGCTGAGTTAGGCCTGAGCAGTTTTCTGTTTTCTCAAAGCCTTTCTGTAACCCATGAAGTCCTCCAAGTCTGTAGTTTTTGTTCAAGCAAATAGAGAAGGAGGGGAAAGGAGTGAGATACATTAGAAATTTTTATCCTTTCACTTTACCTCCCAAGAGCTGAGGTCTTATGCTCCCATATGTGCCTGTGAATTCACAGTAGACTCTCCGTAAGGGTAGAATAAGCATGCAATGGCCAGCAAGGACCTTTTTTTTTTCTTTTTTTTATGAAATGCATTGAAAGATAGTTGCACCTTTATAATCAGTTAGTTGGGAAAATAAAGAATGAAAAAATTTTAATATGAAACTAGTAACTTGCAATATAAGCACATCTATATTTTAGTTTTCAGAAGAATGCTTAGGCACATTTGAAAAATAGAGAAAGTGATGTACCTAGTTGGGAGACTCAGCCTCCAGACAATGTCTAGTGCGTTCAATGGCATTTGAGGGCCCCTTAGAGTCTTTATCCAGCATCCCCACAGAGGACAGCCTCAACCACAGGTCAAGAACCCCTACCCATGGTAATGGGGAGCTACTGGAGATCATGATGAGTTACATAAAGTGATGTTTTAAAAAAACTGAAAGATCACTAGAGACATAAGAGACTGACCATAGGGAGACTGATTGATGCTTACATTATTCTAAGTATGAAGTTTGGGGGTCCCGGCCTACGTAGTAGCAATAGAAATAAATAGAAACAAAATTCAGTTGACAAATATAAAGAGTCTGTACTTTTGTTTTTGTTTTTTATTTTTTGCTACTTGGATGTTGGAAGGAAATGAGAGGCTCCAACTTTTCAAGTCCTGGTGACTGGGAGAATGATGGTAGTAAACCGTCTTCTTTGAGCAAAAGATAAAGTCAGTCCCAGCTGTCTTGAAATAATGGTAGTATATTTGCCAGGTGGGTAAGTAGGGATCCTCAGCAAGTAGTTAAAAGTATGTGTTTGAAGTTAAAAAGACAGGTCATTACTGTGGATAGAGCTTATGGAGTCATTGTAGAAGAAGTCCTCCATTAAGAGCAACCTCAGGCTGCATGTAGCCCCAGTTCCAGGAAAAGCTTCAGCTGAAGCCACCCTCGGACCACCCTTTGATGAGCCGATCAAAAGAAATGTGTAACATTCCTGTGGTCTGAGTCAGGGCTGAGACCTGCAGGTAGTTACTCTGTACAAACTAGCCAATCACTCACCGCTTGCCTAAACCCCACAGAGGCCCTATGAGCTCACCTCATAATTGGTCATTTTCAAAGGATTCTCGAAGGTCATGATTGGGTTCCGCCAAAAGTAAAAGACACCTCACAGATACTGAATGGTTAAAACTGTTACAATGGGTGCTGTACAACTATGATTGGTGCTTATGTGATGATGCTATACGTACAACATGTGCACTGTAACACCCCCCGTCCCTTACCCCATAAAAACTCTGCTTGCTATTGTTCGGGGCTCCACTTCGCTGCTGCTGCACAGGTAGACAGGTGAGCCCCTGCTCGAGCTTGTAATAAAGACCCTATTGTACTTGCATCGATGTCGCCTCCTTGGAGGTCTCTAGGGACTTGCGATTCAGGCACAAGAAAGAGACCAAAAATGTACTCTCTGAGAGAAAGAATGAACTGGACCAGTTAAAGATGGATCTAGAGTCTACCAGGACCAGCCAGTTTTTCCTGTAAAAGGTCATAGAGAAAATATTCTAAGCCTTGTGGGCCACAGGTCTCTGTCACAACTACTTAACTGTGTCACTGTAGAACAGTATGTAAATGATAAATCGGCTTGCCTATGTTCCACTAAAAAGCTATTACAAAAACAGGTGAGGCGACTGTCAGGATTTGACCCAAGAACTTTAGTTTTCTGACCTCTGGTCTAGAAACTTAAGCTCCATGAGGACAAGAACCTGTCTTTTTGGCTTAGTTCCATATACTGGATGAATGCTAGGTTGAGATGATTGTTTCTATATTTAGCTTTATTGGGACAACAGAGAAAACCAGGAGCATCTAATTGTCATGAGAACAGTCAGGATTGTGTGATAGAAACAAAATCGGGAAAAGTGTGCCAAAAAGAAAAGCCTAGCAATAATGATGGCTCTGATATATTTTGAAGAATGAGGAGTTAGAAATTATTTTGGCAATTAAAACAAGTCAGATACTGAGGTGTGCATGATGAGAATAAAAGGTCACAGAAAAGATATCTAAGAAAAGATATAACCATGTAAAATAACCTGGGCGCTAGGATAGAAGTAGCTTTATGAAGGAATTTATGTGGCTTAACTCCAGTAGTTAGGGTGCTTAACATGTTTAAATTTTTAATCAAAAGATATTATTTTAATTATAGCCCCAAATCTGTGGATTAGATTTTTATAAATCTAACAACATGATTTTGAGAACTATTTGAGGGAGAGTCAGTCAAACTTGTTTTTTGATGTTATGTAGATGAAATAACCAGCTTGACTGATTTTTTTAAGTAGTTTTGTTGATATTTGTCAAGAATTTTCTTTAGCTATTTTTCTCTAAATTTATGAGCTTAACTTTTATGAATTTCCAACTTCACAATATGAAGTCAAGATTAAACCCATGATTTAAATATTTTCATTTTATTATCTGTTTCCAACATTTACTTATTCCTTTCAGATTATCCCACACAGAGTTGTTGGAATTATTCCATGATGATTTCAAAGAAAATTTTCTTCTCTAAACACTCTTATTCCGAGGTAAATTGATGGATTTCTGATGAATAAATTCCAGGAGGAAAGCATCAGCATTTTTTTCCTTAGATTCAGAGTATTTAATTCCTACGCCCTTAACTGTGGCCACCTGTCATTTTAAGTTTATGCAGTAATTTTTAACAATGGAAAATTATTATTTTTTTCATACGTTGTTGATCACCTTTGTGTCATTTGATACCTAGTGTGTTTAGTTTGTTATGCCAAATGCAAGTGGGAGAAAAACAACACTATAAACATGTCTAATCATGTCATTGAAGCTTTTCTTGGAATAATTGGAGTGTGATGATGGAGCAGGGAGAAAAGAGGGAATGGAAATTGAGGAAAAGGGTCTCAGCCTGAATTTTCCAAATTGGCTATTTATCTGGTTAATTCTTCATCTTTCCTCATCACCATGTCTGAATTGAGAAAATCTTCCTAATGATAATAAACTATGTCAAGAACAGATGGCTGATTTGATGTGATGAAAATAGCTGTGTCAATTGAGGGTATTTTTTTTTTCCTTACCCGTTTTGCTTTTCATCACTCTGGGGTTGGTGGTTCATGTGTTTTTTTTTTCTTTTACAGAATCTACTGTCAGCCCAGTATAATGTGGTTTCTCTCTCCCCAAATGCAGAGTAGACCCTTTTCTCTGAAAGAAAGGATAGAGAAGTGGCTTTTTAAAAAAAAAGCAATTATCACTTTTCCCACCTTTTCGGCTTTAGTTAAGTTACTTTTGGAAGGATCAGTTTATAACAAATGTTTAATGTCAGGAATTTTGCAGTTTCATAGGCCCTGACAGCTTGGCATGAAAAGAGGTGGCATTATGTCAATTGTAAATGAGTATGCTATTTACATACTAATTAAACTTTGCACTAGTGGGGTGAAAGAATGTCATTTGGAGCACCCCAGATATTCTGTTTATATCATTGTTGTCTATATAAAGGGCCTATTGTTTGGCATGTCACAGCCTCATCCCCTAAATGCCATCTTATAACCTTGAACTACTTTAAAAATATTACCCCACTGATTGGCAAATCAAACAGAATCACTGTATCTAAAAGCAAAGGGAATTCCCAGATTTGTCTTGCTTCATAATAGCATGAAGCTTGATGATGATGATGATGATAGTGGTAGTGATGATAGTAACAGCTTTTATCAGTCGCTTCCTATATGCCATACCTATGGCATTTTGCTAAATAATTTTCATGTTTTAACTTCCTTTATCTTCATCGTAAGGTGGAAGTAGTTATTACACCCTTTCTGCACACGAGGAAATTGTAGTTGTACAAACTGTGAGGACCTTAGGACTCCAGTGTCTGTGCTGTTACCCACCATACTATACTGCTTTCTGCTCTGCTGTATCATTGATCCACAGAGGGTCCCCTGATGTCATATGTTACTGAAAATATGCCAAGGGCAGGAGTATTGCTTATCATCTCAATCCATTTACTTAAGGAAGGAGGTGAGAAACAATTAACAGCGTATGCATATTCCCCAGTATATTATTCCTTATTTATGCCAGAAATACATCCCAAATACAGGCTCGCTGTACATACATATTTCCCACTGCCTTTGGGAAATATCCTCTTTTGTACCAGGGCTGGGTGCCCACTCTGTTGGTAATGCTGTTTCATACAATTCCATATGTGCTCTCCAAACCTGATTCAGGAATACTGATAAATGTGTCTGTTAACTTATAAAATGAAAAATGATTAATAGCCTATTGAGCTATTTTATTCTCCTGCTTCATGTCTGCAGAATGTAGTTTATTGGATTTAGCTAAAGACATTTTTTTCTTACTGGATAAGGAGCAGAATCAACGTTATATCATACCTGTGTGGGAGTTGGCTTAACAAGATTTGCAGCGATAAAGAGCAAGATCAGAACTTTTCCTGGCTGGGTTGGTGGAATGAGCTCACCATCCATGTGGCTATTTATACCCCAGTGTTGAGAGTGCAGATTTGGCATTCCTTGGCATTGTCAACTGAGTGCTGGTCTGTACTTCTTTCTTCTTTAAAAATGACAGAACAGAAAGCTTAGATAGTTGACATTGAAATAACTTGCCAAGAAAGGCTTGAACATATGATCCTTTTGAGCTTTTTTTTTCCTCACTATTTTCAACAATCTTCAAGGTTGAAATAATTCCATAATAGAGTCAAAAATCCAGGGGAAGAAAAGAAAGAAAATATACTTTAGCTCTCCATCATTCCAACTACCATACCACATTTCATGAAATGTGACATAATTTTGTTCCACAACCTTGCCAAAGGAAAAAAA
The DNA here is from genome assembly GCA_017311185.1 of Proteles cristata cristata. Classification (NCBI taxonomy): domain Eukaryota; kingdom Metazoa; phylum Chordata; class Mammalia; order Carnivora; family Hyaenidae; genus Proteles; species Proteles cristata. The sequence continues at coordinate 1,756,014 of JAESUZ010003395.1, forward strand.
AAGGAACGAAAAAAAAAGAAAAACAAAGCAAACAAACAAAAAAAACCCTAAATTTTAAGCTGATAACTCGAATGGTTCCAGAGATATCAACTTGTGAAAAGTCACAATTTTGTATTGTGCTGAAAAGCCACCTTACAACACAGGAACTACCATCACTCTTTAATATCCAGCAGAGCCCCCCGCTGTGCTTTGTCAGTCACTAGCAACATCCAAGTCTTCCCGTAAAAGTAATTCACACTTTTTTCACAACACTGTTGCTTTAATTACCACTGAACTCTGCTGATGCTCAGGCAGGCCTGGCAGGACCAAGGGAGGGTCAGAGCCACAAAAGAAGCAAATAGCTTTTTTCCTCCTTACTTTATTATTAACAAACCATCTTTGATGGAAATGTTGCTAGTTCTGAGGCCTAGACTTAACTCTGGGTCCCTTGGTGTATTCATCAAAAGCGATCCACAGATGCCATTCTGAGAGACAGAGATGGAGTGAAATATTACCTAGGATCCTAATTAGAAATTAGAAATTTTGGCAAAGGACAGACTTAGCTATTCAAAACTGGCCAACAATGATTGTGTTTCTCATATAGCTTTCATTTTCCACAAATGAATACAGATTTCATACTGTACCATCTTTCTGGACAAACGTCAATTTATCTACTTATTTACTGTGGATTTTTTTGTTTCAGGATTAGTTGACACAATAAATCATGTACCAAAGGAAACTACAGAACTGCCAAAATCTACCAGTGCATAAAAGTGATACAAAGAGCCTACGTATGCTTTATAAATAATATGACAGCAATATGATAGGCATAACATCTTATGTGCATATGACACCTTTCATTCCCTATCACAAAATATTTCTCCAATAAAACTGTCCCTGTGAAACCAGCTTTCACAGTCTCTTCCACGTAGAATATGAGGGTGCCTATCAGTAGCTTCATACATACTTTTAGGGAAGAAATAAATAGGTCTGTGAACTTAAGCAAATGGCTTAACAGACTGCTAAGCTTTTTCCTGGCTCTAAAATTCCACATTTAAGACATTATAATCTAAAGTTACACCTGCATCACCAGGTAATTAATGCTACTGTTGTTTATCATTTATCATTTACTAATTCATGATCTTATTTGTCACCACGGTGCAGGGTTTAGCTCAAGAGTGTGGTGCTGTGATGAATTAATTGATATAGGTGGAATAATCATCAGTTCCTTTGCAGTCCAACTGACTCATATTCCGAGTCCCCTACAATTTGGTATCAACTTTTTAAATAGATGTCTTTACTCTCACCTATGTAAACCCTGTGGTTCAGTGGTTTCAAACTCTGATTGATCATCAAAATTTTCTTGGAGGAGGGCATTTAGCAAATTTGAACATCTTACAAGTGGGATGTAGACTCTGTCACTTTAAGCGGGGGGAGGGGTTTTGTTTTTGGAGTTCCGGATACTGTGCTAGGTTTGGACAATTTCTTAAATCAAATTTGTCTGCTTATTTCCTTACTTCCAACATCTCCCAGCATCTTCCGTACAAATCTTACTCATCTTTTGAGTTCTACTTCAAATAGCACACATGTTATATAGGATTTGCTCATTTCTTCGGCTAATAGTCCCTGCCTTCTTAAAATACTGATAGTCCTACATACATTGCCTAAGACTTATTAAACCTTATATGACAAATTGTCATTAACCATATTTTTCTCTTTATCTATGTGTATATATTTGTCTTATTAAAATATAAGGCTTTTTTTCAGCCAACAATAGGTTATAACATTCTTCTTTGAATACACATAATATAGAGAATGCATCCTAACTGTTGATGGAATGAATGCCTGAATTTTATGTAGTATGTAAGACTGTAACCAAAGTTAAAATGACTAGCCCTTTTTATATGTTCATTTATATGACACAGACATTGTGTAGCAGACTGATTTTTTTCAGATGTGGCTGACCCAATATGCATTCCATCCCATACGGATTATTCTATCCCAACTCCTTAAGGTGTAGAAAAACATGTTGAGAATCCCCTCCACTGAGAAGTGGGATCTTTGTTCTCTTGCCTTAAACCTGGGCAGATCTTTATAAATGCTTCAACTAAAAACAACATAGGGGAAGTGACTCCTTGTGACTTCTGGAGGTAGGACCAACTCCTTCTTGGGTCTCTTCTCTTGGGAACCAAACCTTGAGAGTCCAGAACTGACAGGGAAGGAATCTGGCTGCCGTGAAGCCTCCATAGTGGAGAGATAACATAAAGGAACTACGTGGTGATTAAAAAGACCCTTAATGTTCTCAGCGCCCCCAGCAATTTTGTTGGGTCTCCAAACATCATTGGGCAGAGAGAAGCCATCACCACTCTCTTCCCTAATCTCTGGTGCACAGACCCATAAGGGTGACATATGGCCATTTTATGCCACTATATTTTGGGGTCATTTCTTACTTAGAAATAGTCATTGGAATACACCTAATGGGAGGCACTAGAGATCCAGAATGAGTAAGATAAACTGTATATCCACTCTTATGAAGCTTATATTCTGTGATAACAAACCAAAACAAATACACAAACAAGAAAGAGATCTTTCATCTTGTTAATTTAAACTGTTCTGTTTATTTTAAGGGCTTGATTAAGGCGTACTTGACATACAATAAACTGCACATATTTTGAAGTGCAGAAGTTATAAGTTTTGACATACATATGCACCTGTGAAACCATCACTATAGTCAAGATAATTAACATATCTATCACCCTCAAAGTGTCCTCATCTCCCATTGCAATCATTTCCTGCACTCAAGCAACCACTGGCCTGTTTTTTGTCACGTTAGATTCATTTGCATTTTGTACAATTGTATATAAGATAGAAACATATAATATGTTCCCTTTTTTGTCTAGTTTTTCTTTTTTACTCAGCATGATTATTTTGATAGCTATGTCTTTGTTGCATATAGTGATAGTTATTCCTTTTTATACTGAGTACTATTCCATTTTATACATAAGTTACATTTTATTTACACATTTGTGTTGTTTCTAGTTTGTGGGTCTGACGAACACATCTGTTTCTGTAAACATCATAAGCAAATCTTTGTATGGACATACATTTCAATTTTTCTTGAGTAAATACCTAGGAGTATTTACTCCTTCCATGTTAAGGAATTAAGAGGCAGAAGAATATCCACCTGTTCTTTGTGTCTCCCAGAAATTTGCTTTACAAATAATATCGGGCATTTGTACCATGCTGTAGAAGGCCTCTAGAGTGGTCATAATGTCTGGTGTTAACTCACAGTTCTGCAGCTTACTAGCTGTGTGACTTTGGATGAGTTACTTAGCATCTCCAAGCTTCAGCTTTCTCATCTGTATCATTTTAATATCAATAATAACAACAGCAGCAGCAGCAATAATAAAAATAATAGTAATCATAATCATTTTATAAGGTTGGTATAAAGTTAGAAAAGAACTCATGAAAAATATGAAGCACAATGTTTGGAACATCAGAGGCTCTCAATAAATGCTACTAGTTATTACTGCTATGATTTTAGGACCAGGCCCTCAGAAAAGAGAGAAATTGTGTCAGACCCTTGGATTAAAGGAACATGGCAAACAGTCCTAATATTGTTGTATGAAATACTTAGTAATAAAAGGAGGTTCCTCACACACTATGAGTAAAGGCTCTGGGTTTCATTCCTTTTTCCAAATCCCATCACTAGAGAATTGACATTCTGCAACCTTTACACACAAAAGCTTCAAGAAATTCAGTCAACTCATGTTAGGGATCTGGAAAAAGAACTTAAAATTCAGTCACCAGAAATGATCCTCTCAGAGAAACTTGTTCTATCCACTAGGGCTGAAAGAGAAGAGATGTGATATGGAGCCTAATGCAATTTGTAGAGTGAGTTTGCAGAGGGAACTCTCTATTTTGAACTGATTGAGGGTTTTCTGGTTGTGCAAGCTCAGTAGCCAAATGACTAGGCTAAGGCAGAGAAGGAACTTCTTAGACTCAATTTGCTAGTGAATACAATTTGTAAATAGGACAGTATTAAATAGCTACTTCAACTGTGTGTGTGTGTGTGTGTGTGTGAGTGTGTGTGTGTGTGAGTGTGTGTGTGTGTGTGTCAGTGGAGAAATGAAATGGAATCTCAAAATTTTTTCTCAAAAATTTTATGGCGGTTTGAATCTTCATGTATGACCTGCTAGGTATAGATAATGTAGACTGCATGAGCTTGAAAGATCTTTAACTGATTGAAAAATTAAAATGATTAACATTAAAACCACAACAGCCAATTTTTAAGGACTATTCTTGAAATTGTGACTATACCAAATGCAAGGCTCCCATGTGGTGAAACAGCAAAGAGGAACTTTGATGCCCAAACAGGATCTATGGGTTGTAGGACAGCATTTTTGACACTTTTCCTTGTAATACTGTTTCTAGATCCAGGCAGAAGCTGCCCCTCCCTTGATCCCTGTTCTTTGCTGAGCTCATTTTGTTCCTTCTCTGTCCCATTTTAGTTCTCATTAATGAGTCAGTTGTCCAAAGTACCAAGAAACATTCCCAACTGGATCTTGAACCCCTGCCTCCTTCTAAGCCATGCTCTGCATATACTAGACCCCCAAATTCCTAACCCAGATGGCCCTAAACCCACTTCTTGGATCTGTGAAGTCCTTTTACCTGGATCCGTTCTCTCAGAGGTGGGCCTTACCAATGGCCTCTACACCCACAAGAGCTGAGTGTGGACAGGACATGGAAATGTAGGAAGATGTGTCCACATACATGAGGAGCCTCATTATGCAGAGATGGGAAGGATAGTCTGGAGTAAGGTTTCCCTCTTCTGCCAGTTCCAACATAGGACTCCAAGGTGCCCAAAGATTCTAAATTGACACCTGGACTTCCTGATTGTTATTACATTGTTCTTATATTCATCCAGATAAGAAGATAGAATCCATTATAGTCAGTAGTTTCCTAGCTTGAATTGCAGTGACAAAATATTTTGCCATTATAGTATGTGGGCCTCTCTTTGTGTTCTTCCTCCAGGCCCTTTAAATGTTAGGGGTAATTCTTTGGGATTTTATCCCAAATAGGTTTTTCTTTCTCTCAGTTGCTTATCTTTTACAAATACAATGGAAAGATAAAACAGAGGTCAGAGAGACAAAACACTGATGAGTCAGCCAAACCCTTCTGTCCTAAGGTGTCTACTTTATGGTCCGCTGTGTAATTACCACATCTGCAGCCTTCACAGACAATGAAATGCTTTATTCTTTGGCATCTTTGAAGAAGAATCCATAGCATGGTCTTTAAGTCCCAGAATCCCTGGATTCTGAGTCACTCTTAATGTCTTCCTTATCCTCTCCACAAGCTATTTGAGATTCTCCAGCTGGTGCATGGTTGCCAGTTTGTGATTTTCCTGTAAGAGACATCATGTGACCCTCAACGGTATCTATTGCCATCACCCTTTTCCCTAATCCTCCTGTATCAATGTCCCAGTGCTTTTGGTTACCTTCGATGTACCCACCACCTACATCTGGTGAGGTTGGGGTGTTCCTCCCCAGAAATGTTGACTTCCTTATCTTCTATGTTGTGAATACTTTCATCTTTTTCAAGTTGAAGCTTAGGATTCCTCTCTTATTAGGAGACACATCTCTGATGAAGTAGGAAGGCAATAGGTTTGGAGTTATATAGACCTGGATTCCAATTCAGTGCTGTGTTACTTACTGACCATGTCACCTCATGCAGTTCACTAAAACTTTCAGAGCCTGAGCCTGTCAATAAATAAGTATAAAAAGACCCTTCCCACATGTCTATTGGGATGATTAGGTGATGTGATTAATATAAAGCACCTGGAAGCTGTTTAGATCAAGTCTTGATGTTGATTCCTCAAGTCAACATAAACACTTCTTCCTATATATGTCCATAGTTCATGAAACAAACCCCAGATTCTGAACAGCAACATAAAGACACCAGGCCATAACAAAAGTATAATGTATATGAGGAAGGGTTACCAGCTTTTAATAGCTAGACTTTAGGGTACATTCAGAAAATGTGCTGGAGAGGTTGACCAAAACCATGATAAGACAGGCATTTTAGATTAACTGAAGAAATTTGACCTACTGCAATTTCTTAGAGTTCCTAGAGTGGATCTGGAAACTTCCCATCCCTTTAGATAAAACACAATTAAATATCTTAAAACATTTCAGCTTAATGTATAAATGATAATGATGTGTTGACAAGGAAAACTTTGCGACTTCATTGCCTACAACAGTGCAACAGGTTAGTGGTACCAAAGCATGCTTGCCAGCATATCAGTGATAGGTTCTAACAAAATAAGCTATGTCAAATATGGTGTCACACTTTGGTTCAAGTGAGACTATCATGTTCTTAATTCACATTTCCCCCCAAACTAGACAAACCATTTCATAATGATTTTTCTTAGTGCTCTTATTTCTAAATGAAATTCCTATGAATTTGGGATACTAATGATTTAGCCACATACCAAGTTGGAGTTTCTCCAGTGTGCATGTGCTTCGTATGAAAAGGAAAAAGGCAAGCTGCCAATCAAAAGGCTAGTTGCAGGTTGAAGGTAGAGACCAGACTGGTGATCATTGTTGGCACAGTGTCCTTACACAGACATACTCAGAAAATGCTATTGGGTCCAGTCAAGTTTTTCATATTACAACTAGGAGCCTTCCCTCAAAGACATGGCATTTCTTCAACCTAGAGCTGAAAGGAAGGCAGCAGTATGGACAGTCTCCAATTAGCCAGAAGATTTTAATCTACTTTGCAGAACTAATCGAATGGTTGTGCTTCCCCAGCGTTCACGTGAATTGCACCCTAGCTGGAGGTTAACGGACTAAACAATAGCAGCAGCAATTAAGTGGATGTAAATGAATGTGATAGGCTAATTCTCACAAGGAGAACATCAATGTGTCAGTGTCAATGCTCTGGTGCCTGGAATAAAAGAGGAATTGACTGGAATGAAGAAGGTAATATGTAGCAGTTTTGCTCAGATGTATATGCTTCAACTTGACTGTTCAGAAATCAAGGATTACATCCTTGGATGTAATCAAGAGGAATAAAAATAAGTAACAACGATAGTTTTCTTCTATATAGCCTCTTGTGGGAGGGGAAGAAAGAAAACACCACACTTTCATATAAGTACATTCAAGGTATTATACCTCATGGTGTACCTTAACTATGAAATAGATTGTAGGATATGGAATTGAGTAAAACACAAATCTACTTACAATAAGGGGAAGGACAGTTTCATGACTTGGGGAGCTGAGAATTCAAAAGAGGACAAACTTCCCTAGCCTTTTTCATAGTTGGAAATGGAGACTGATTGACAGAATAAGCAGACTGTAGAAGTTTATCACTGCAGGATTTCAGCAGAGTCTAGAAAGACAGAAGTTGGGGAGCAATAGGAAAACTTGAGGTTTTGCTTAAATTCAGCTCTTTAGCACTTTGGTACTTTGGGGAAATTTCTACATCTGTAGAATGGGGTGTGGGGCTTGGAGGGAATGTGAAATCTGCAAAGGTTTCTATAAATTCTTTACGATTAAAGCATCTGCAAACATTATGTGAGCTGTTTGAAAGAAAAAGATTATATAAATGCAATGAATATAGCCCGACTTCTTGCTTCCTGCTCCTCAGGGCATCACAAACTACCTCTGGAATGCACTGGGTGAGGAAAGTTCTGTGTCCACTCTTTTCACAGGGCATTAGCCACAATCTACCTTTCCTCATAAATCTTCAGAGGACATCCCTGGGAATATTAGCTTCCTAGCCTTTGATGGACATATCATAGATGGGCCTGATTACTACCATAATGCTTACTCTGCCAGATATCAAAGGATGGAGAAGGAGAGTACACCAGATGTGTAAAGGAAGAAAGACAATGCACTGTATGGGATAACAAGTCTTCTATTGAAGAATATCTTCTCAAAGGGCAACTGAAACATTAGAGTAAATCAAGAGAAATTGATCAAGATTACTAGAGGGGTATATTGAGAGAATGAAAAAAAAATCCATCATCTGGAAAAGAAAGGTGGATACATATATTTATTAAGTTATTTTTAGAGAATGTTCAGACGATTTTTAAAAAGCATAGCCAGAGGATTCAAAGTTTTAAGAGTAGATGAAGCCCAGTGAGGACCCACATTATCTATCATTATACAAATATATCATTTAAACATTGGGATAGAAATAAAGCTATTTATTAGTCCACATGAAGGAAGTGACTATAGAGTTTTGGTTTTTAACCCTTCTGTTCCTTTTTAAAATTGCTTAATAGAAATCTATAAGTCCTCGTGTCTGCCGAGATCAAACCTATGACTTTGTCTCCTTATATAAATCAATTTTGTTGGGAAAAGTTTGGACATGAACAACTAAATTATAAGGAGTAAATACAAATCCAAGTTTCATTAAATTAGTTGCATAACAGATTTAGATTACTCTCCCTGCCCCATCTTTTGTAGACAAAGCCTCAAACAAAGGTGCAAATAATATTAGTGACATCTTACTTGGCAGATTTAGATAGAAGTATTACAAATATAATCCATTGGCAATTCTTTTCTGATAAAGCAAGAGGTGAAATAAAGATGATGAGTAGTGTAAGCTGGACTCTCATGCCTCCATTATTTCAATGGAATTAGGCATTTTTTGAAGCACAGAGTCTTTGGGATTGTAATGCATCTGACCTGTATATTTACTGCATGTTTATACCTACATGTGGGCTGGCAGGAGGGAAGAAAAGAGAATGTAAAGTAAAAAGTTCAAGTAGTTTAAAAAATTATTTGTCTGTCAATTTAACACATCTATAAACTATAAAATACCCAAATCATTCTTATGGGTAGATAATGTGAAAACAATGAAGCATGGGTAATAAGGTAAAACACACAACATGCATTTAAAAGGAAGGAAGAAGTAGTGGTATAAGTTTGGTTTTCTTGAGATAGATTACTAGTTTTATCTGGAGGTGGAAGGCAATGCCTTAGACATACCTTATAGTACATGACAAATGAGGACTTTAAGAAAATGTTAATCCATTTTGCTATTATTTACATAGACATATGATCCCAGAAAGAAAATACTCTTTCTCTGTATAAATTAGGTAAATCTGTATTTGTATCATTGTAGAGATGAGTCAAGGAGATGGGTTAGAACTAGAAAACTGTATGACCTTTGTGTTTTTGTAAGTCAGAGAAATACCAGGTCAAACAATTAACTTGTAAACCATGTTTCTGATGAAATGGAAAACAAAACAAAACAAAACAAAAGGTGTGATAGAAGACTTTAAAATAAATTTTGTTTTCTGAGTCCTGATAAAAAATAAAATAGTATTTAATGTACAGCATGATTCAAAAGAATTGAATACTGGAACTATACAAGGAGAGTACATTTTGGGTACTCCACCACACACAGAGAAAAAATATATGAGGAAAAGATATGTTAATTAGCTTGATTATAGTCATCACTTCACTATATATATCATATCAAATCATCATGTTATATACCTTAATATATTCATCTTCTATTAAACCCAAACAATAAAAAAGGAACATAGTCTCTCTTTGCTCTAATATACTTCTCTCAGTTTTTGAATTTTGCTAACATGTCCAAGGGACTAAAAGGAGGGACTGAAAGGGAGGTTGAAGATATTTATCTTAGTTTTATGGGAGAAAGGTGGTTCACTTACCTGAATATAAATAGCCATCATGGATGGAAGTCCACATTCATAGCATTAATTTGATTCTTTTTTTAATTTTTTTTTAACGTTTTTATTTATTTATGAGAGACAGAGACAGCATGAGCAGCGGAGGGTCAGAGAGAGAGGAAGACACAGGATCCGAAGCAGGCTCCAGGCTCTGAGTTAGCTGTCAGCACAGAGCCCAACGCAGGGCTCAAACCTACAAGCTGTGAGATCATGACCTGAGCCAAAGTCAGACGTCCAACCGACAGAGCCACCCAGGCACCCCAACATTAATTTGATTCTTAAAAAGGTGTGATGCCCTTAGGTTTGGCAAAAACCAATGTAAACCATCTTGCATGGTGGATCAAATAGTATGGACTCTTTCCATCATGCCAGGAGCTACTTTAGATACTTGATGTACATCATCCTATTACATCATCATAATAAGTCAGTAAATTAGTATCATTGATCCAACTTTAGAAATGAGCAAACTGTTCCTCAGAAAGGGAAGAGGCTTGTTAATGCTCTCCCAGCCAGTGAACAGCTAGGGCCAGTATTCCTACAGGTGAACTGCCCACTGAAAGTGCATTATGAAGTCGATGATGGTAATATGCATACATTTTGCAGCCATTGCATTGAGTAACATTATTATCAGGAATATCTTTGAGTTTTAAGATCCATCAATACATAAATGGCTTATCCAAGGGTGTCTTATTATTGGAAGTATCTAAGATTTCACAAAGAATAATTTTATCATGACTCAAAGTGGACCAGATACCTGAATATATCTCTTTGGGGGGGGTGGGGACAAACTCAAATTCCCGTGATAATGCAAGGAGTATAATAGAAGGAAGGAAGAAAGGAAGGAGGGAAGGAGGAGGGAGGGAAGGTGAGGGAGGGAAGTGAGGGAGGGAAGATAAAACGAAAGAAGGAAGGAAGGAGAAAGGAAAAAAAAGGGTGCTAGGGTAACATCTGTCACCATTATAAACATTTTAAAAAGTGTTTCTAGATATGGAAGGACATTGATACATTTTTCTAACAATGGTATAAGATAAATAATCTATGTACATTCAAGCAAAAAGAACCTGAATTAACTGCAATTGGCTATCAGTGCCAAATGCTATTCTATGCAGCCTTTGATCTTTATCAGAGATAAAGTGATTAAACAAATTATTAAAGATATATCGATTAAAATGGATATGCTGGCTATTCTGAAAGCCATTCATTCCATGTAGGCTGTTGCCATGTGCAAACATAGAAAGTTTTCCTCTAGGATGGGGTGCCTGGCTGGCTCAGTTGGTTAAGCATCTGACATCTGCTCAAGTCATGATCTCACAGTTCATGGGCTCAGGCTCCACACTGGGCTCTGTGATGACAATTCAGAGCCTGGAGCCTGCTTTCGATTGTGTATCTCCCTCTCTTCCCACCCCTCCCTTGTTCACTCGCTCGCTCTCTCTCAAAAACAAACAAACATTAAAAATTAAAAAGGGGCGCCTGGGTGGCTCAGTCGGTTAAGCATCCAACTTTGGCTCAGGTCATGATCTCGCGGTTCATGGGTTCCAGCCCCACATCGGACTCTGTGCTGACAGCTAGCTCATAGCCTGGAGCCCATTTCAGATTCTGTGTCTCCCTCTCTCTCTGACCTTCCCCTGCTCACGCTGTTTCTCAATCTCTCTCTCTTTCTCTCTCTCTCTCTCTCTTAGAAATAAATAAAAAACATTATAAAAAAATAAAGTTTTCCTCTAAGACCAAGATGCACTTGCCGATCTGTTGTGAGTTCCAACTAGTTCATCCCAGGTTCCACGCATGGCTTTCTGTTGGGTGCATGGGAACACACTCTACTTAGACTCTAAAATGGTAGCAGAGCCATGTCATTCCAAGTGTGACTTCCTCAACATGGGCCAGGTTTGCTTGCCAGTGGACAGGTGGCCAGTGTGTTTATGGCAGGTATTCACCATTCCTAGTCTGTGGTCTTAGCAAACTTAGCAGGTGACACCTGGGCTTATTCTAGGAATGAAAATAGTTTCAGATTCCTAAGATTCTGCATCACGTGCTGTGTACCAATCATTGACTTCTCTGTGTGTGATGAGAAAAGACAGTTTGGGTTTTTTTGCCTGGGTGTGTAGATGCCGCTGAGCTTGAGACCAGACCCTGAAAATAGGCACCTTTGCAACTCCATTCAGCGTGCCCACCAGAACACGTTGGAAGTGTATCCTCCTTCTTATTTTTCCCAGCTGTTGTAGGTGTTTACCACCCATGTGTAGCTTCTGGCCTGGGCTTGGCTTTGATTGAGGGATGAGTTCTTTATGCTTATGGCACTTGCACAGGTGAACCCAGCAAGTGGAGTCGGGGTGCCATCGTCTCCATCACCCTCCTTGGCCTGCTGGGTACAACCATGTGTTCTACCCTCCAGCGTCTTGGTTGGGTTAAAACTGGCCTGGGAGAGGGATCTAGGTGCTCCCATTGAAGAATTATAGGGTGTTTAAAAACTCTCATTCATTTTCAGTGACTTTTATTTTCAGTTACTTTTTTTTTCCTAAATATAATAAAGACTTACCTGGCATTAGCCTCATTAAAAACAAAAGAAAACAAAACAAAACAAAAAAAACAACCATTAGCTTGAGACTAACTTCTGACATATGGATCAGATTTCAACACACAAGCAGACATGCACTGGCTTCCCATGAAGCAAGCACTCACTGGATATCCTGTGTACATAGCAGTATATATGTAACTCATCCAGGGTGGAACATACTAGGCTGCACTCACAGTCATCCACTCAGGCCCATGAACTCTATTCAAGTGAACCAAACTGAAGACAGAAGCTTTCTGCGATGCAACAGAATACTTCTAAGGAACATGAGTGACTTTTTGCTAGTCTGGGATGGAATGAAAAACATAGTCACAGTATTTAAGAATGTACTAGAGTAGGAGACAGTACAGTCATCCTCTCCCTGTCCCCCACCCCAAGCCCCATGATCTTTCTTAGCTTTGTCCTGACATCCTGACCTTACAGAGTTCTACCAGGTCTGGACAGCCACATGAAACCCACAAACAAATAGGGTATTGCTACAGCCTTTTCAGATTTAGGATCATGTTTAAGCTTATGAATCAGATTTTTCTATGTGTGGACATGACAACGATGGAAAAACTGTAATTTAGGACATATTCTCTTTATCCTTTTATGTAGAATTTCACTTTAATGTGATGCAAATGACAGTAAGAAATACATTCAGTGAATGTTAAAGCCTTCCCATTAAAAATTCTGTATGCATTTTACATTCTAATTCATGTACAGTCAAAAACCCTGATAAAATCACAGTGCTGATTTGGCTGCTGCACTTATCGTATTAATGAGGATACTTTATGCCTTTTGAAAATTGGGATATGGTCCATTATGTGATTGTAAATGATGTGATTGTATCACATAAATTTGTTATTCAATCCCCCCCTCCCTCCAGTCAGCTTTGTATATAAGAAGATTCATTGGTGAGCCAGAACTGAGGCCAGAGAACTGAACTGCAAATTACTTTCCTTCTTTTGTCTTTTTTTCCATTTATAGGAAAGAACATAATAAACATGCCTGTGTGTGTGTGTGTGTCAGTATTTATATATATTTTGTCTTCTTATTATTTTATAAATTTCCCGAAAATCCAGAGAGTAAAGCTCAAAGTGAACGAAAGGAGCAGACAGGCCGGAGGCTCCCAGAAGTACGCAGTGACTTTTCCCACGGCCACAGACTGCCTTTTCTGAGCTGATCCTGGATTGAGGATTTTGCTTGCAGATCTTTCCTTCTCCCCTCTTGAAACAAGTGAAAGGTCTGAGAACTGTTGTTGGCTAAGGTTTCCTAATTTTGAGTTGCATTTGCATTCCTAAAAATACTAGCTCCTCTTTTTATTTATTTATTTGTCTGTCATGCCTGCCTAATTAGTCATCATTTGCTCCAAGGAGCTCCCACTGGGAGTGATCTATGAACACAGCTGCAGAGGGCCTTTGGCTTCTTTCTGCCCCTGTACCTTCTGTTACTGAATCCTGCCATAGACGTCTACCTTGGTAAAGGTCAAAGAGCTATTTTTTCCGCTCACCAGAGACACAAGCACCTCCCCAGCCATCAAGATCTTCAAAGTCCCCACAGAACGAATTAAAGCATTGCCAACACAAGTGGCTTCAGAACATTCAGGTTAAAATAAAGAAGGGGACCAGCGGCCCTCATCTGAGTAGCTCTCATAGTCTCGAAAGGCTGCACACTTCACTGCCTCTTTCATGATGGTCTCTGATCTTAACACGTGGTTGTCCGAGAGTAGTCCACAGACCACAGTGTGGTCTTGTGCCCAAGCCTGGGCAGCTATGCTTTGTTGCCTGCACTTCTGTGTTTCTTAGACATTTGGCTTGGGATTCCTGAGCAATTTGTAGACTGGATATTTTTTTTTCTTTTATTCTGTCAAAAACTTCTATTGCCTGGAACCTGGAGAAGTGCTGATGCCCCTCACAGTGGAGCAAGCTCTGGGGTAGAGTCCTTTGAGTTTGGAAATGCAAATGCCCAAGTTCTTGACAGACACCTGGAGATTTCACATTTCTGACTCCTGTTCTTACTCATCTCAAAAGCTGAAATTTATCAAGCTCTGTGTTTTCACAGAGCTCAGCTGTTATGGATGAAATTGCTTTTTTCTTTGTAAGGTCTCTGTCATGTTGCAACCTCAAAAATACAGTACCAGGGCTCCTGGGTGGCTCAGTTGGGTGAGCTTCCAACTCTTGATTTCGGTTCAGGTCATGATCTCATGTTCATGGAATTGAGCCCCACGTCGGCACAGAGCCTCCTTGGGTTTCTCTCTCCCTCTCTCTCTCTCTGCCCATCCCCTGCTTGTTATCTCTCTCTCTCTTTTAGACTAAATAAACATTAAAAAGTATTGTGACTTATGCTTCCTCTCCCTCCCCCTACCCAAAAGGAGAGATGCTAGAGGGATTCATTTGCTTAGGAGAATAAAAATATTATTTTAAATTATATGTTTTAAGTGGCTTGTGGGAAAAGATAGGTTGCTTGACTGAGATATACCAACTCACAGTGGGTCTTTTGTGATGAGAGGTAAGTTCTTTACCTTATTTCGGATTCAAGACCAACACGAACTTTGTACAGTCTTCTGGACAAAGCTTGCTATATGTTAATCTCTGCAAATCCACTCTGTTCTGTTCACTGCTCTCCTTACTAATCAGCCCTACCCAACTGTACCTTTCGCAGGACTGTTATACACATTGCATTTTTATGCTTCTATTACCGAGTGGCCTTTTCCATACTTTTGCTTTATCTTGCATTCAGTTACTCACAACTTGGTCTATAGACTAGGATACCATCATTGCCTACATTTAAGCAACAGCACATTATGTCATTTTGCTTGATATATTTTACTTCTATCTCTTTTAAGAGGCAGCACATTTGAGAAATCTTGCCTCTGCCTTTGGGGAGGAATAATTTACCTTCTTTCATTCAGGCTGAAATTTGTCTCTTCACTCCCTTTGTTAAAAAAAAAAAAAAAAAAACAACTTATTTACATCTTCTCAAATCCTATTAGTTAGTTCAGTTGCCTAATTGTAGTTTTAAGAAAGACCAAGTCATTTTCTCATATTCAATCATTGCTGGTCTATTTTATGGGTTCCATAATGCCACACTCCCATGTCTACTTACTTTCTTTGGAAAGCTTTATTTTATTTATTTTTTATTTTACTCTGACATGCAGCATCATGTACATGGTCCATTTCCTTCCCCCAAATGGGAAATATGGCTAAACAGTCTTCATGTAAAAGGGCAGAGAGGAAGATATTAGGCCTGGCAATATTGCCCATTGGACTCTATGTCTGAGGATGAACATATTTGATTCTATATGAATTTGCTCACATTTTTCTTCTCTCTTTTCTAGTGTCTTAATACTTCTTTAGAATAAATTTTCCTACCTAAGATGGATCTCCTCCTTTCTCTCTTGGCAATGCTGAGCAAATCAGGGTGTGGAATATTACCCATGCAACCCACTCTCTGAGCGGTATTGCTGGCTGAAGCCACGCTGTTCATATGCCATTCTGTACCCAACTGTGGATAATAACAGAATTGATTTTACCCGAGGAAAGACAAAGGAACTTCGGGGCTGCTTTCTGCATTATTTTGTTCTCAAGTTATTCTGCTCTGAATGGTAAGAACTCTCACTAGAATATTGGGTCACACATTTAGCTTCCTTTATAGCAAATCCCCTGTAGGGTAACTTCTGGCATTGGGCTATGAAGTATTATTGTTCTGTGCCTGTGTGTGTGTGTGTGTGTTGTCAAATTATAAACATAAATAAGTTTATGTTTTCAGGCCCTATGAATATCTTCTTCTCTTTTATAATTGTTAAGAAAGTAGATTTTGAGCTAGAGACTGAAACCTGGATTTCAGGTAGTGTGAAAGGTGGATTTAAAGAAGACCTTTTAAAATAAATTGCAATATGACCATAAATAAGTCAACCTACATAAATTATAAGGGCAATACTGATCATCATGACTATGGAATGGGTGCTTAGTATATCTCATGGATGTTCCAGTTGCCTCCAGCTTATTCATTCACCAAATTTTTACAACTCCTTTAAGCATGTATTATGTTATCCCTATCTTCTTCCAGATGTAGAATCTGAGGCATAGAGAGAGATTTTACTTGTTCAAGCCATAGTTGGCAAGTGGCAGACCCACAATTCAAACCAGTAGCATTGGCTACTCGATCTTGACTCTTACATACTTCACTTTCTACCTTCTTGAGAGAAAAATCTACAACCTTTCATATAGTGAGCATGATATCAGCAAGATCTTTCACAAATAATTTAAGGAAATTCTGATGAAGTCATGTGTAATGGTAATGACTTCATTCCTAATACATGTGATTCTTTTCAACTACATTATCCCTTAATAATAAAACAACCCAACATTCTCTCTTGAATAATGTAAATAGTTCTAGACAGTTAATAACATATAATAACAGTGGTAGCCTTAAAAAATCCAAATCTGGTGTGTTTACGATATGATTCTTTCTTTCACTATTGCTTAGAATTCACGTTTCCATCTCTGCTTTCTGTTGATGATCCCTGATTCACCTTTATGAAGCTGAATAGGTGCCTAATATTCATCAAGGGTGTCTCTGGAAAGCTCAGAGAAAGAATCAACTAGAAGTCTCAGGTGTGCATGACCAGGCATGCCTTCCAGGGCTGATCTTCACAGTCAGATATTTGCAGAGAAAGTTAGTGAATGTTTAAGGGTCCTCACTCATAGCAGCTTTCTGAGCATTGTTAACTTCAGGTCGAGTTCTTTTAGTTCATCTTCCCAGAGTTGCCATGAATGTGCTTTAGAGTCCTACATACACAGAAAGAATGTATTGGATGTTCTGGAGTTTTGAAAGTTTGAGGAATATTGGATTTTATGTCTCATATATTATCTATTACTAGCTGATAATTGCTTGCTTCTAGTTCATAGAGAATTAAGAATAGTGAATGGAACGTTCTGTTGGTTTTGTACGTGTAGTACCCATGGATTGTGTGAATGAGCATCAAATTACTGGTCAGGATTTACAAATTAGTACAGTTTAGCAGAAATATCATAAAGCTTTCTGGAACCCCCAAAGAATTCTTTATATCTAGCTCTGGCTCCAACTGAGTCTTCACTATTTGATCAATACATCAGATCAAGAATAAGTACAGCCCCAAAGTCACACCATCTTATCAAAATAATTATCTTTCATTAATATAATTATTGATCATGTAGTAGAAGTCACTGTCTACTTGATAGAAGGCTTTTAGGATTTCATGGGAATGCCTTACAACTTAATTATGTTTCCCTGGGAGATTGTAACATAATTCAATTTATTTTCCCATGTGTTTCATCAATCATTACGTGAAAAGAAGGAATATCAGAGTCTCATTTCTTTGTCAATTCTTGAAGAATTTAGAGACGTTGTTATGCCCAGATCGCGATCTCCCCAAAATTCCAAGACCACCAAGGAGTCCGAGTCAGGTATGCAAAAGCAAAGGGCATTTATTTGGGCTTAAGCTCGGGCTCCCAGACCTCACCAATGCAGTGGATCCATGCTGAGAGTCCCGAACAATAGAGGAGTAGGGTTTTTATGGGGTTTGTGACAGGGGAGTTACAGAAGTTGTGACATGGGAACAGTGATCCAATCATAATTATTCAACATTATTGACAGCGAGTTTAACCATACACATTGTCTAGAGTATTCGTTAACTTTTGGCGGGATCCAATTACAACATTTAGAGTACCTTTAAATTCAACCAATCACAGAGCGAGCCTAGGGTCTTGTTCCGCGACTAAGGGGTTAACTTTAACATTAGGTAACAGGGTCCTATCTATAGTTTCTATCTCCAGGCCTCTTCCTCAGTAATGTGGAGGGTGGTCGCTGGCCTTTCCTGATTGGATGTTGCAAGGGTGGTTTCTCCTGCCTTGGGCAATGTGTAACTGCCTGATAGTTTCGGGGAAGCTGGAACTTAGGCCTTCTAGTTCAGAGGGGAAACTCAAAGCCTGTCATGGAGTCAGTTTGGTTTAGACGTTTAGACTTGTGGCCTTACAACGTCATTTCAGTGGTACAGAGCTGAGTAGAAGACAAGGTCCCTCCCACATGAGACTGATCCCCTATATCGCTGTAGTGCCGGTGCCACATTCTGTTGGTCTTGTAGTATGTGATGAGGCTAAGCACAAAAGCCTGTGACAGCTTTTGTGTTCCACCTTTCATAGCTGACCACATTCGGGCCTTGGTTTCCTTATCAAAGGAGGCAGGTGGTATCTAGGCTTCCTTCCACCTGTAAAGTTCAGTGCTCTAGTTATCCTGTGCTTTAGCTCTTCCAGTGTCTACATTGGTGCATCTCGAAGTATAGCGTACTTCTGAATCACTGAGAATCTTGTTAAAATGCAGATTTTAACTGAGTCAGTAGGTCTAGGTGGCACCCGGACTCCTGCCTTTCTAACAGGCTCCCAGGTGATGCTGAAGCTGCTGATCTGTGAACGACTGTTAGTAGCAAGGATCTAAATGATGCACAGAGACAGAGGGGGAAAGACTAACTCTTTATCTTCCTTTGGTAACTTATCCATTTGCTTTCCTCCCAGGGCTACAGTTCTCCCCGACTTTCTTCTGCAGATCACTGCAGCATGCCTCCTCTTTCCTAGCTCTACCACACAGAATTGAGGCTTCAAGAAGACTGAGTGCATCCATACAGAGCGCAAATCCCTTTGCCAAGAAGGAAACCACAGAGTTTATCAGGAAAGATGTGTGCCTGTAATGTCAGCCATCCCCAGCATGCCGAAATATGAAATAAATGAGGTGGAGTTTAATTTTAGGGTCTACAAATTTGTAATGCGTTCATCATTCCTGTTGCCATTTTGCATGGCAGGCTGAAGTTGGCAGACATGTTTTGTGAAGAGAGCTGCATTTGAGTTCTGGTTAAGTCAAGCACTCACACCCCCTCCTGTCCCTTCTCTAATCTCCTCTTGCAGTGATGAGAAAGAGATGCCACACGTCTTCGAGGAGCCCCTCCTGGAGATGTGCATCTCTTCCGCTTTCCTGGGGGCAGTCTCTTTGGGGGATTTTTCCCAAGCCCAACTGCAGACTGGCTTCCCAGCAGAGGGCGCGCTTCCCCAGTGCCGCAGCCCCAGAGCAGTTTCTTCCTCTCCTGGGGTTAACTTCTCTCTCCCCACTGGGCTGGTTAGGGCTCCTGGAGGGTCAGAAGTAGGCTCTCAGGAGGAGAGGAGATGAAGGCTACTGTAAGGGAGAAAATCAAATCAAATCATCTCCGATCTGAATCAGTGACTTTTAAAATGAAAGGTCTACTTGGCTTCGTTAATGGGCAGCTTTTCATGATTCTCAGCTATTACAAGACTAACTTTCCTTTCTTAAAGCTTCTCTGAACCTTGCATTGTCCGGCATTTGTATCTTTCACTTTAATGAGAGCTAAATAAGAATTATGTAGAGATTTTTAATAATTCTCACTGGACAGTTAATTAAGCAGTGAGGAGTCTTTAGAACTGTTACTCTTTCTGCCTTTTACAGACAAGTGCTTCCACAGATTCCAACGAAAGAGGTCACATTTATACATATATATATATAAAATGATATGTGGGTTAGTAATTTTTCTCAGTAACAAATGACCTCCCTAACAAGCTGAAACAGTGAAGTAAAAATCCACCTTTTGTGGCCCACTTTCCTTGAATTCTCTTCTCCACTTTTCCTCAAACTTCTTTGCACAGGAAATGAATTCCCTCTACCTTGAAGTGGGGGTTGGCATGAAGGGCTTAAGTATATTGATCTCAAGTTTTCCAAATTTGTTGTTCCTCTGTAAATCATATGGGCACAACCCAGCCCAGTCATTCATTGCAAAATTCATTTCTTTTTTCTTTCTTTCTTTTTTAAAATCAGCTTCTGTTTTTCCTCATTTTTGATGGATCCTACCACAAACTTCAGCTAGAGTGAGTGCAGACGACCATAACATTACTCTCACATAGAGGGTATTTTATTAAGTCCAGCAGTTAAAAATGTACAAAGTTCCTTGTAATAATCCATTCATTCTGTTCTCGCCTGATTCTTGGAGTAAGCCTGCACAATTATTCAAATCCCAGCTTTTAGCTACAGCATACACCTCGCCATGGGGCTATGCCTCTGTAATCTTGCTTTGGTCTTGCATGTCAAATGGAATTAACTCCCATAAGAAATGTGTGCGAAGACAACCCAAAGTGTCTAATCCTGCTGCTGTCTTAAATTTCTGAAACTCTGAGCTGTCATCTTTTTCTATTGCTTTGTTGAAGTTCTCACTTATGCTTCAGTCCATCCAAAGCTGGAGTTTAGGAAAATTTGCATTTTTATATATTTTTTCAGTTATGCTCTCCCTTGGCCTTTTCACATGTTCTCTTTGTAGAAGGATTTTTTTTTTCTTCCTTCAAATTCCAAGACCATTTTATACACAGTAGAATTTCAACGAGAGGTGAATTCACTTCTTCTCAACCCTCCCCCCGGGAGTGTACAACTCGAAACACAGACAACAGTAGTTGAAGATTCACAAGCCAAATCCAAACAGATGTGAGCAACAGTTTGTGTATGTGTGTGTGTCTGTCTCAGAGTACTGGGTGAGAGAGAGGAGAGAAGGAGTAATGATATCATTATTACTATACCCCAACCACTCACCTAGCTCATCACAAAAACTAATTCTATCTCAATTGAATCTCAAACCACATCATCTCCCTCGTAGATAAAATGTTTGGTGAAATCAGTTTGGTGAGTCTACTTGTATGTTGTATTAAGAGTAGATTATCTTGATGAGTGATTTCATGCTCTTCCTTCTCTAGAGAGCATACTGTTTTAAAATCCTGAATGCTGAGAGTGTCTTCTTCCTTCTTCACCGTGTCCTGAACTCCATTTACCATCTCCTGCTATTCCTAGACAGGAGGGCTCTGGAAGAATACTCAGTATCTGGAACACCAAGCAAGCCCTTAACAAATACGTGTTGAAGTCCTGTGAATGAGTAAGAACAGCTTGCTCTATTCTTTCTGAGTGACTTATCCTGTTGCCTCAATTTACAAATTATATCATTCAATCTGGAAATAAAAGCTGCCCAGAATTTAGTAAACTTTCCTCACAGTCTGTGTGTTCAGCTGGATAATTACACGTGGCCCCTATTTTTAAATCACCAGTTATTCAGCATTGTGGGTTTTTCGAGGCGTCTTGACTAAGTGAGGTATGGAAGGGTAAAATTGTAACTTGGTGTGGTAGATATTTAATAAGTGGTAAACCGCAGCATTCTCCATTTGAAAGTTAATTAAGGCCACTAGCTGACTGGGCTTGTGCAGCAAACATGTTCATGGTTTAGCCATGGAAACAGTCACAACAACGCTCAGCTAAAAATAAATGGCCTTAAGAGACATTTTTTCACTGATCACTCTCGAATGCTTATTGTTTTTTTAATAAAGGGATTGTCACATTTTTGAGATAATACCCAGTAGCACTGGCTCCTTCAGAGACTTGGAAGTTTGACTTATGCCTGGCCAGTGGAAATCAAAATGAAGAGGGGACAGACACGTGACCAAACAGTGTTTTTAATACTATATGCAAGAATGTCTCTCAGAAGGTAATCATCTGTTGTGTTCTCCTGAATCTCTTTCCCTAGTTAATAATGGCTTTTAATATGTGGGTGCAACTAGTTTTGGCACAAGATTAGTGGCACAAATAGCTTATTTGATCCAAATTGGGTTTGAGTTTGTTGAAGAGCTCTCCTTCAGTGACAGACAATATAATATGAGTTATGTTTCTGTGTGCTCATTGTTTCTTCATGATGAAAGCACTGTAATAAGACAATATATTTTACTGTACAATATATTACTTTGGCTAATAGGATTGAAAAAGCACATTAAATGTAAATGTCCTTTCAGCATCTGGATGGTGAAGCTAGATTGTCTTATCAGATATCTTAATGCTGCTCTGGGATCCGACAATATTTAGGGCAGCTGAAATAGGTGATAGCAATGTTCCAGACAAACGTGAGAGGGCTGGAACCGGGGTAAAGTGGTATCAAGGAGGCCGAAGTGATTCTGAGGCTTTGTTAGACTGCTGGATTTCAACTTGTTTTTAGTGGAGCTATAAGGATTCTGTCTTAAATCACTTTGGTAATGGACACACTGTAATCTTGGTCCATGAATCCCTCCATTTGATTTCAGACCATCTTACCGACACTGGAACATGTTGGGACCAGGTATTCCGAGAATTCCTCTGCCTTCCTATCCACCCCCACTCCAGTGGGTCCCTCTAGGCACATCTTGAGTAGAATTTTGAGCTCAAATGACACTTTGTCCTTGACAGGACTTACTAGAGAAAAAAATGGCACAGTGGGGCAAATATTCTTACCACCTTCCAAGAACTGTATCTTGTATGCTGCATACACCATCAGGTAGGCAAGTAGAGATCATATCATAGTCCAAGGGCCATAAAAATTCAGGTCTAGATTTAAAACATTTTCCTGTTTATCCTCGCCATATCTGCATCAGAATATTCTACACAGAAGTAACATAGAGTTGTTATCCCGACAGATTCTTACTTGTGGCCCTTTTTGGACTAAGATGGACAGCAAACATCAATCTCTGCCACTATCAGCTGGGTTCTTTGGGCTCCATTTTTTTCATTGGCTACTTCAAATGAATACCATTTTTGCTCTTTTGTTCCTCCTCCTTCCCACTCTTCATTCATTTTTGTTATTTGTTCTAATTTAATTTGAAATGCCCAGCATCTGACTATAATCAGGTGAGGAGGCTCTGGAGACTTCCAGCAAGAGCAGGTCTCCTGAAAAGGGTCTTTTGGACACAACAGAATGAGCCTTTATTTATTATGTCAGGGATAACAAAACCAGGAGAGAGCAAGACTGCGTGGCGGCTGTCCTTTCAAGCGGCAGCAACTTAGTGAAACACTCCTGTCCCCAGGGTGCGAACAGACCGCCCCTTGGCTCAAAGTCATCCTGCTGTCCCTGGCTGCTGGTTCTCTAGGCCAACAAAAACAAGCATAACAAAACATACAGAGAAAGTGTCAACACAAGCCCGTCTCTTAGAGCCTAAGACTTGTGTGTATATAATGAGAGATAATGAGACTCCTTAGGAAATAGGCATAGAACAAAGGAAGGATAGAAAGAAATGATAAAATCTATGGCCCAAGAGTGTTTGTTGCCTTTATCCCTAGCATTTAACCCAGGGGCTGGTTTTGTTGAAAGTTGCGTGATTGGAAATAATTGTAGAAGGCTGTGACCGTGCCATTTTTTTTCTTTTTTTAACACTTCACTCCCTTAAACCTATGCAGAACCCATCACAGTACCATGTACAGGGTGGGTGCCCAGTGCTTTGTGGTACCCACAGAAATCTCCAGAATCTTCAACACACACCAATAAAGTACAAGGCCCTGGGAGTGTTGACAACATCTAGATGATGGGATAGAACACAATGGAGTCTGTTTCTGGCAGTCTGTGATCTAACTGAACCGTGGAGCATCTTTGCATTGTAAGGGAAGAAGTGGCCAGGCTCTGGAGCTGAGACATCAATCTGAAGTGCCTGCATCTGGCCATTTCCCAGCTACTTTTGCAACATGCACTCACAAGCCTTCGTAGGGGTGGGGCAGGGTGTGTGTGTGGGGGGGGGTGGGGTGAGTGGAGAAGCAGAAAGTAGAAGCTGCTTAAGCCCTGTGAGCCTTTTTATCCTCATCTGTAAAATGGGCTAGAGCTTTCTGAGTCCCAGAATTGCAGGAAATGAATGAAATGATGTAGGTTAAACCATATCCCAGTGTCTGGCTTAGAGGAAGCATTCAACAAAAGGGAGCAACTTTTATTAGGAAGAAGCATATAACTCTTATCTTTGAAAAGAGCCCCTTGTCTCTCCCTGCCTCCTCCTTCAAGCCTTTGAGGCATTTCTGTAGTAATTGGCTTCTGGGGCTTGGCATCTATCTGTAGAGAAATACATTTTTGTGAAAGGGCTCTGAGGTGGTGGTGTGAGGCATTTATTAGTGATCTAAGGCAACATAAGTTGCCTCTAGTTTTTATTGACGGTTTCTAGCTGGAGGCACAGAAATGCACAGGCACTAAAGGGTGAGTTACTATTGGTTGCTACTCTCTGGACCAGCAGGGACTTGGCGAGCTCTTGGAGGACAGAGTGTCTTGCATCAATCAGCAGTGACCCCTCTGGCTGAATATGTACAGGCATAAAGAGGCTCCTAAATTAGCCTCTGTTCTCCTTAGCTGGATGGATAGAAGATGAAATGAAATCCTTGGAGTGGGAGGAAGTGTGTGGTAAGGATTGAGCCATACTCTGGAAATTCAGACTGACCCCTCCTGCCCAATACAAATCTTATGTGGCTATCTTTTCTGTGGACCTATTAAAGTGTATACACACACACACATACACACACACATACATATATATGTATAATCTGACATGGGAGAAAAAGACCTATTAAAGTGTATATATACATATACACTTTATACACACACACACACACACACACACACACACACACACACATATATATAAAATCTGGCATCATGAGAGAAAAAGAAGGGAATGGAAGATCCAGGGATAGGAGAGAATGGACAGGGGACGTAATACCCAGAACTGTTTGTCTGAGGAATGCATTAAAATGGAGCAAGGGTGGCTTAGGACTAACTTCAATATTTTTCCCAAGTGTGTTTTGATGAGATGGACTAACACAGGGTAGGCATGTGAGGTGTAGTATTAGGCCAACTGATCAGTTTTTAATACCATCTAGAAACTTTTCATGTGTTCATTAAAATTTTCATTGAATATTAATTTACATAAGACTGCTGAAGAACTGGCTAAATTCCATAAAAGCCAGGGATCATATAAAAGTTCCTTTTCTAGGGTATGGTGAGGGCCCTCTAGAAATAATGCTCTTGTTTTCATGTTTAATGTTTAAAAACTGCTAACATAAGGGTGCCTGGGTGGCACAATTGGCTAGGCATCTGACTCTTGATCTCAGCTAAGGTCATGATCTCATAGTTCGTGAGTTTGAGCTCCACATCGGGCTGTGCACTGATAGCATGGAGCCTGCTTAGGACTGTCTGTCTGTCTGTCTGTCTGTCTCTCTCTCTCTCTCTCTCTGTCCCTCTTCCCTCCCTAGTTCTCAGATGACTGATGTCAGAAAAGCTCCCTTACTCCAGACCAGGGCACACGGCTTGCCAAGCGAGTGCAATACCTTGCAGCACACATTGATGCACAACTTTCCCAGCCCTAAGGTTCATACTTGCCAAGGGGCTTCATCAGTCTATATGGGGGCAGAGGAAAGGGGTGCTTGAGTTCTTGCCTTGTGTCTGGCCCTGCCACTCTCTGTAGCAAGGTCTCTCAGGCTGGCTGCTCTTTGGCCCACAGGTATCTACCAAAGGTTTGATTTGGGACCTACTCTTCTATTGTTTGTTCAGTACTCTCAGATAACCCCCCCGGATGCCTCATCTAAGGTCTTGCTGATGCTTTTTGAGTCTGTGCTATATAGCATAACCAGCCTCTGTCTGGGAATGTCCCAGACTTTACTTGGAGTGTCTGCTGGGCAGGCACCATGCCCTCCATCACAGGGGGCTGCATGCTAAGCCCACTCTGCTCAGCTAGGCCACTTTGAGTCCTCTCTTTGGGGGACATTAATAAACTTCCAGGCCTTGCTCATGCCACATGGGAAGTGGGAACAGCTTGTAGAATATAAATTCTCCACCTTCCTCTTTCAACCTAGGCAATACCACCCAGTTCCTTTTATGCGGCCATCCCCCATTGTGCATCTAATTGAAATCATTTCAACTTCTACCTGATTTAGAACTGTTGAATTAATGGAAGGTCACAGGAATAATGGGAGAGGTTTTAAGAAACTTTTGTAAAATTTACAGCATGTATTCTGTGTCTTGTCCCAAGTTCACACTTTTTCCTCATAAAGAGCTTGAAACTCTGTGGAAGTATTTTAGTGTAGCACCTCTGGAGTCCAGAAGAATCTTCAAGGGAATCATTTGCTTCAATGATTTTGGCTTCTGCTAAGTTTATGTTTGTTATCTAGAACAACTCTTGGTGAAAACTCACAGCATGATATACAGAACCAATTTTAGCTGATTATTTATACAGTTGATTGAAAAGTTTCCATTTCCGCTCAAATTCTCACTTCTTTGTTTTTTAAAATACTTAGTGCTCCTTGCGATTGTTATGGAATTTGAACATCAACCTTTTGAAACTTACACAGAATGAAACAGCAGAATCTTCAACATTGAGAAGAGGTTTCCCTCTGGTTAATTAAAGGAGCAAGAATTATGGAACTTTATAGCCATTTAATTATGTCATTAACCTGAGAGTTGGCTAGCAATGAGGAAGAGATAGCCACAGCCTCCCTGTAAACTGAGCCTCATCTTTCAGGGCTGTGCCAGTGCTCAGGGACTGTGACTCACTACATTGACACATTTGTTAGGAAGATATTTGATAATTTAGTTAAAATGGCATCAGTACGTATTTCCCTAATAGTTTTTCAATTTTTGTTGTTAGAAGTGTTAAACATGGACAGGTCAACCTCTGAATTTTAAAAGCTAAAAGGTGACAGTTTTCCTTCCACATGGTCATCAGAGTGGTCAAGCACACTTCTGGACATGTGTGTCAATATGTCGGGTGGGGAAAAAAAAAAAGTAGTAACACCTTTGCCATCCTAATCAACCCTAGGTAGTATAATTAATTAATTAATTAATTTAATAAATGAATCTTATTTATTTAATTCTGTGTACCATGGCCTTTATTTTCCCTCATTTAATATTCACAACAAACCTACCAGGTGGGTTTTATTATACTTGTCTTACAACTGAGCCTCTGAGCTGTTAGCTAACCTGCCCATGTTCTACAGCTGATGAGTGGGATTCTATCTAGGTATTAATGATTAAAAGACCATCCTCTTACCTACTTTGATGAGCTACCTTTCTTCCCTCTCCCATCCTACCAAATTTGTTATGAAGTTCAAATACAACTATGTATATAAATACATAAGCTATTTTCAACTAGGCTAATTCTTTTCAAGGCTTTTTCCCTGCCTATGTTCACTTACATTATGTATCTTTGCACTGTTGATAAAAATATGTAAAGGAAGACAATGGGAAATAACAATTATGATGTGTTGATGATTATAAAAAAAGAAAAAGGAGATTATAATTATGGCGTTAGCCTATTTGCACCATTTTGAAAATTTGCCTTCAGTTTCTGTCAGAAGAATCATAAAATTATTTGTAGTTCATGCATTAGAATATGTGGTTGGGAAGGAATTATCTCTGATTTCCCATGATTTATATCTCAGTTAAAAAAGAAATATGGCTAAACTCCTCGTAATGTTAGCCCTTGAAAGAAAAGTTGTCTGGGGGTGCCTGGGTGGCTTAGTCAGTTGAGCGTCCAACTTTTGCTTAGGTCATGATCTCGCGGTTCGTGGGTTCGAGCCCCGTGTCGGGTTTGTGCTGGCTGCCAGCTCAGAGCCTGGAGCCTGTTTCAGTCTGTGACTCCCTCTCTCTCTGACCCTCCCCTGCTCACGCTGTCTCTCTCTCTCTCTCTCCTAGAAATAAATAAAAATACTTAAAAAAAAAAAGTTGTCTGGGAGTTTATATGTTCTCTGAGAGATATGTTCTCCTACTAAAATGATCTTCTTCAAAAAAGATGTACACATACATGAGAAACAATTTCTTTTCAGGAAATTTTAGAATAAGATTTGCTCTGAGAACACAGAATCTGCATAGCCCTCCAGGATGGTAGAAGGAGAAGTTAGACCAGAGTGATACAGAAAGAAAAATATCGTTGAAAGACCAACTTTTCCATGTCTTTGGCACAATTTTGTTCTGACAAATATGAAAGATTAAGAACTAGAAAACAGACATAAAACAAACACTTTGGGGATATACATTTCCTCCATAAATTCAATTAACTAAACACTTTCCAGCTATCTTCAAAATGCCCTCCATTAAGTCAGAAAACTTTTAAATTGGCTGCATAAACTCTTGACCCCTTGGCCTCAGGGCACCTTATCTTGTCTAATCAATCAACCCACAAGAATTGTTTTTGAGTTTCTATGACGTGCTCCAGACTCTGATGATCCTTTGTCCCTTCACACCCTCGTCTTGGCAGACCAAATTCCACCCTGATTTCTCGTTTATTAGAGTATTTGGTCTTCTTTTCACATTCTAGACTTTTATCACTGACTTTTAATTTCTCTTTACTGACTCCAAGTGGCTTTCCGAGGGAAAAAAAAAAGACACAACTGGACAAACTGCTTCAATCGGTAGATTTTTGCTTTTCTCTTTCCTGAATGATGGCTGTTTTTTGCTTCCTTGCCATTTCATCATGTTCTTTGAGATCCTGGTAAGGTATGTATACCATATGCCAGGAGACAGTCTTCTAGGATTCTGTAAACTCTTCTTCTTTCCTTTTTCATTAGTACTAACGTATATCTGGTCATCCATGTAATTTTCCTTCAGGGATACACTGGAATTTATTTTCTTATACGGGGCCATCTTCCTATAAGCATAAGCAAAAACATGTTTGGGAACATTTCTTTCACATCATTATCTCTCCTCTGTATCTCTGCTTCTATTTTAAATCCCAGTCTTTGTTGGTCCCTCAGTATCATTTAGGTGTCCTCTTGTGTTCTTACCATGTATTGTTCAATTGTACCATTTACTTTAAAGCAACTTAATCTGATTATTTATCTTCTTTCTCCAATAGACACCTTGGTGGAAAGAACTGTCTCACTTATATCCCCAGGCTTTAGCACAATATGTAGTCCATAGTAGGGGCTGGGTGATGACAGATGGAAAATAAGCCGTTCATTGGACTGCATTAAATGAAGGGTGGGATATTTGGGTTAAGGGAAAGATTGATAAGGAAGAATAAGAAAGTAACATGAGTTGATTTGGAGAATATAAAAACCTAAAAACCAGTTCTCTTAGTATGTGCAGAGACTCCTCCCTTTTCATCTGTGGAAAGAGAGGACAGTACTTTGGTTGACCCACAGGCATAATCTAGCTCCTCCCAAGTTAGAGAGCTTCTAGCAGAGTAGAGAATTAAGCACAGGCCTGCATTTGTTGCTGATGTCATCTTAATATCGTCCATAACTAAAAGCCAAGTAGAGTATAAAAAGCTTCTATGAGCTCTGAAAGCTGATTCATTTGCACACACATGTATTGAGAGCCCACTTTGTGCTGCAACTATAGATATAAAGACAACTGGGACATTATCTCATAATAATTCTCTTTTCTCCACCAAATTAGCTATTCTTATCACTACAGCTGTCTCTATATCAGACCTTCATAACACCACTTGAGGAGACCTTTGATACTTTCTTGTGAAGAACTCCAAATGGCTTCTTTTTCTGTAGGTATGCCATTCTTCTTGGCCCACTGTGAATTCAACCTTACATTTTCAGTAAAAGAGCCAAATTGGGTTCTAATAGTGTTAAATTGGTAGTTTCTTACCATATATTACATTTTTCATCTATCCATTTAAAATATTTATTGTGCAATGACCATATGCCTAGAATGTTTCTGTCCATAGGAATATATACATCAACAATATAGCAGACCTTTTATTCCCTTGTGGGCAGACAATAAACAAATATGTAAATGATGTCAGCCAGCATTTTTTTTTTATAATAATGCTGTGAAACAAATAGCTCTAAAATCCCTGAATTAAAACCCCAAACATTCACTTGTCTCATTAGCAATTCTTTGGGTCAGCTAGAAGATGACTGATCTTAGCAGGATTCAGCTTATCTTGGCTTGAAACTGTCAGTTGGGATCTGATCCATTGGTCCAAAGAAACCAAATCCATGGACCAGAAGCTACTGGGGCATGTGCTTCTCATGAGGACTGGCAGGAGTGCAAGAGAACAAGCCAGATCATGCCAGCAAGTCTAAAACTCTGTTTCTGTTACATTTATTAAGATTTTATTCACCAAGGCAATTCACATGCCAAGCCCAATATGAATGGATCAAGGAAGTATTTTCCGTTCATAGTGGGAAGACCTGTAAATCATATGGAAAAAAAATGTGAATGTATAATTTTATAATAGGAAATGAATGATTATTAATAGTAATTCAGTTTCTCTTGCCAGTGTCTTCCCTCTTGGTCACAAGTTTTTAGAATCCCCCTGCATTTGGGACAGACTCAGTACCATCCCAAGAAATCCCAAAGGCTCACCCAGTTATAGCATCAGGTTCAAAGTCCATGACCTCATGATCCATATCAGGTCAAGTGAAATTACTCTTGACAGATCTAGACATCTGTGAATTGAAAGATATGTTATCTGTCCCTATACATCTAATATACAATGTTGGAATAGGGGCAGGATAAAGAAATACTTCCATTCAACCTTGAGAAAACTGAAAGATAGAAGTCACTGCTCTGTAGCAATATTGAAATTCTGGTAGGCAGATTTTGCCACGTTTCCCTACAGTGAGGTTGGTGTGTACCTGGGGTAGGCCCTGATTCTATACCTGAGAGTTGACCAACAGTCTACTGTTGTACACGGTCTTTGCTCTGCCTTTGAAACTTCTTCCTTTTATATCTTGGCTTTTCTGATGAATTCTGGAGAATATCCCCTTCTTTATTGCTGAGCAAATTTGTCAGCCTGCTCCCTGCCTGAGAAATTTGGGGTCCCAGAGGTCTTTATATATCTCAAACACAGATAGTCTTTTTAAACCTAGGCAGGTGGCAATTTTTCCAGTATAACATACAACTCTCTCAAAAATTTTGTGGGTTTTCCATGTAGATTCCAGTCAACTACATGTGCTGAATGCCTCATCCACAATTCTTTTAGAGATATGTGAGTACTTTGCTCATTTATGAGTTTCAACTTTGATCTCCTTAAGGGGTCTTGACAAAGGGTGTGACAGTCACTTTGTTTTATTTTGTCTTTGCTGTATGGCAGTGTTCTAATGCCAAACCTTTAGAGAGAAGTGGTTCAAGTTTTCAAACTTACAATTCTCAGAATTTCTCAGTTCTTTCAGTTTCCCTCAATCCTGCTTGAAAGCTAGTCAGTTTTTTTCCAAGTTCATTTCTTTCTTGTTGTTACTTCTCAAATGTGGCTAATAGCAGCCAACTATACCACGAGTATTCTGCCTCAGAAATTTCCCAGCCCATGCTGTCAGTGCACTTGGCACATTCTTTTTCCTTCTAGGTTACTGCAGTCAGTGGTTTTATCAAATGTTTTCTTTCTATACTGGATACGTTGTTATTTTTCCAGTTTCTTATTAGTTTTTTTTTTTTTTTTTTTAGTTTCCTCTCTACTTACTACATGATCCCAAAACAAATGATGCATATTTTACAGGATTTTGACAGCAGAGGCCATTTCTGGTATAATTTCTATATTAATTAGCAATTGCCACATTAATGATGGGTGATAAGCCTCACATTCAAACCCAAACATCAGAGGCTCAAACAACAAGTGCTTATTTTCGTATGGATGGTCTCATGGATTGGCTGAAACAGCACTACTTCAGGTTATGGGGGGAATTGATTCCGGGCCTCCATTTAGGTTCAGTTTTGCTCCAACGATGTCTTCATTCTTTGCTCCAACGATGTCTTCATTCTTTGAATAGTGATAACTTATGACATACTTCTTGTAAGGAATGGCAAGAGGTCCAGGATGCAGGTAGCACACACAGCACATTTAGAGTCTGGGTTCTCATCAAGTCTGCCAACATTTAATTAACCAAAGCAAATTAGTCACATGACTAAGCCTAATATCAGTTGGGTGGGGGGCACCTGGGTGCTCAGTTGGTTAAGCATTGGACTTTTGATTTTGGCCCCAGTCATGATCTTACAGCTCGTGGGTTTGAGCCCCAGGTCAAGCTCTGTGCTGACAGTGCACAGCCTGCTTGAGATTCTCCCTCTCCCTCTGTCTCTGACTCCCCCCCCTGCTCATGCTCGCTTGCTCGCTCACTCTCTCTTTCTCAAAATAAATAACTAAACTAAAAAAAAAAAAATCAATTGGGTGGAAGTAATTTTCTACCCATAGTTACACAGCATGCATTTTACAGCAGGGAAGGAATCACGAATGAGAACATGTTGATCTAGCACACATGCAAATAAGAGAATATCAACTAGTACAAATGATGTTGAGAAAACAAAGCAGAGTAGTATGTGGAGAATGACCACAAAAGTGTTAAGAATAGTTTCTTGGAGATGACATTTAAACTGAAGCTGAATGTCTTCCAGGCAGAGGGAATAGAGTGTAAAGACCTGGATGCAGGGATAAGCTTACGGTGATGGAGGAACTGAAATAAAACCATGGGGGAGATGGTAGGAGATGAGATCAATGAAGCAGGTAGAGGTCAGGGTATTTAGACTTCTGTTATAATTACTGCTATATACACTATCATACTGGACATTTCAGAGGATTATTTACCAAAATGCTGAAAATAAATTGTGAGTTTCACTGAATGTCATGATAATTCATGAATAGGGTAGCTGAATCAACCAATCTGGAAGGTTTTATATACATTGAATTGTATAATCAATTCTAAATAATGTACCTTTCCACTGGTTCTTACTGGAATGTTGACCTACTAAGGTGTTTCAATGGAACGGCTGAAGATACTAAGAATTCTTGACTAGAGAGGTACCAGCTAAAATACTCAAGAGAGAAAATGGAAGCCTCTGAGACTGTTTGGTTCCTTAACAACTCCAGGTACTTATTTCCTCCTGGACTTCTTAGAGCTAAATGGAGATATAAAGGCGTTGGAGATGCCTTTCTCCCCTTATTCTCACCCTTGGGAAAACCTCTTATTCCTTTGCTGCCCAGAGGGTTTTCGAGATCTGAAATACCAACAGCTCTCATTGCTGGTGATATCTTTTCCTAGGGAAGTTATGTGCTGGTGCTCTGGACAGGGTGGCCACCGGAGGTGTAAACTCTAGAGGTATAGCCCATGCCCTTGGGAAGTTCATGACTAATCAGAGTGAAGGATGACTTTAACCGGGGGCACACTCACCACCACAGAGAGTGTGGTCACATGCAAGGTTGGTTATAAATACTTCCATATTTTACTAAACCAGAAACACAAAGATTCTAAACATTCAAATACCCCAAATCATGAGGTCTTAAGCACTCCCTAGAAAAGGCCATTGATCATTGTCCTTTGTGAAAAATATTAAAATTGGTATTCAGTTAGCCATATGTTCTTCTGTCCTCTTCTTTCTCTAGACTTAAAGAAAAGAGAACTATTCTCTTTTCAAATACATGAAAAAAGTAAGTCAAAACCAGCGACAGGGAGAACCTACCACTGTCCCTGGGATAGAATGACACCACTACACGTGTGCCCTTGATTTCTATTAAGAACGACCAGCTAGATAGGTGAAAAAAACACAGCTATACATTTTCACTGCAACATCTTTTAGCAAGAAAGGGGCTGTGTCTAGATGAATCCGAATATGCCGGCTGGCAGAGCTCACACCCAGTAAGGCAGTTTTGTAGGAGAAATAAGTGCGACAGTGTTTATTTCACACGCATTTGTTTGTCAGACCTTAAAGCACCGGCCAGAGATCAGTTAAGCTTTGCCACCTGTCCCATAGGCTGCGCCTCATTTTCAGGTGGGTCTCTGAGGTCATTAGCACTGAGGCAGCTCATCCTCTGTTCAACTCCTGTCGCACAAGGTAGGATAGGAATCCCGCCAGGAGGAGGACGTGGGTCCTGGCTCCTAACCGTCCCCGCTGGACTCCAGCTGCCAGCACCGCCCAAAGAAGAGAGCATGCTGCCCGGCCTGAAGAAAGCTCCCAGCCCAGGAGAGTGTCAGGTTAAAAGCCTATAGGATGGTTCAATCAAAGGCATCGCCTTCCTCTGTCCTGTGCTGCTGTTGTACGTGGGAACACATGCGGCTAGGAGACAAAGAGGACACACGTTTATTTTCAGGCGTAGGACTTGGGAACCACTTGGGAAGAATATTCTTGATTGAGAACCAAAACATTCCATGATGCTTAACAAACCTGCAAATTGAAAAATCAGCATCGGCCTATGCAGCCAGGAAGCAGGAGAAGGACCTATACCCTGAAAAAAAAATTCAAAATATTCCTTAAATGATATTTGTGTGCCTCTGCAAAATTACCGCTTTCTGAATCAAAGTCTCAAGCTGTTTTCATCTGAGAACATATGTTGTGCCGTTAGACAATATCTCAGCTGCCACCGCCCATGACATACCCCGCCGCATTGCATAATGGACAGTCCCGCGAAGAAGGCGCTGCGGCTCAGTCAATGCCCCTGTAATAATATTTTAAAATAAATGATATGCATCATTAAATCACCGAGGATGACTAACTCAATTTTAGAAAACCCACAACTCCAGCAATCATAGTTACAGCTCTGATTTGAATATTTTCACTTTCACCTGAGCAGCCAGTGGGAGCCAGTCAAGCAGATTCGCATCCAGGCTGTACTCTCAAAGGAGCAGGAAGGAACCCGTGATTATGTAGTTACAGTAACGTCGGCTCCATGCCTCCTGTCCGCCTGGGCTTTTTAGACTTTTCCTTCCTCCCTTCTTGCCTTCTTATTTACATATCACAGGCATCCTCTTTGTAAAGTTATTTTAAATAATTTATTAGATTGATCTTTTTAAAATTCTACCCTGGCTAAATGTCATAAGGAGAGAGAGAGAGAGAGAGAGAGAGAGAGAGAGAGAGAGAGAGAGAGAGAGAAGTCTTCTAAACTTATTTAAAGGTTTCTACTGGAGTAGGCCAGTTACCTGCTTCACTGCTGATATTCTAAAAATACCTCCATGTCCGTACTATTATCCATTCTTCACGTCCAATTGCTCTGTTATGGTAATAGTCAGAAGCACACCATGCAGTAATTACTTACAGCTGACTGAAGAAAAGAATATTCAACTCCCCCACTGTTCCACTAGAAGGTCTTTATGCACTATTAACTCATTCCTGTTTATTAATACTCTACTGGTAATTCAGACTGCTGCCTCTCAGGTTTGTAATAGGAGGACTATTAAACAGCAATTACTGACCATATGGGTTGGTGAATATTTGTTGTGTGGTTGGTTGTTTTTTTTTTTTTTTTGTGGGCTCCCCCCACCACCCCCTTCCAATTTGTTTTTTAAGAAGCCATATTACAACATAGTCAAAGTAACATCGCATCTGCATGAGATTAACAGGCTTGGCAATATTTCTCCTTTAGAAAATGCGCATTTATTCCCAGATTATCATTGCTGGCTTAGGAGAATGAGATCAAGGGAGAAAGAGGGAGATGTGGAAGACTGTGTACATGTGGGAAGACGACTATCTTGGAATGTATTTTGACTGTTACCTTCCCTGTGCCTCTCAGTAGGCTTTTTTTCTCTTACTGCCTTTGACAAGCACTAACCTGCCCTCAACTCCTACAAAAATAAGCAGTATGTATTGAGGAATCCAGATTGAACACCATTTTCCCTTTCAAGTTCCCCCAAGCATTTGGAAGTAGCCACTTTAAAATTTAACACTTTGTAAGTGCATCTCCCAAAGAGCAAGTATGTAGAACCCTGGGAGATGGCAAAAGGACCCTCCTGGGCAAGGGATGGCATGAGTAATGGGTTCAAGTGGGGCAGGCAGTTGGTAAAGGATGATTATGGTAATAATAATGCATTCCTCTCTCACAGGTAGTGAGGTCTAAGCATGTGGCAAGCATTAAAAGCAATGGAGAGGCATCTTCAAGATAAATAGGAGCCTAGGAGCTGATCTCCATGCAGAAGATGATGAGTTAAGATCCTGCGCAGGTAAGTCACTTGGTGGGCCACCTCTGCTGAGACAGGGGCAGGGAGGTGTCCAGGCTCTCCACACAGCCAGCTTTTGCTCCAGAGCAGCCAACCTCCTTAGAGCTCCGTGGGCTTTGTCTTCCACTTTCTCCCCTTTCCCCTGAGGATCATACTTTATGTCCAAACCCTTTTAGGCCTTCAATAAACAGGTCAAACCTCTGAAAACTCGAGATTGCCCCAATCTCACCCTTTTTATTCTGCCAAGCGAATAGAATTTAGTATTTAGTGTTTACCTTTGGTAGGTGATCGTTGCTGGTTTAGCACTCTTCCTTTGTTACCTGCTGCTGTTGTGTCTGAGAGTGCTTTCTCTCAGATACACTCTAAGTCCTTGAAGACAGGCAGCATGTTCTTTAAACTTTGCTTCTGTTTATCCCTGCACCTTGTTTGCTAATGGACATTCATTAGGTGTTGAGCAGAGGTTGGAAGGATTCATTGGAAATCTATAAGGGAGAAAAAGACACTCGTACCTAAATATTCTTACTCTGTGGAGATCTAGGCGTTACAGTGTCTGTGTTAAGTATGGAAAAACAAACAAACAATAACAAAAATAAACAGCAAAAACAAAATGACAAATATCAGCTGCAGAGCATAACAGTACCAAGCTACTGTATAAGATATAACTGATCTTCAGTGAAATGAATATGTTAGATCAGAGCTTCTTCATAGTGAGTCTAAGCCCTAATGAAATATGCAAGAAATTTACTTCATGCATGACCTGATTTGAACTAGAATCCTGGGTTGCCCACAACCTAGAGGATCCTCAAAGGGAAGGGGTGCTTCTGGAAGAATCTCTGTGGTGAACACCTTTAAAAAATACAGCACCGTAGGCTCAGTGTGCCCCCAAATCTTTCATGGATTAAAGGACTTAGTAGGCACCTTAGAGATGAGCTACTCTGGTGGATTTCCAAAGTGATTTGTTTGTTATTATTACTGTTGTTTTTAAAGCAGTATTTATTTTTTCTAATTAAGCATTATGCAGAATACTGATTCAGATTAAGATAGGACAGCTCTGGCTGAAGTCAGGTGGGAGCTGTGGATGCCCAATTTGATAACTCAGCTGATAAAGCCACAGAGGCCCTTCTTAGGAGACCCTACCAATCCTGTATGAAGCTGTATGAACATGATATGGAAAATATTTTTCTACTCCAGCCCCCTTTTGATACAAATGTATAGACTAAATGCATAATTTCAAATCCACAGTTAGACAGCAGTGGAATTATCCCTGGAATTCAATCTCTTGGTTAATTAGCCAAATTTTTTTCTGTGTTCCCCACCTGTGCTAGTGGGTTATATCTTTGTCACCAGCAGGCCACTGTTAGTAGGTACGCATGGAAGGTTGGAGGACCAATACACTGGGCCTCCTCTTAGGACACAGCTGAGACAGATTTGAAGTCTAACGAATCAAGGTGAATTGGCTGGAGTAATGGAAGCCCTGGATGACCTTAAATGCCAGACATGTGGGTGGGGGAGGTGGTTGTCCTCTAGTTGGCACTTGTGCAGTTCACGATGAAAGTCTCTGCACTGGCTTCAGCTCAGTTTGGGTAGTACACATTTGCCTGGTCTTTCGTCACACGTGCATACCCATTTTTTAATCCAGCCTGAGTTGAGTGGAACTACCACAGGGACTTACTGAGAGTGCTGGAAATTATGCTTCTCCTGCTCATAGCACCATGTAGGTTATGCTATCATCTTTTATAGTGCTTAAAAGTTGAGCAGCGAGGGGGTGGGAGTATCCATATTGCAGACTACCCTTTCATTCTTTCATGGATAGATGCAGCAAGACGTAAAAAACAGTATGGCGTGGGTGCTCAGAGGACCTGTATTCTGGACCGGATTTTTCACTGGTTAGCTGGGTGTCTTAGGGCCGTATTATTCAACTTCTCTGTACCCCCATGTCCTCATCTGCAAAATAATGCCTTCTGGCCTAGATTTGTTTCTAAAATATATTTGGCTTTACTAGGCAATCAAAAAATATAATGGTCTTTATATAGTCACTCTGAGTTAAATTGTATTAAAATAAAACAAATGATTATAAATAGTCACATTATGAATAAAATGCTCCTATATGCCAAGAATTTTAAATTAGGCTGCATGACAAAAACATTTCTGATATCAGTGAAAACTGGGGATAAGTCAGTAAAGATGGTATTAAGCCTTGTAAATATCATCCAACTGTGACTTGGAACTGTGGAGCTGTCCCCATGGGTGAGAACATCTGGGCAGCCTCTTGGCTTCATTTCAGGCATTCACTTATTCAGTACATACTCACTTTGTTCCTACCCTATCTCATTTTTCAATTCATAAACATTAAGTTGATGCCATCAAATAACAATAATTGTTATTCAGTGCATCTTTAAGTAAGAACCTGTTACATCTGCAGCAGTGTTTTCATTGAAGTTGATGATAATGATGATGATAATAATAATAATAATAAAATGATGAGTCCCTGACTGTGAGGAGCCAATACTCTCATTCAGAAAGGAAAAGATAAATAGCTTTACATGACAGTGAGTAATTAGGGTCCAAGGGAAAGATAGAGGCTACAAGGCTTGGGAGTGTGGGGGACTGGTTCTGTGGCTAGTATGGACTGGAAGGGTTCTAGCACACCTCTGGTTATTCCTTGACATGTGATAATATTGGCACAGGTGGAGAGAATGAGAGAGGTCACTTAGGTAGGGGAACAGTATGTACAAAAAGCAGTGAATTGGAGAATTGGAGAAGATTAAGAAGCGTATGAGTTTAGTGTAGATCCAGGTCCATCGGGAGAAAAGGGTTTCCATAAGAGATTAGTGGAAGCAGTAAGTAAAGAGTCTTGCATTTTGGAGAGGTAAGATAAGTCAGGCGAAGAATCTTGGCTATTATCTCACTGACAGAGAGGGTTTTTTGTTTGTTTGTTTGTTTTTATTTTTCTTTATAAGGTGTTTTAGTCAGTGGAAATGTTTTTGTTAATAAAATCACAGAAGAGTCCTTTGGACCAACACAGAAAGAAAAAAGGAGACTGCAGAAAACCACTGGGGGAGCACGTGAGACCAGAGAGAGATTTTAAAACCTCAGAAAACATGACTGAGGCAGCAGAGCTTAGAGGGCCCATGGCAAAGGCAGAGACCACATGGAGCCTCCATTTTGGGGTTCAGTTTCCCTTGCTCGGCATACTGTGGGCTAGAAGGTAGTGATGGGTGCAAAAGGAAATGTCTGGAGGAAGGCACTGGAGAAATAGAAGAATAAAAGGAAGGAATGGGGAGGCGATAGATGGAGACAGAATCAGACAAAAGTGAGGGATGCCAGGAACAGAGAGCACATGGTCAATGAGGTGGAAGACGAAGTTAATCAAAATTATGTGGTAGGTTGGAGTTCAACTCACAGATTCAGATGTGCAAGTAAAAACAACTTTTTTTTTTTTTTTTAATTCTTCTCTTTCATGGCCCTGTTCTGCAGGAGACAGTCATGCCAACTCAATCTCTGTAACTTTTTCTCATCAAATCCCTGAGGTTGTCTCTCATTTCCAGGGCCTTCAGTGGTACCAAGGTGATGGAGGTGGCTGGAGGGGATGGGGCTTCTGCCCTGGGTGCCATCTGTCCGCTGGGCTTGTGTCAGTCCTGCTAGTCACCAATCCATACAGATGACCCCCAAGGCAAGCTGCGTTCATGCCTATCGCGCATTTAGGGCCTCCCAGGGCTCTTCTCTCTCGCTGCAGAATCATGGCGCCTGTACCACACTAGGGGTGGGGAAGTTCACAAGCCCATCGGCCTGGAAGGAGCATCAGTGCCATCTTCCCCACAGAGTTGCTCTATTGCCAGGTGGCTCTTCCCTGCTTTCAGAAAACAAAGGTTCTTGAGGTTTTGTCCCCCTGCCTTACCCCCACCTCCAGAGACCCAATCCTGCGGCAGGAGCAGCCTCTTTCTCCTCCATTTTCCTCCTGCCCTACAAATGCAGGCAATTATCTCTGTTTTTGAGCACATCCCATTTATGATGAGACTGAAACACTTTATACACAGGGAAAATGACATAGAGGGTTATGTGACTTACTCAAGGTCACACATCTCATCAGTGAAAAAAATGGATAAAAATGAAAATATGCTAGTTTAACCTCCTTTTACTTTTCCTTCCACCTTCCTTCGCTCCTTTCCTTTCCTCTCTGTTCTTATCTCTCTTTGTTACTTTCTTTCTCTGCCTTCCTCCTGGTCCCCAGAAGGAATTATTATGTGCCAGGTAGTACGTAGACCCTGGGTATCCCATACCAAACAAATGAAACATGCTGCTTTGGTGAATTGTGATTCTAATAGGAGGGATGGGCATTGTGCACGTACATACACAGACTCATAATTTAAATTGTCATCAGTACTCTGCTCATTCTGGCAGTAAATACACTAAAATTGGAACGATACGGAGATTAGCGTGGCCCCTGTGCAAGGATGACAGGAAAACTCATGAAGCATTCCATATATTTTAGAGAACAAAGTGATAGTTACCAGAGGGGACGTGGGTGGGGAAATGGGTTGAATGGGGTGAGAAGTACACTTGCGGTAAGCATGGGGTATTGTATGGTAGAGTTGAATCACTGTATCATGCACCTGAAACTAAAAATATAGTGTATATTCATTAACCGGAATTTAACTACAACATAAAAATATAAATTGTGGTCAGTACTGTGGCTTCTATGAGAAAGCACAAGGGAGAACTTAATTTAGATTAGGCAATCAAGGAAGATCTTTCTAAGGAAGACACATCTGAGCTCAGAACTCAAGACTGGGATGAGATCATTCCAGATAGAAAGAATGGCGTAGGCAAGACTTGATATGTCCATGGAGCTCAAAAACACTTGTGTGACAGAGGTACTTCAAAAGGGAAAATGGAACAGGATGTGGTTGGAGGAAGTGACAGGATCAAAGTCTAAGAGCTATATTAGGCAAGTCAGAAATTTGGATTTTATTTTAAGCTTAATTGAAAATCAACTTAAATAGTGGAATGACATAATCTGATTAACATTTAAAAAATTCTTCCAGCTGCTCTGTGGAAAATGAATTGAAGTAAGGATGGATGGAAAAGAAGAGAGTAGTGGGAGTTGGGGTCTCTTCACGTAGTCCTGGGGAGAGATGACGTGGCTTTGGAGCAGCACCTCCAGGTGCAGATGGAAAGAAATGGAAGAATTAGGTCATGTCAGGTTGACAGGTTATTGGATTTGAAGCATTAGGGGGACTGATGTCCCTGGTTTCAGACATGAATGACTGGTTGTATGTTGTTCTATTTACTCATGAGGAAGACTAGGAAAAGAATAGGTTTGGATGAGAAGGGCTTGATTTCATCTCATGGTGTTGTGACCATAGCAGAGACAACGGTGGAAGTGAACTCAGTGTTTCCAATTCCTGAGCATGAGGAAGAAAACATTTACTAGCATCCCTTGTCATCAATTGCAATCTTTCAACCAGTTTCAAGAAAATGAATTTTGAGGGCAGTAATGTCATTTTCTGTCCAACTCATGTGACACCCCCCTCCCCCCCATTCTGTAGCATCTATAGAGGCTGTCTTTTCTAGATGGTACAACTGAAAAATGATGGGGCCTTTTTAGCCTGGGTTCCTGAGTGACTGCCTCAGAGCTCTCTGTTCACCCTCAGTGTATGCTTCACATGAGTGGGGATACACTGAGATTATGAGAATCGATTGTGAACTCTTAAGGAATTTTCCAAGCTGCTTATTAGGTACAACCACCATTAAAAATTAAACAAGGAAAACTTAGATTATTTTACAAACAAAGGTAATATATATTCAACATGTATCCTTTCCCAATTATTTTACCACATTCATCTATACTCTTGAGATGTTCAGGTCAATTGTATTCCTGTGGTAAACAGCACAGGATGGTGTGATACTGGGCATAACTTTCCCACTCTGTCTTCAATGACATAGTGCTAGGAGCCCAAACTCAGCCATGGTGTAGGTATTTATACCTTGGAGGTCAACACATGCTGCAAATCAGGGCTTGAAGAATTGTTGTGTTGATTATTTACACTTATGCAAGTTGTGAGGAAAATGTCAGTAATACAGATTAACAGTACCTTGGGTTTGTAGCTGTTACATTGTGAATAGCATTCAAAGTTAAGAGAACATTCAAAACTATTATTTTATTCTGCAAAGAAGTTGCCAATGACGGAGTGAAGCTCTAACAGTCATCTGGACAGTTTCACTTTTATCTAACTTGTCAATGTAAACAGGTTATTGAATCAGAGATGGAATAAACAGGTGTGGTTTTTGTTTGTTTCTTGCAACAGCAAGAGTGAGTAGTGTGTTTCTTACTATCTATAGGTAGTCTTTATAGCAATGGATTTGTTTGCCTTTTTCTTTTTCTTTTTTTTTTTGATATGGGGTAAAACACTTAACAGTGTCAACCAAATCCTATGCTGAGACACCAATAAAGCTACACAAATTCAGGGTGAAGAAGGAAAACCTCTTTCTTTCAGACCCAGCTCTAACTCCTCACCACCTGTTGTTCATTCTGCATCCTATAACTCTCTCAACTTAATCTTCTTCTCTCTCTCTCTTTCTCTCTCTCTCTCTCTCTCTGCTGACGTTGGCCTAGTCGAGCTCTTCATCATAGTTTGTTGAGTTCAAAATAGTTCCAGTGTGTCCCTCTGGGACTTCTGCCACATTGCTGCCAGAGGTATTTACTTTAAAATTATAAAATTGGATTCAGGGATTGCAGAAGTGTGGGATAGAGATGCAGTAGAATATTATTCATCCATGAGAAAGGGAGAGAATTCCACTATTTGCGCCAAGGAGGATGGACCTTAAGGGCATTATGCTAAGTGAAATAAGTCAGAGAGAGACAAACATGTATAATATCACTTGTACATGAAATATAAAAGAGCCAAACTTAGAAAGACAGAGTAGAGTGGTAGTTACCAGGGGCTGGGGGAAATGGGGCAATATTGGTCATAGGTTATGAGCTTCTGGTTATAAGGTTAATAAGCTTGGGAATCTAATGTACAGCATGATGATTATAGACGGTAATACTATATCGTATACTTGAATGTCAAAAAGGGTGTGATATTAAGTGTTCTCACCATGA
The DNA here is from genome assembly GCA_017311185.1 of Proteles cristata cristata. NCBI lineage: Eukaryota > Metazoa > Chordata > Mammalia > Carnivora > Hyaenidae > Proteles > Proteles cristata. The sequence continues at coordinate 1,799,073 of JAESUZ010003395.1, forward strand.
AAAAGAAGAAAACAGTAATTATGTGACACAATGGGGGGAGTAAATAATACTATGGTGGAGATTATTTTACAATTTGTAAATCTATCAAATGAACACATTTTAAAACGTCAACTTAGACAGTGATATGTCTCATTTACATTTCAATAAAGCTAGCAAAAATAAATTAAAAAAATATAATAAATGCTGGTCCTCCTGGTCCAAAAGACTACTGTCTGGACACTTCAGTGTGTATACAAGCCCTTGACCATGTGTCCTATTCTACTCTTACACCTTCACTTCCATCTCTCTTACTCCTTCATACAGCCCCTGCCATAGGCCACGTCACCACTTGCTTGTCTCTGAACATGCCATGTACTTTCACACGTTCATCCATTGGGGCACCTGGATGGCTCCGTCAGTTAAGCATTCAACTCTTGCTTTCAGCTTAGGTCCTGATCTCTCAGTCTTGAGATCAGTCCCTGCACTGGGCTCTGTGCTGAGCGTGAATCCTGCTTGGGATTCTCTCTCTTCCTCTCTGTTTGCCCATTCCCTGCTTGTGCACACACATGTTCTCTCTAAATAAATAAGTAAACAACAACAAAAAGTCCATCACTTGCCCCACTCTTCTACCTGTGATCTCATTATTTTAAAGCCTGGTCAAATGTTACCCTGTCATTTAAGCCTTCCTCCATCTCCCCACATTGTGATCCTGCCAATGTGCCCCTAATGCTCTTCCGTCTGGCAGTACGTTGTCTCATAATCACCCAGGTAGGTTTGTGACCAGTCCACCAGCCATGAGGGCAGGCACCTCAGATAGCCCAGTGCTCAGCACAAAACACTCCAATTTTTTTGGATATTTCTTTTCCCAAGTGATTTGCATAGAAGTAGGAACCTTCACTGATATCATCTATAGCCCTGGAATTAAGTACCATTTATTGAAAAACCCAGGATTCCTGACCAACTTGCTAAGTAGTGATTTGCCTAAGATGAACTGCATATGTGGCAACTTGTCCAAGATCTTTATCGTAAGTCAGGCACAAGACACCACTGACTTATCTGAAGGCGTTTCATGGTACACATCTGAACATGCTTTCTTCAGGCCAGGAGCTTCCCAGCAAACAGTTAGGTTTGATGAACATTTTCATATGCATTTGTCTAATTATATGCTGAATAATTGCTAGATTAATTTATTTGCAACTTAGACAGTGTAATCTAATGTTATGTTTGTTGTTGTTGTTTTACTATTTTCAAAAGTAGTAGATCCAGAATGATGCTTGGGACTGAGAGCTCAATGTTCTCTAGTCCATGAAAAGTGAATGGTATCATAAGAGTGTTATATCCAAGCTCTTCTCACTGATATATGCTCCTTCACACTCATGCATAAGGTTCAGACATGTGGTGTTAAATAGTTAAAACACATTTATGTTAATTTGTGAAAAAGTGTGTCTAATATAGTGTGTATGTATGTGTGTGTGTGTGTGTGTAGTGTATCACTACTACTAAGAGGAAATAGACAAAGTAAGGTTTATTCCCATGTATTAGCTGTATGACTGGTATATCACTTACTGTTATGAGCTGAGTTGTATTCTCCTAAAACTCTTATGTAGGAGTCCTACCCCCCAGTACCTTAGAATGTAATTGTATTTGGGGATAGGACCTTTAAATAAGTAAAGTTAGAATGAGATCACTGGGTGACCCTAATCCCAAATGACTTGTATTCTTAAAGAGGAGATTAGGACACAGACACACTCATAGAGGAAAGATCTTTTGAAGATACTGTGAGAAGCTGGCCATCTATAAGCCAAGGACAGAGGCCTGGAACAGACCCTTTCCTCACGGATCAGAAACAAACAAACAAACAAACAAACAAACATAAAAACTAACCCTCCCAACATGATGTTGGAATTCTAGTCTCCAGAATTGTAAGAAAGTAAATTTCTGTTTTTTAAGCTTCCCAGTCTGTGGTGCTTTGTTATGGTATCTCTAGCAAACCAATACACTTACTCTCTAGGATTTGGGACATCTCACACATTAATGGGAAGTAATAATTCATCCTTTACCATTGCCATCATGATGGTGTACACAAAATCATACTGTAACTTAGTAGCATACAAGTTATTTTGATCCATGCTTCAGTGGGTCAGTTGGGCGACTCTGCTTTAGACTGTGGGGTGAGTGAGAAAACTGCTCATTCTGGGCCTTAAACTGAAGGGATCATGACTATCTGAGGAATGTTCTTCCCATGACAGTGAACAAAGTGCAAGATAAGTCCAAGCACACAAGCATATTTAAACTCTGCTCTCACACATTGTGTAATATCCCATTGACAAAAGCAAGTCATATGATCAATGTCAATAGGCGGGGAAATATAGTTGGAGCATCATGAGGCCATAGCAATGATGTAAATATATGAGAGAATGAAGGGTTGGAGACAATGATTTAATATATACCATTTGTTATGCAGAGGCAAGAGGCTGGACGTGATGACTTTTAAGGCCATTCCTCTATAAGATGTATGGTTTCATGGCACTTACTTACAGTCAGCCTTAATTGAGAGCTTACTCTGCACCAGATCCTCACCTAAGTTCTTTACAAGGGTTAGGTTATCCAATTAAACCACACAAACCTATAGGTTATTATGGACAATATCTTGCATGAGCTGATCAAATATAAGATATGAATCTTGGAATAACATATCACCTGGTGATATGCCATTTGCAGACACTTCATATACAGTCCTCAGAGTCAGAATAGGTGGGTAGACATTTCAGATGAGGCAAAGCATCCACAAAGCAGCAAGTTCATTGACAAATGGCATTAGACTTGTCTTGACCTTTTACATAACTTTAATTACAGGACACAAGCAAACACACAATTCAGGTCTTGCCTCCAAATGAACATTTGACTTACCTATCAAGATGTATCAGAAATAAACTTTTAGAAGATATTGTCACAACTAAGATGATACATAAACTCCATGTTCTGTGACGCCACAGCAGTGGCACTCATGGTAGGGAAGCCTGGAAGATTGGAGTGGCCCCTCTCAATCCTGCCCCACAGATGTCGATACCTGCACTCTACTTTTTCCTTCTGGCTCAGAGAAGTGTTTAATTTTTGCCTAATAAATATAGGCCAAACCATGCTAAATAGTCTTTATAAAATATCGAGATTCAAGAATATCATTGCATGATTCTTGCAGCTGATTCCCATGGCCTCCAATTCAGATCCTGTTCCTTTAGGAAGGATGTGAAATCATTGCTAAATATTAGCTTTGAAGACATAAGATGAAAATGGTTGTTATTTTCCCCTCTTCTCTGGAAACCCTACTGATTCCCATTAAGAAGCAAGTTAAGCTATTTTCATAGAAAACTATGTGAAATGGCCCTTTCTAGAATAGCAGATATCAGTGCTTTGAGGATATATGTAATCAGGAACACTATATATTTTGTGGCATATTGATTAGATAATAAGTGAATAAATCAGAAATCTTGTATAAGAAATGTTTTTACAACATCCAAGGTATTTATTAATAATGATCTTTTTTACCAAATAATACCAAAAACTGCTATTAATATCGATCATAGGACCGTTTGTAAATTTTCAGCCACAGTTATGTCTCTTGCATATATTTGATCCCTATGATAAATAAGGTGGATTTTCCCCCATTCAATAGAAACAAATAGGGCCCCGGTAACGGAGAACATTTGCCATAGATCAAATAACAATGTGGAGTTAGAGGAATCGCTGGAACCTTCACCTTTGTAACAATCTTTAAGATCTAGGGAGAGACAAGAGCTGCCTAACAGTCCTTTACATATGCTGAGTCATTCCAGTTTGGGTTGTTTTCACTATAAAATTTAGGAAGGCAGCGTGTAAAATGGTCCTTGAGCTTTGCTGAGATTTCTCAAAGGCAGTCTGAGGTCCACGTTAGCAGTACATACTGTTAGGATAAGAATAACCATCAGTATTTCACAGTATGTGTTCACTCCAACATCCAGATTCCTATTTGGCCTTCCAATTTGGGCCAGTGTGACATCCTTACAAAATGTAGTTTAGTCACCTTGGTAAATGACTTTATGTAGGTTATTCTTACAGGATGTAGTTCTACAGAGCAAAGAAAACATACCCGAACGTAAACAATGCTGGAGCAGGTGTTCTAGCCGTTGGAGAAAAGTCATTAGAGTGACATTACTCAATCACTTTGTTTCTCTTATAATAATATATTATTTATTAGAAGCATTGCTTTTTTTTCTGTCTGTGTCACTTTTTATAAATTTCACATCTAACATTTTTCCCCTTTGGGTGTGCCACAGCAGAAGCAAGTTATGCTTGCAGAAGGTGAGCCAGTAATCCTGTTTTGACTAAAGCTCTTTCCTAAGCTTATTTAGAAACCAACAGAACATTTAGTAAGACACTGCTGATATGTATATTTTTTTATCTTTTATTTGGGTTTCTCAAATCTGAAATGTTGCATTTTAGAGCTTAAAGAAAATTAAATCAAAAGCAAAAACAAAACCTTTTCCTTATGTCCCTGCATTGGAAAAGATGAAAGGAAGAGTATCTGCATTAAATGATTCTATGAATGCTTTAAAAAGCAGACCAAACACAGATATTCATGGTAGTGCATTTTCTTCCAGTGTGGAAAGAGCAGTGATACTGTGGAATGTTTTCCCCTCAACATACCAATTGATTCTATTTTCTAGGTATCTTATTTAGTAAAATTAAGCAAAGCTTCTGGATTTAAAAGCTTCAAGTGAAGACAATAGAGTGTGTTAAGTAGCCAGCCAATATTCTGCTAAAAACCTGACAGCCCTCAGGGAGGCCTCATAGAGTGTCTATTATTGGATTGTGAGTCTCATCCGACATGTTTCTGATTTGGGTAACTCCAATTCTACCCCATTCCCTCGCCATTTCAAGCAGCACTATTGCAGCTCAGGCAATCAACAGAGACCTGGAGGAAGAGAACATTAGATCTGCTCTTGGGAACACAGGGGAGACAGCAAGTTAAAACTGGGGCATTCGCCTCCAAATTGGGGCATGTGGTGCCCTTACAGACAAGACTCTCCTCAGAAACTTCCTGTCATTCCCTTGAGACTGCATCGAGTTAGCTTGGATGTGACACTATGAAAATGCTACAGATGCAGCAGGAGAAATAATTTCTTTTCCTAAGATGATTATTGCAAACAAAGAACTCATGTCAAAAATAAGTAAACTTGTCTGAGGAGTTTAATAAGCACTGGCTGGTTGGAAGGAGAGGGAAGGTGAAACTTGGAAATTTTGTACTTCCTACGTGTTCATCTTCTATAGTCTGGCTTGGGTGAATAGGGTCACTCAGAAAGGAAAGTAGGCCAAAATGAGAAGCAGGCAATAAAAAGGAAATTTTTATCAGGAAGTTTCCTGTATTATTGATAGTGTCATTGTGCACCTAGTGTTTCCACTGGAAACATCAAATATGCAAATAAAAAAGTGCTCATGAGCAGAGTCACTTCACAATTAGGCAAACTGATGGAAGACAAAAATTCTTGGGGATTTTGGGAAGTAGAGAGAATACATACACTTAAATAGATAATTTTTCATTACTTTAGGCTCCTATTGGCATTGATAATGTCTCAGAATGGCTTAGAATTTAGGGAATAGGTTGGAGAAAAATGAACAGGTCAAATCTAGTATATAGTGAGTGTATATAAATGCCGTCCAAGGCCAGTATGATTATTTCAGCTTCCATTAAATTAGCAAGCAATTACTATCTGTTCATAATGTGCTAGGCAAAGCTTGAAGTCCCCTCCTGTGATAAGTTACTTAAATCCCCATGACAATGGGAATTGCTATCTCCATTTTACAGAAAGTGGAACTAAAGCACAGAGAGGTTGAGGAACTTTCTCTTAGGATCATGGTACTAATCACAGAACTAGAATACAAAGTACATGATTATGGTTCTTCACAAAGACGACCCTGTACTGCAGCTGTAATGGGGGAGCAAAATGGAACTCAGGCCTGAATGGAAAACCTACCTAGCAAACAGGCTGTACATGGTTAATTAGCTTACCTGTTGGGTATTATGTTTTAAGGGTGGTCTAGTTGATAGTTTAGGAATAATTCAATTCTAGAAATAGTCTAGGAATACATGGTTGAACAAATAATGTTATAATACCATGCTCACTGTAATACATAATGTGTTTTAGTTCTGTAGGACCTCATTGCAAAATGATATGTACTTTTTATTCTTCCTTTTTGAAGTAAACTAATTCACCTCATGAACAGTTGGACATACTAGGTACTTTAACCCATGTTACACACTTTTGTAACATGGGTTAAAGTTTTGAATACCATCTCATTGAAGTACTGGGGCATTCCACTTTTAAATCTCCATCTCTCATTCTGACCATTTTGCGATAGGAATTGTATGGAATTCATGCTAAAAAATGTCCTGTTTCACTGAAGATGTTACTTATAATTATGTCTAAATGTCATTTCTCTTCTAGAAAACACAGTTAAGAGAAGAGCCTAAGGATTTCAGAGAAGGAAACGAAGGGACTTTCTCATCCCTGGTTCACCCGAATGTGCACCATACAGTCTGGTGAAGGTGACAAGAAAGGAGGTATTTGTGAAATCCATCCTTGCAGTGACATTCTTATGTCTCTAACACTGATGCCAGTGTAGATGGTTTTTCCAGCCCTCTTTTCACCATCTACATATCATGATGTGCCTTGGCAGGTCTTTTACCTAATATTTAACCCTCAAAGATGCTGAGATGGAGCTGAGCATATAGTACAAACAGAATGAATGGCAGGAAATAAGTGCAAAGAGAAACATTTAACCTCAGGAAGACACACAAATAGGCCTCCCTTAAATTGATATAGAACTATTGGATCATTCTTTACATGATTGTTCCTTCTTAATTTTAGTAAAATATTTCAGTTTGGGGGAAATACCTTTCCTCACCAATAAGATATAAAAAGAGAACAACTTGGGGTGCCTGGATGGCTCAGTTGGTTGAGTGTCTTGATTCTTGATTTTGGCTCAGGTCATGATCCCAGGATCATGAGATTGAGCCCTGCATCGGACTCCATCCTGATCATAGAGCCTACTTAAGATTCTCTTTCTCTCTTTCTTTCTCTCTCTCTCTCCTCTATATCTCTCCCCTCTGTCTCTCTCTCTCCTCTCTTTCTCTCTCTCCTGCTCTGCCCGCCCCCTACTCACACATTCTTTCTCTAAAACTGAAAAAAAGAGAGAACAACTTTTAATGATTTGCAACTCTTCCTCCTGAATTTCATGCTAATTTTATTTCTCTCCCTTGTCTTTATACTTCTTTCTATGCAAATCATTCTTATATATTTCTTCCAATGTATTTTTCATAAAAACATAGTAGAAAAGTGGAAAATCAAAGGTAAGCAGAGCAGATCAGGGCAGAGCTTCACCTTTCTCCATGAAGTGCTTTCAAACTTCTTTAGATGTAATGCTCTTGAAGGCAAGAAACATGTCTATTTTATCTTTTTTGGTATGTGGAACATATTAGGTGCACAGCAAATTATCTGACTATATCAATTAATGAGCAAACAAGAATGGATGAAGAAAGTAGATGTGTTCGTAAGGCTCTCAAAGAAGATTTATAGAACATTTTGGAAATGGGCCCACTTTGTTTCCGAAGGAAATTTTACTTTCAAATTAAAAAAAAAAAAATTTACCCAAATGAGATTTTGGGGGATTTCATGTGATTAACTCTTTACATTATCTTGTAGTAATTATACAGAAATCTCTATTTATGTAAACATGGTGAATGCATCATAACACTAGAATAAGTGTACAAATACTGCATGTCAAATTAGGTTATAATCACTTTCAAGGGACGTGATTTCCTAGTTAAACAGATTCGTTTACATCTTGTGAAATAAAAAATAAGTGAAAATAACCATATAAAATCAGGCTTACAGCTGGACAGATCTTCTTGGCAATAGTCCAAGCGCTGAGCGGCGCAGGGGGTGGGGGGAGGAAGCCCCTCCAGCTGAGGGATTCTCAGGAAGACCAAGATGACTCTGTAGGCTTGGCCCAGACAGGGGCCTTAGGCTGCTGTCCTGACTGCTCTCTGTCCTTGGCTGCCTGTGGGGAGGTGGGCTGTCTTCACATTTCAGATGAGACTCTCCACTGTGAGGGGTTTGGGAAAGGGTGGGGGAGGGAATGGAAGCTTGCTTGGTAGAAGAGAAAATGAAGACAGTTCAACATTTTACCCATAGGTAAAAACCATAATAAAATAAGTCAGGGATCCTCTAACTAAAAAGCAAATTGGCAAAGTAGCATTGGAATCATAGTTTAGAGTCAGAGTTTGAGAACTACAGATCATCTGGGTCCAATGCTTATAACACAGATAAGGAAACTGGGCCAAGGTGAGAAGCAGCATGAGAATGAGACCCATAACTTGTCTTCCCAAATCTGGTACTTACTTATGAGAGGACTGAAGCTCACCTTTTCAAGGGAGATGACTTTTGAAAGCTGCTCATTTTGATGCATATTTTTAAGAAATACCTTTCACATTGCCCTGACTTAGCCAACACTTTCTGCAGTGCTGCCTTATTTCATTTGCGGAAAGGCATGTTGTAAACCTCAGCCAGACATGACATGTAATATGGTGCCATTCCCTATGGCTAATCATACATAGTTTGGCCTTTCCCTAAGCTTTGGTAAGCAGGAGACTTGGGTTACCTTTTCTCTGAGTCTCCATCATATTCAACTTCTACTTAATTTTGTTGATTACAAGAAGTCACCAAAGCCGTGATTTTTTTTTTTTTTTTAACCCATGAATTCTGACTTGGATATAGCTCCACATTCCTGTGATTGAGTCTTTTTTTTTTTGTTTGGTTGGTACTCATGTTTGTTTAAAATATTTGTTGCATACTTGTTCTATGCCATGCTGTGGGTACATTAGCTTCTTCTGGTGTTCCATGGGTTGAATTGTCCTGAGCAAGGCTTGGCAAACTATGGCCTGCGAGCCAGATCTGGCCTACTGCCTGTTTTTTGTAAATAAAATTTTATTGGAAGACAGTCACACTCATTTGTTTGCATATTGTCTATGGCTGTTTTTGCACTACAACAGCAGTGCTGAGTAGTTGGGATGGAGACTATATGGCCCATAAAGACTAAAATATTTGCAACTTGCCCCTTAACAGAATATTTTGCCAACTGTGGTCTTGAGTGTGAACACTTGATTGTCTGGCTAGCTTGATAAGAGAGCCCAATAAAATAGATGACACTAAATCAGCCACTCCGAGTGCTACTCACTCTCAAGGGTTTGTGGCCATGAGTCATAACCATGGCACTAGTCAGTGGGAGAAACCTGGCAAAATAGTCTCCTAAGAAATACAAGCCTTCTCCACATTCATTTATTTTCAAGCCCTGTTCCTAGAACCATCCCTAATCTGTACTAATACTACAAACTTGTAGCTTTTGCATTACAAATTTATTGTTATTTCTTTTACCTCCTTTTTTTTCAGGGAAAAGGTAATTAGGCTATAAACAGAGGCCTGACAACTAATTTCAGTCAAGGCAAAATTAATACAAAGCAAGCAGATAATTTTAGTCACGTGAAATTAAAACAGATATTTTTTAATGACATTCTTAAAAAAGAATATTCCGAGTCTATTTTTTTCCCCTTTGTTTTCCCCTACCTCACCCGGTTCTCATGTAATCCCCTACTTGTGCAGGTAGTGACATGTGCTAATTTAGGTGAACTACCAGCCCATGGCTATAGCTGTCCTCACGGCTCCTTCTTTCTGTCCTTACTATTGATCTTTGGATGGAGACCTGCTTCTTCTCTCTCCTTCTCAGGGATTCCTGTACACTGAAAAGACAGGACATCTGAGGGAAAGGTAGTCACTGCCCACCCCTGACATTTCCAAATTTTCATGGACATTAATAAGGGCCCATTCACTGAATCTATTTCAGAACTTCAAAAATTTAAACATTAGTGCCACCGTGGGTGTGTGGGTGTGTATTTCCGGGGGGAGATTCCAACGTTGCTGTGTTCTGTCACTCCGGGAACATATAAAATATGCATCTCAATGTCAGCAACACCCTGAGATGCTATCTCCAAAATTATCGCCTGCCTTCTGAAAACCATAACCCTAAAAATATTGATTGGTTAAAAGGCAGGATCTGAAGGAATGAGCCAGTGTCTCTGTGAATTATCCTAATCAAATAAAGATAGTATTAACCTAGATACTCCCTGATCTGCCAGTATTTGGTTTGAAATGTAGGCATCTCAACTGAAGTTATGTGTTTCATTCTTTTGAATATTTCTCCCAGACATTTAAATACATTACCACTAAGCCAGAACCAAGAAAAGCATAAAAAGCATTTTAAGGAATAAATTCAGCAAGTTTCCATTTGTACCAGATAGTAAAATTGTTGACATGCATTATGAGGCAAGTGTATTTTTCAGCCTGTCAGGTCTCAGTCACATGTTCCAGGTGGAATATTTTGGCTGCTAAGGGTTATACAGGAAGGTCTCAGACCATTTAGGTAGTAGTGCTTCCTAATAAAAAGAGAATTTCCAAGTCACCTGGCATAGCTATTTAGGTAAGTTGGAAGAAAAGCTTATTTCATTAATTATGCTATAAATGTAACTTCAATGAAGGGTAGCCAGCTAAATACAAGATGAAAAGGCTGGTAGGGATTCTCTCCATTGAAGTGTTGAGCTTTACACAATTTTATTTAGAGGTACTTCCATTACTAAGGAGGCTATGAGTTGATCGACTGTGTCTTAGAATTAACTACAGTGGTGAAAACACAAATTGCAAACCAGCATGAAGTCACAAAGGGAAGGGAGAAAAGAGAAGAAGTTAAAGTCGGGGACTCGTATGTACTCTTCATTTTTCTTTAGGAAAGAAGTATCAGACCAGCTGCCCGGAGTCCGACATTAGCCGGAGCGAGCCTAATTACTGTTAGGCAAGAGAGCCTAATGAGACGTGCTGCATACACGGCCTTCCATTCCATTCTTGTTCACTTCTGGTTTCAGAGGAGCCTGGGATTTCATTGGAGGCGAAGGATTATGTTCCCTCTGCTCGATACTCTAGGATGAAATACGATTGGTAAGGAAAGAGAGGACTTGGCCAGGAAATTATTTGTGTGGGCACCAGAGGAAGGTTTCATTGCTGCACTGGGTGTACAGAGGGAAGAAGTCCCCGAGGGCTTGGAGAGCACTTAGCACCCTCACCAATTCTGAAGCCTTCTGTGAGTGCCCCTCATTCCTGCAGGGACCGTCAGTCCCAGCCTTGTGGGTGCTTCCTTTTTCCTCCCCAACGGAGAAGGCGAGTGCAGATCAAAAGCTTTAACGCACTCAGTGAGTAATACTACTGTTTTTCCCCTTTTTTCCTGATTCATTGGCTGATTTTTCTCAAGATTCAGGGCTCAGAAAAATATTTAAGTTTCCCACAGATGACTGGGATGCAGTTTTTTCATGAAAACACTAAATCACAGTCTATCGAAGGGTAATGCTCTGTACTCTGTTATGCAAACCTCTGTGTTCCCTATGGTGACCTCAAGACGCTGTTGGTGACTAAATTGTTAAATAAACGCTGAAGATACTCTGCTTTTGTTCATATTTCCCTTCCCGTTTGCCAATGACTTTACAACTATTTAGTTCTTTTGCTATTAGAAGATAAGCCCACAGCAGAGCAAACTTTATTCTCATTATAGACACGAGGAAACATATTCCATGGCAAAGATTTAACACAGATTAGGTGTCTGGTGATTGCCAGATTCTTGACTAAAACTCATAACTCTAGATTTGTAAGCATTATGCTAAGTTTCCCGCCAGCCCATAACATCTTTGAAACATCTATCCAAACGTGGAAAATGTGTTTTTTACTGGCTTTTGATCTCTTGAGATTCCAGATCAGAGTAAAGCCCATTGAAAACCCCAAGGCATGTCCCAGTTGCTGGAGGTAGTGGTGGGCTGGATGGCTCTGCCCCCACAGGCCAGGGGAGACCATCCCTTCCCACCTCAGGTTCAGTGATGTCATGTCACTAGCTTGAATTTGGCCCCAACAGCAGTGTTTACACCGTGGAAATTGTCGAGCACCTCAAATCAGAGAGAGGTGGTTAGTCACCTCCCAAGGGAGTTGGTCGCCAACTATCTATCAGCATACCACTCGTTAGAAATCTGGGCATTTGGCAAAAAAACTCGCAGCCAGGTTCCTTGATGCTCAGGATATGTTCCAATGTGCTTGATTTTTAAGACAGTAAGTTTCTTTGTAAAACCTTTTAAGTATATCCTTTTGCAGTCTTTTGAAACTGCACTTAGGAGAACATCAAAGTATCTTCGTGGAGAGGGAGAGTGAGGTCTGGGAATAAAATTAGCTACTTGTTTAAGGCTATGGGTGTTTGTGAACATGCAAGTGTGCTTTAAATTACACATAATTTTAAACAACTGTGTAAAAAGAGTTTTAAAAGTTTAATGGTGCTGAACCACGAGTAGGAATTAAAAATTCAAAAGGAAATACAAAACTATACCTTGTTTTTCTGCTTTAAAAAATAAGTTCCCTTCTCATTTGCAATTAAGATGGAAAGATTTGCATAAAATGTGTAAAATTAGAGATAATTGAACTACAGTAGCTATAAAAGTAGCTTTTCCACTTCAAAAATAAATCAGATGTCCACCAAAAGGGTGTTAGAGCCATGCCCCCCCTCCCCCACCTCCCTCTCACATTTGGGTCTCTGGTATTTTTCACACTTTTATAGCTGATTTTTATTGCCAAACAATCCTTGGAGTTTGTGGCAGTTTGGAGACAGCATCTGGCCCAGGCAGGCCTGTTAACTCTGGCATGTTAAGGACCCTTCAGAAGATTTCAAATCCAGCCTCAGCACCCAGGTCAGTAGATCAAATCCAGGGAGACCTTAGGGAAGCTACAAATGTGGGTGGGAGGAAAAGGGAACATGGGGAGAAAGGAAGACAAGAAAAGCCAAAGTACAGAAATGCCTTTAAACTAAACATCAATAGCTGTTTTTGTTTCCCCCGAACCAGCATTTTCCCCAGGGAACCTCCAGTTGAAAAGGGCCAGCCTGGAAGAGAGTGTGCCAATGATCAAAGTGGCCGCATATGATGGTCCCAGACTGATGCCTGTCTTCCCACTGAAGGAGACTTTCTTCCCTGGATGAGATCCAGCCTCCGCTCTGAAGGTAAGCTGGGGAGCAGCCCTGAGTAACTTCAGGAAACACATGCTGGGCCAATTCCCAGCGGCCCGTGACAGAGGTGGGCGTTGCCTCTCCCAGCGGGGGCCCAGGCCTCTGACGTTGCTCACGCCCTCGGTATGCCATTCATTTGCTGCTCTCCAGAGCCAGTTGTAATACTCCTTACTGGTAGGGTATTCTTTCCGGTGACTCATCTGTCCTCTTCCTCAAAACCATAAGCACTTCAAGGACAGAGACTATGCCTGTCTAAGCAGAGCTCTTGCGGGGAGGGGAAAATTCACAGAGATGAGAAGTGATATCGAAAGTGCCCACAATGGGAAAAATGTTGAATTCTCAGAAATGTGACAAAGCTCTCAAAGAGATACAAATGGAAAAATGCTAGCTGTAGTTCTCTACCTTCTAAGGCTGAGTACAAAAATCACAGTAGTTTTTAAAAAAGTCATCGTGATAAGTAAAAACAAAGATAAGTGGTCTCTTCAAGAGGAGTGAGATCTCTCATGCTAAGCCATTTTATCTGACCCTCGAACATCTGCTCCTGCCACGCCTGTGTGTTATGCAATGGATCCCAGAGCATCTAGGAGGTATGTTAAAAATGTTGGTTGATTTGAACCCAGAGCCTTCAGGGTCAGCTCTGTCTGGAGAGGCCTTTCCCAGCCATAGACCTGTGCTGCTAACGCTCCTACTCCATCTCTGTTCTATCTCTTTAAAATAAGTCACAGAAAAGATCCTGCAGTTCCCTTAACTCCTACCCTCTCTTTGTAAGTTATTAGCTGATTTGATAATAGGGAATCAGGTTATTGATTTAGTGTGTGACCCCTGGCTGGCAGTTTGCTTGCCTTCTACTTGAGGTATCCTAGAGATGATATGTCAACTCATAGTAGCACTTCTGATGGCATCAGAGGTCAGTGGCAGAGAATATTGGCAGGGTGCAAATATTCTGAATCTCAGCAAAACTTGACTACCCAGAGAGAGCTCTCTTCTCCATTTTTCCATTAGGCCAACCTGGATGTGCCCCCTGTTAGCCACAGGGATGTCCATTTTCCTTACACCATGGCATGTCCATTTCCCAAAAAGAATCAACATAAACATGAAATGACTTTTACATATCCTGTTTCCTATGCAAAGGTGTGTGGCTAAAACCTGATTCACATTTTATAACACATATAACATAAACAGAACTAATGCGAGTGGCGTACGTTCATTCTTTATGTACTCCAACCCAAAGTTCTTAGCACGTCAGAGCGAAGAAGGTCTGGAAGTGTTCTGTGAAGTTGTGCATCTTGAAGAATGAGGAATACAGAGGGGCCAGAGAGGATGGCAGTGCTGTGCATGACATCTGGAGCTGGTCATTGGCACCCAAGGGTGAAGAGAGCTGGAATACACACCACCATTCCTTTCCTTGTGCCCGTTGACATCTCCTGTGACTTCAGAATCTTTCTCAGCACACTGTTCCCGGAAGCAGCTAATTGAGGTTGGCCAGAGCAAGAATGCTTCTTTGGCACTCTTGATATTTATCATAGGAAAGTATGGTAAAGAGTGCTGGAAGTAGAATGTGCACGTTTCTGGATATTTTCTACTAGTTGATGAGTATAATCTCTTCCAAACCTTGGGAAAGACTTGTGCTTTATAGATATTTAATTTTGTTATTTTCTTCCTAATTATATTCCACTACCAGCTTTTCAGCCTGTTTACATGGGTATGTAAAAATACAAAACTAGCTTCCATTTAAAGCGAGAAAAAAAAGAAAAAGAAAAAGAAGAAAATGAAAATATGTACCATAGGATCTTCAGAGCTCCTGCCAGTGAACCTCAGACTTGGATTTCAATTTTCTAGCTCTCTGTGGTCAAAGAATGTCCTTCACAAACCCATTTGATGACGGCAACAACGAAGACAGGAGCCCCACAATGCTTGAGGTCATGGAGGGGCATCGTGGCACATTTGGGGCCACCTTACCTTCGTCTTCACGGTCAGACTGTCCCTGAGTGATTACTGAATGTCCCTTACCATCTGGTAGGAAATGACAGCTTAATGCCTTCTTTCCAAGTCAGAAACTTCCACCTTCATGGAAGCAATATAAATTCTACTCAACTCAATATAAATTCTATAACTTTTGTCAAGAGTCTTTTTGTTTAATATGGAAACTTCAAGCACAGGACCCTGGGCATTTTCTTTCATCAGCATGATTCTAATTTTATCAGAGCACTAAAAAGAATTCTACGTGGCTTTTTTCTTGTCCAGTACTCCGCTTGCTCTGAAGCACATTCAAAAGCCACCTCTCTGATTTGAAGACGTCTCCGTGGAATTATGTAATTGGACCAACGGTTGCTGGTTCTCCACACTCTTGCTACTTTGCGTTATTGCAGAGCAGACTACTGTTTTGCAGACCTTCCTTATTGCGTAAATGGCTGCATTATCACTGTGTACACATTAGGACAAGCAAATGGGCCCCTTATGGCAAATAAGGGTTCAAATAACCCAGACAAGGTAGCCCAACTGAATTGAGGATTCACCCTTGTTACAACCTTACTGCTTTATGGCACATGAACTAGTGGAAGGGACAGACTGCTTCAAGTGTGCTTCTACTGATCCTGCTGGCAAATCACAGCTTTATTACAGTAATGAGCCTGACCATATTTCTGTGCTTATGCATATTAGGCACCAAATGTATTTTCTGGCCTGCCAGCCTGTGGTAGTAACTAACACGAGCAATTTGTCCTGGGTTACAGTGTGTGTGCATGCATTAGGTATGAGCATGTTAGTTGCTTTGGGTTATAAAATACTACATGTTTCATCATGCATATTTTTATATGCACAACTTAACTGTATGCAAAATAGCTTGGCAATTAACCAACACAACTTATTAGTTTACTACAAGATTATTGCATAAATATGTGAATTGGGGACAACCACAATTTCAATTTGGCAATAAAAAATCTTGTTGGATTATTAAATATCTAAAGAAAAATGGGATCTTTTTTCCCCCCTCTATGGTATAAGTGTTAAGGTTCTTTAAAAAAAATATCTTGATTCTTCTCCCATTTTCATTTCCATAAATAACCCTGAGTGGGACCTTTTTTGGGAGGCTGTGGGATTTGTGTGAATTCTCTCCTATTCATTGTGAGCTGACATTTGGCCTTCGACCCCATCAGCTTTCAGGCAAAGGTGAATGGTCATTATTGTGATTTCATCCTCACGATCATATTTTATGTATGCCAGTTATTGGGTCCATGATTATTAAAAAGTAACATCAGCAAAATTCAACTCAACCACTGAAGACAGTGTGTATCTTTCCTCTTCTGTCTTTCTGTTGACCATTGGGATCGTAGAGCTCAGTGCTGTTGGCTTGTGTTGCCACCTAGGAGACGTACAGGGCTTACTCCAAAAATGCAGACACAGGGAACCATGTCTCCCTGAACTCTTCATTAAAATGAACTCTTTCTCCTGCTTTGTTGCAAGACAAAAAATGAACAAAACATTAAGTATGGAATTTAGGATTGGTGCAAAATAAAGGGTTGGCTTGGTGGGAGACTTCTGCTAAGGGAATGGCTGCTCTTGCTACTTCTGCACACGTCACATGTCGTAAGGTGTCAGAGAATTACTTTCTTCCTCCATTCAGGTTGGATTTATGTAAATGATTGCACAGGACAGGTGGCTTTATTTAGTTGCTACTAAAGCTGGAATCATGTTGTACAAGAGCTGATAACATGAAATAACACGAAATAAGTGGGCTTATCCCTTCTGAAGCTTGTTTTACAGTACTATTTCTCTTTAGCAAATCCTGCTGTGTTTTTAAGTAATACGATAAAACAACATAAATGTCTTTGTGGCTAAAACTGATTGTTTCAGAAGAACATGGCTGTTTTATTCTTGTCCTTTATCTCCCCTACGCTGAATTTTTGAAAACATGGCCAGCTCCCTGGCCTGTGTGTATATAAATAGGCTATTTGCGTATAGACCCCCCCCATAATCATTCATGCATCAAAGAGAGGGAGTATGAGAGGGAACCCCATGCTGATAATAGCAGCACCCCAAATCAATATAAAACCAAAACCGAATGTGCCTTTTGCAGTCCTGTCACAGATTAATATGGCTCCTGATAGATACTTAGTTCCCTGACAGTTTCCTCTGCACCTTCGCTGGGAAGTTGATAGAAATTACTCCAGCTGAATGCTTAAAGCAGATGTTATCCCATTAATTAGCTCTGGACCCGGGTACACTCGAGACTTTCCCATTTTCAGGCCGAAAGGAATTGGTCCCAGTGAGCGTGCTCTATATCCACATTTAGTATCATCTCATAAACAGCAGTGAAAACACAGCAGGCCCTTGATGAAGATACATTAGCTTATTTCTAATTTAAAGTTATGTTGCTTAACCTTAATGTAATTGGTCACCGGTGGCCAACTGTTTGTATAGTGTGTTGATGACCAAAGAGATGTAATAAATTATAAAACTCTCTGCTTAAATGGAGGGAACGACTGTTTTGTTAAAAGCTTTGCATGTAATAATGGTAAAATAATTACACCTCAAGCCGAATAACTGTGAAGCTGTTAATACTAACAACAGAGTTGTTCTCAGGATAGCTCTGTTCATCCCCATTTAAAAGAAGTACGGAAACCTGGCTCTTAGGTTTAGCAAAAGAGTAACTTTGAAAGTTCAGTCTCACCTTGATTAAAATGAATGGCTAAGTCGTCCTGTTATCTTAGTTGGGGATGATGGTGATGGGTAGTAAGGTGGTGGGGTGAATTGAAATAACCAACTAGTATGGTCAACTAGGAGACAAAAAGCACAAACGGGTTCGTAGTCACTGCCAGACACGTCTTTAAAGAAGACTTGATTAGCTGCTGGAAAAACTGGGATAATCATCAAATATGAAAGTAATTGACACAACTTTAATGTTTAATAATGAATAGCATGCCAGGGGCAAAATAAAGGGAAACTGTCTTCTTTTCTCAGAACAAGTTCTGACTTAAAATGTCTTGGGCCACATATAGACAGCGATCGCTCGAGGTTTGTGAACTACAATTCTAGGGTTATAATTAAAGTTATAAATATGGTGAAAATGAAATCACACGATTAACAATATTCAATCTGTCAG
The DNA here is from genome assembly GCA_017311185.1 of Proteles cristata cristata. NCBI lineage: Eukaryota > Metazoa > Chordata > Mammalia > Carnivora > Hyaenidae > Proteles > Proteles cristata. The sequence goes on from JAESUZ010003395.1 coordinate 1,817,329, forward strand.
GGGTAATGATATTCATTCCATCAGTTTTCTGTATGTCACTGCAAAATCTAGTTCCCCTCCCCCTCCCTGTTAAAGGCTTGTGACTTATTTTGAAATGCAAAAGTGAAATAAACAGTCGTGCTTCTGTCGGTGTGTGTGTGTGTGTTTTGTGGTTTTGTTTTGTTTTGTTTTTTTTCTGTCCCGGTTGGACTGTGTTCACTAGCTTCACTGTTAACAAGTAAGAAAAGTAAAGTTTTTGCTTTTCTCAAAAGATAGTCCTTTTCTCTAAATATTTGCATTCTGAATTTGGATCACTTCCAAAAGGTACTTGCTTCACAATAGAGAAAAAGCACTTCTCTCCCTTCTCACATTACATTTCTTAGAAAGACCTTCCAATAATTTAAACTATTTACAGTACCTCCAGGTCATTATTTCCCCTGACTCCACTGAAATACCCTGGGACACTATTTACGGCTGACTTTCTGAGTTACCCCACAGGATCAGTTTACAAAACGAGACTTCACCATGTGAAAGTCATTATTTTGTTTAACACAACTTACAATGTTAAGGGATTCCACCCCCCTTTTCTCTTAATTTGCCACTTTCACACAAACACTGTCATGACTGGTAGTGTCAGTTATGAAAAACACAGCAGCTCAGATATGAAGAGGTGTACTCTTCAGGGCCAATATATCAGTCTTATTTGGAGCTAATTCACAAAATCAAAGATACTGATCCGAAAACAACAGGAGAATTAATGGATTTTTTTTTTTTCTTCCAGGAAAAAAGGGGGGGGGGGGAATGAGAAAAACTTCCTATGAAATTAACAATTCTGCCTTACGAATAATAACCTAACAGACACTTCTGAGCAATCAGAGGACAGTGTGCCATGCCACGAAGACTGTGCTAATTGAAGCTGGAAAAGGGGACATCCCCAAGTTTGTACAGAAAACAGTTGTGCTCTGGGAATAAGTTCAGAGCTACCCTTCTTAATGGTAAAAATGACTCTGTGGCTGTTCCAACTAAAAATCAATGTGGCTCACAATTTTAATAAGGAACATGAATCTGAAAACGTGTTTAGTATCAGGTTATATAAACACACCCTAATGAGATACCATAAAATCCATCACATTAAAGGCTGGTTTCCTGCAAGGTATATTAGCTAAAAATGCTCCATATATTAGGTCAGTATACAACAGTACACATAATAAAGCAGCTCTGTCAAGATAAGATGCATGTTTTGCCCCTTAAAACTGTTATGTTTTGCACATTTTATAAGGTTCCTTGAATACATGAATAAGATAAGTTATTCCCATCTCTTTCTTAAGCAATCTCAGAAATGGCTATGACCTGAAATTGGAATTCTTGTAAACACCCATCCGAAGAAAATGTGTGCAGCTCTGTCTTAAAGAGACGGTACATGTTTAATTATCCCAACTTCTTCTAGCAGAATACTATTAACATGCACATTAGCATCATCTCATTGGTTCATCCTGCTGCTCCACCTTAGGGGCAGCAGTAGGAGCTAATCTTATTGCTCCCATGCGCATAATAATGAAATTTGGTCTTGTCTCAAGGCAGCGTTCCTTGGTCTAAAGTACAGCTGGAGACATTACTGTTCTGGAAAATTTCTGACCGATTCCTTGTCAAAGATAAAGAAATAAAATAAAATATAGTCCCAAACAACGATTGTGAAACATACTGCTCTTACCTTGGGTATCAAATATGAAACGATTAAAGATACGGATGACTTCTTGTTTGAATAAAGACAGGAGTGGAAGCCACATTCGTTGATACCCATGTTTGTCTACATACCAAGGAGCACACCCCACATGTAAACTCCAGATAATCAGTGGATACCAATGCCAGTTCTGCTTCTGAACGCTATCTTCGACTGTGTATGGGTGGGTTACAAATAAAGCAAGGCCACAGAGAGAACCCTTTTTCTCATGTCTTTTTCATCCGTTTTCCAAGAAACAATGACAAGATCTCATGGAATATAAAATACCCTCGCCTTTTTGCATGCAATGGTGGAAAGCTCTAATAAAAGAAATATGCATACACTGCTTAGCACACACAGAAATACATGTGAATTCAAGGCTACTGAATTAAGGGAGGTTGTTCCAACATTTCCCCCACTGTCCATTATTTGTATTCAAGGTTTTTGAAATGACATTGTAATCTGATGATGCACCAGCCTATTATATTGTCTAGCAGGACAAATATCCTTGCGTTTTCTCTGTAGAACTAACACAATTTTTCCATGTCAGAGGTGCATAATATCCTGGCGGTCATAAGGAATGATGCTATTAATCCTCTTGGGCAATCTCCAGGTCTGATTATTAGGGAAATAAATTTGCATGCTGCATATGAGCTAGGTGAATCACCGAGAGCACAAATTATATTTCCTGACAGCAAGTTAGAGGATGGAGCCGTGTCGCTTTTTTATCTTTCCCCCCCTCTGAAAGCTATAGAATTTCAATTCATTACATGAGATTGGTTAGAATTCAAGTCTCTTTTTAAGTTGATATTAAGTTGAGTCTGTTATCTCTGTGAAGGCTGGTAGGTTCCCCAGAGTATCCACCTAATCACTACTTAAAAAAATCGAAACGTATAGTTAGTGTCATGATTTAGGTACCAGAGCTCCTTTATTTATCAGCACAGAGTGAGATAATTTCAATTTGAGCCTCCATAGCCCTCATGAATTTAACTGACTTGAAAGCTTTTCACCCCTGCTCCTTTTCTCCCTCCTCCTTTTGTTGCATATTGTAATAATAGTTATTCCGGGCACCTTCCTTTCTGCCATGCCAAGCATTGCGCTGGGCTCCTTCCTCCGTCGGAGAGACTCGATTCCCGCCAGCCAAGCTTGTGCACACAGCCCCGACTTCTCTCTTCACATCTGACTGCCTCCTCTTTGCCAGCAGTACTGCCAGGCGTGTCTGCATTCAATATCCATGATGAATGTATTTTTATTATTTCCAGGGGTTGGCATCTGAGAAACCTTTTTGCATTATTAAATTTGAGCAGGGAGAATGATAGCAAATAAGAGCATAATAAATTGCTTTATGTCCTAATGTATTAATTAAGCAGACATTTATTATAATGGTTGTTTTATAGACCCATTGTAAAAATGTATGATTGTGTGGTGATACTCTTAGCTGGAGCCACATATGGTGACTCGGGTGGATGGATGGTGACGTTTGTCAGATTGGAAAGGGTTCACCATGTCCAGTCTGCAAATCCACAGGGAAGCAGAGGAGCTGGCTGGGGTGTGAGTTTGGTGAAACAGCATCACTAGCATGCAGGCAGGTCAAGAATCCTTTCATTATTATTGTGGTTACATATAAAAATAAAGAATACACATAGCACCCGCAGTAAATACCTTCTGTTGTATAGTGCTTTATGGTTTTTAAAGTACCTTTACAGATGAACGCACCACAAAAAGATACACTAGATTACAGAGCCTACCTTCAATTCAAAATTGTGTATTATTACCATTGTTTGAAACGGAAATATGTGTACGCTTTGGAATAATAAGAATAATGGCAAATCCACAGAGCAGACAATTTGGGAACACATAAGATCTAAGTGTTTCAGATTATATTTATCTATTCCGAGCGAACCCACAGTGGCACATCTCAGAGGGTTCTATCATGGCCTTCTGATTACTTGAGCCACGGGTAATTGTCAGAAAAACAATTCTCTCTTTACCTTGCTTCTCCACAGTGGGTTAAGTGATTCATCTACCGTTTTTCCAAATAAATAAACAAACAAATAAAAGGTTCCAGCAAAGTCTTCCATCACTTAGCGTTCCCATGCAGTCAGTATGGTTCCGGGGCAATCATTTTAAGAACAGAAACACCTACTATATCACAGGTGTGCTTAGTAGGCACATGGCTTGTGATTCTGCATAGTGAGAAAATAGTCTCTGCATTTAAGAAAAGGAAGTAACAGTTGGAAGGAATTCAGGGAATGTCCGTGGGGAGGGATGCCTGAGGTCTCAGGGGCTGTTTCCTGTCCCTCGTATGGGGGACTACTTTTGGCTTCAAGTAGTAGTGTCTTTCAGTACTGTTTACTTTAACCCCTGCCTGACACTGGACACTGAAGCAGGTAATTAGAGGTGATTTGTAACAAGCTCAGAAAAGGACATGAGATTAGAAGCTAAAAACACCTACAACCAGTTACTGCAAATAACACAAACCAAACCCATTTTGAGAGCCCTCCTAGACCCCCTCCTCTGGAATTCAGCCCTTGTGCTGGCTGCAAAGCAGGTGTCAGAGCGACTAGGGAGGGGAGAGGAAGAGATGGAGAAGGGACGAGGCTGGAATATACTGATCACTGAGCACGAAGGACAGGTCTTGAGCCTAACCACTGGCCAACCATGGAAAAGAGCCATAGAGGTTTTGCACGGTGCATCCATGAACCAGTAGCCAAATGACACACAATCCTGAAAAACACTGCCTCCCTCTGCGTGATGTGAAAATAGTAGCTCAATTCAGTACAAACACATCAGCTTGACAAGAATCTTTATATTTAGAAAGTAATAAAATCTGAGAGATCATAGTTTGCTTCTCTCATACCATTTGTTCAGATATCATGTATAGGTTAGAGAAGGAATTTCCATTCCTTAATGGAGAGCACCCTGCTAGGCCCCTTGTTTATGCGATTTTCCGTGGTCCACCCATGGCCTTACATGGAGGGAAGAAGAGTGGGTTTATTTCAGATGTGAGGATGCTGAGGTCTGAGTAGTTAAGTCAATACCTAAGCTCAGAGCTAGGAGTTAGTGGAGCTGGTGTCCAAATATGGTTCTGATGCCTAAAGTCTTGTGTTCTTATTCCTGGGCCAATGTTTCTCCAAGAGAGAGGGAGAGAGAAAAGGGAGAAGGAGGCAGGAGATGAGGGAGAAAGAGAGAGAAAAAAACTGGGAGAGAAGAGGGAGGGAAAGAAGGAGGATGAGAGAGAGAGAAAGAGAGAGAGAGAGAATTTGAGTCTTCTAAATGAAAGGTAGAGAGAGGTAAATTTGATCTTTTCATACTTCTGCTCCAAACGTGAGACTCGGTGCTGTCTTTACATCTACAAGAATGCATGTAAACTGTTTCTATTTGCTCTTGAGAATTAAAGGAAAGAGCTTCAGATTACATGACTCTGGTCATCGCCTTTCTCAGAAGCGTTCTCAGGCACAGAGTCTCTGAAGCTGCGTGTCTCTGGACGATGATATTTTGACCCAGACAGAGTCAGGTGTAAATTAAATCTTGATCTTTACTGCCTATAATGTCTTCGAGAAAGCCATTTACCCTTTTGAGTGTTCAATTATTATTATTGTTATTATTAATATTATTATACTTAATAGACTCCATTGTAAAACCTCATGAAGCACAGTAAATTCTTCCAGGTCTCTGGTCAAAATGCAAATTTGTATAGTCCAGACCATAAACCAGGCAGAATCCAATCCTCCTAGGTCGTTAATCGACCCAGCATTAAAACACTACACTGATTGGCTGAGCCCAACACACTGAGCGTAAAACTCAATGCTGAGAGTGGCAGTGATTAGCCTCTCGCCGTGATTGTGTGGAATCTGATAACACGTTTGACTATAATCATGGTCATTTCCATGCTTACATTTATCCTCGCCTGTGCAGTGAGCAAGAATCTTTACTTCAGTGTTTTCCCATGAGCCCCGTAATTACTCTGAGAGAGAAACGGTACTTTCTTTGACATTTTGCAGATGTGGAAACTGAGTGGCAGAGATTTGGAGAGACCTGCCCAATGCCACCAATAACTAACAGAACAGGACCTGAAACTCAAGGCCTTGTCTCCTTGTGGTGCTCTTTCAGGTGCTGACACTTCAGATCTTAGGCTGAAGAGTTTAGGGGAAAAAAAAAAAAAAGAAGAAGAAGAATGACATACTTTCTACCACGTTATTCAGCCAGCATGAGGAACTAGAGAGCACCAAATCTGTATAGGGTCTGGATCCAGAAGGTAAGTTGATCGATATGTCTTTAAAAATTGTACAATTAGCACAACATTAATGCCACTTACATTTATATGGGGCTTGGATTCCAACCACAGTGCACTTGTCCTGAAAACAAAGGCTAGCTTTGCAGGATTTTGCTCAGGGCTCTGGCATCCACCGGGGAGATGGCAGTCTCTGGATAGCTTCTGTGCAGTGACCTATCATGACAAAAAAGGAATTTCACACAGCCCAAGCAACTGACAGAACAGCTCACCTTTCAGGGAAAATGTAATATTTTCTGATAAGCAGCTTATGCTAGTTTTCTTAACAAATAGCCCGGAAGCATTTCTGTCTGTGGCATTTCTAGATGTGATAAGTTGAAGGGAACCCTTCTGACCATGCCATAGTCAGGCAGGCCCTTTTGGTTCAAGGGACAGCTATTTCGAAAGATGTAAACATATGGCAATTTGAAAGTGATATAAAGTAATTGATCACGGAGACAGCCCAGAGCATGCATTGTTAACAAAAATACATGTCCCTGTTTATGGAGTTGTAAACAGAGGAGTATATATTTATTGTTGGAGGTAGAGGCCAAAGCCCGGGGCAAGATTAGGTCAAAGCCTTGTCACTTTTGCACATGGGCATGCGTAAAAGCTATGCACATATTTTAGTAGTGCTTTTTTCTAATGCGTGTTCAAAGAACAAGGGACAGGGGCTACACCCTCCTGTTCTGGGTTTCATTTGCTCGACACAGCAACTTAATGAGGTGATACCATTACCATTTTGTGAATGAGGAACTGAGGGCCAGGAAAAGTCTAGTAGCCCGTATTAGAAAGCCCATTAACAGCAAGAGCTACCATTTGAAACGATTTCTGACTCCAAAGCCCTGGGTCTCCACTACAGCATCCTCCCTCCGGAACTGAAAAAGTGAGGTGCATTGTGGGGCACGGGGCTTGCTCAGATCTGCTGGTTGGTGTGAAAACGTAGGGCTATTCCATCAGACCACGCAGGGATGAGCACCGTGGTATTTTGTCCCTCTCTAATTATACGCCAAAGAAAACCTAAGGAGGTACCATATCTCCTCCCATGTCGGAGTACCACGGGCTTGGTCAGGCTCTGGTAAAAGATGAAGACAATTCTTTGGGGAAATTTCCAAGTGACTTACAGCCTTTGCATTGCAAAGAACGCTACGGTGCCTACAAAGTTTGCTTTCATAAATTTGGTTGCAGGCTATTTTGAGGGAAAATGCATCCCATCTTCCGTTTACCTTGCAGGTATTCAGTAACTATTAGACCACGTTTTAAAATGAATTGTGTGCACGGATGTTAGAGAGGGTTAGACTCTCTGAGCTGCCACCAGTGACATATGACTACAGTGACAGACAGTCAGCAGTATTCAAACTGAATTAATCAGAAAACACAGCCTACTTCAATGTGACGTTTAGAAGGAGGAGGAATAGCTACTTATTTACCAAAGGGATGTCACTGAACCATCTTTCTATCTGGAGATAGCCTATGGCTACAGAATCCTTTCAAACCAGCAGTAGACCGAGAAACTACACTCAGTGCCAGGCCTTTCAGGCCAGTGGCTCTTGTTCTCTTGTCTCATTCCTCAAGCTGGCCCTGGGTATTTTATTTGGGGCAAGGCCATGAGATGAAGTGGGTGCTTTGTGTGCCTTGTATGGGGACCATGTGGACACAGAGAGCCTTTGGAGGTGGAGGCACTTTCTCTGATCATTCTCCAAAGTGAACACGCGCATGCAGCACCCTGCAAGGAAGGAAACTTGGTAATAACGGCGATAGCAGTACCTTAATTTTACAAATATGTAATGCTAATTATGCAAACAGGTGAGAAGTCTGAAATGTCTTCATTGTGTGTGTCATCCAATGGAAATATTATGTGGCCCACCACGACATCATACAGTAATAATGTTATTTCACACTGGCTAGTTGACAAGCGCGGGCCAACGCTGTCTATCAAATAAAACTGTTGTGCCAGATTGTATCTTGGCAATAAATAGAAGAGCCACTCAGAGTCTGTTTATGTATTAATCACAGCATCAGACTCAGATCGCCCTAGATACATCCTTTACTAGAAAATATGAAACTCTTCTGGATACGAGGTGCCTTCACTAGGCCTGCTGCAACAAAACACGATAGGCGGAGGGCTTAAACGGCAGAACTGTATTTCTCACAGTTCTGGAGGCTGGAAGTCTGAGATCAGGCTGCCAGCACGGTCACGGTCACCTTCCTGCTGTGGCCTCACATGGCAGTGAGGGAGAGAGAAAGAGAGAGAGACCTACCTCTGGTGTCTCCTCTTATAAAAATTCTACCCTCATGACCTTATCTAAATCTGATTATTTCCCAAAGACTCCATCTCCAAATACCATCACATTAGGGGGTTTAGCTTCAACACATGCATTTTGGAAGCATAATTTAGTCCATAGCACCAGAGTATGGCTGACAGCACCCCCACTCCTCCTTTGCTCACAAACTTCTATTTAAGCTCCGGGTTAGGTATACAGTAATGAGTTCTGAGAGTTGGTTCCACTTTTTATAAGCATAGGAAATCATCTTGCTGTAACTCCCCAAATTGTGTATGCTCCTCACACTTACACTAGTGAGACAGACACCACACAAATTTGTCATGAAGGCAAGGAAACTACTTTGCACCCAGGACCAGTTAGATGTGGTAAGACTTGTGGAATGGTTATGACATTTGTCCCGATAAAAAGTGCTTTGCTTCTAGAACCACATAGTGAGTAAGAGTATTCAGATCTCAGTACCAGAAAGGTCTAGGATTCTAGTCTGAAACCAAATCTGTGACAACATCTGTTGGACACCTGAAGGCAACACCAATGGTTTTTTTCACCCAGTTAGTGTTGGAGTATTTCAGTTGAGTGGTTGAACTAAAAATGCCTTCAGTCCTTAGGTGACACATATTTAAGTGCAACTCGAAGGTGGAATTTTTTCTTTCCTTGTTTCTATCTCTCCCTCCCTCCATTCCTCCTTTTCCTTTCTACCTTCCTCTCTCTCTCCTCTCCCTCCTCTCCCTCCCGCCCTCCTTCCTCCCTTCCTTCATCTTTCAAGAAGCTATAAAAAACCTAAGGGGCTTATACCACTGAAGGAAGAGATTATTGAGTAATTACTATCCACGACTGACTTGTTAAGAGCTTGGTAGAACTTAAAGGCTGAGTCTTTATAGCACAACATGAAGAGGATATTTGGTAATTATTATTTAATTTGAACAATCTTTGCCAAGAGGTCCTTTTACAATTAATTAGTCTTCATTTAAACACAATTTCATAAGTGGACCTCCAAGTATCACCTCAGGAGAAAAATTCAGTACCAATAATGTTACTTTTACCAGGAAATATCATGATGGAATCTATGACATGGCACAAATAATTATCCATAACCCCAAAAAGCAGTCCTTAATGTTCAGAATATCAGTCCTGTATTTCTCTTTCACTCTCTCTAACAAAGAAAGATAGAACGTTTTTGACACCTATATAGAAAGATTTAGTAAAATGTTTCAGTTAACATAGAGTAGTTTTGTTGTGCACCTTGAATTTAGAAAATGCTGTTCAGTAAACTTTTCAAGGATTTATCAGGGAGTTTCTTCTGTAAGTTTGTAGTACAAAGACCCCTCAGTCTGATTTGTAGGTGATGCCAGGATGGGAGCAACAGTTCTCTTGTATACATTTTAATTTGGCTCAATTCATTTCAGCTCCCTGTGAATGTAGGTGACACGTACTCTGTTGCAGGCACTGTGCTTTCTAAGTAATAAGCTCATGCTAGATAGCAAGTGCTTTACAGACAGGAACCAGATCTTCATGGACTTTGTGTTCCTGATGCCTAGCAACAATAGGCAAGTGTGAATGAGCATGGTGCGTTTGGGGAACACGCTGCTGGATGAGGCTGGACAGTGAATAGGAGAGTAATAAGATTCAAGACCACAGAAGGTCTTAAATACAGTCAAGAGAGTCTAAAATAATGACAGAGAAACCAGAGAACATTCCTGCAGTAAAGACTTTAATCCACATAATATCCATGCTATTATTGAGTGCCATTTATCCAATTGGCAATTTTTGTGTCTGTAAAGAGTGAGATAGTAAATATTTTCTCTTTGGTGGCCTCTCTCGTTACTCCATGCTACAGCCATTGTAGCAAGGAAAGCAGCCACAGACAATATGTAAGCACATGGTCCAGGCTGGATTTAGCCTGTGGGCTATGGTTTGGCAACTTTTGATCTGGTTCTAAGTTTGCTACTTTTTTTCTAACAAACGATTTTTTGACTGAAGATTTCTGAATGACAAGAGCAGTCCTTAATGAATAGTGTTATTAGTGTTTTTCTTTATCACACACACAATGTATGGATCACCAAAAAAATAAATGACAGTAAAACTCAGAAGTCACCTTACCGTCAAAGCCTATGTTTGTCATGCTCAAGTGGAATTATAGGAATATGGATTGAATGATGGAGCGAATACTGCAATAATCCTACCAAAAATAATGTTCAAACAGAAAAATTGAATTTCAGTGACCCAGTTAGACTAATTTCAAGTCAAAATATCAAGAAACCACTCAATTCTCCTGAGACATCTGGATCCACTTCCAGATGACACCCAGCATGAAGACAAAGACAAGCTGAGATCTTTGACCCATGCCAGGCTTCCTCAGACATGAAAACTTGAGTCATACAAGGTACCTGGTCGGATTCTCGGGTTACTCTCCTGCCGACCCTGTCCGGTCATGAAGGGATCCGAACCCTGGACTGCACTGTGTTAGGAAGTAACTCAACCCGCTGGTAAGAGTTTTTCAGAGCACAGTTGTTGCCCTGGGAGCCAAGTGTAAACAAACACCTGGAACTTCTACTTCCTTCCAAATACTACTGTTAGAAGCTTTGGCACATTTGAAAACATAGTGGTAATAATAACAATGGCCCAGCAAGAAGCTGACTGTGGCCCTCTGGGGTAGTGAAGATTGAGCCATGCTTCGCTTCCTGTGCCTCCTCTCCTCCACTGGCTCCCTGAGCATCCCTTCTGCCCAGGCATGATTTTTCTCTCTGTAGTAGTTTCTGAGTATTTGAATGGTAGATCACACACCTTTAAGGCTGTTATTTTCAAGTTTTAATAATGTTTTGCAACTCACTTCCTGTTTCTCAGCTGCCAACCTTGCCAGAAGCATTCCTTGTCAGGTACTAATTTGGGTGACGTGACGACCACTTGATCTAAATTTTTGGTGGGTAATTACTGAGTCAGAAGTGAGTAATTTTTTGATATCCAGTGGCAGTCAGAAAGGTGGGTATTTTACTACCCACTCATTAGAGATTCTCCAGTAGTGAAATGTCCTGGATTTTGCTCTTGTTTGCAGACAGAAGAAAAATCTGACTGCTCGAATGAAAAGTAACTTCCTGCTTATTTTGGCAGCACTTACAGGGTGTATTGAAGTTTTTTTATTGTGAACCTGCTGCAGAGTTCTACTGTAGCTGCAATATTAATTTTGTATTGATCAAAGTCTCATGAAATGACTTTCTCTATTTTTTGTTATAAAGATCTTGCATTTAATTTAAAGAATAGTTGAAGATATTTCAGTGATGAAGGATTTAAGAAATAGTAGAAGTCCTCAGTAGTGAATCTCAGTACTTGAGAGTAAAGAGCACCATCCTTTCTGTGAAAGTGCTAGCCCTTTTCATGTAATGCTTTTAAGTGGATACCTTTCATGTTTCTAAAATTGTTCATTTTCTATTTCTACCAGAAGAAATGAACAATGGAAATGTTTTAGGTGAGAAATGAAATATCACTTAACCTTCAAACAAGTTCATATACCCATTTATTGGAAGCAGTAAAGTGAAAGATGACATTTTTATTGTGGTAAACTTCTACTTTTAGTAACAGACATCAACATATCATATCATATCCCTATAACTTGAAGCAGAAAGTTGAATTGACATTACATGTACTCAATGGTTTGTTTTTGTTTTTGTTTTTGTTTTTGCCTTTTAATGATGTCCTGAGATTAAATTACAACTTTCTGCTATAAGTAGCTCAGTGCCCATTTAGAGTCACATATTTTTTAATACTTGTTTATTTATTTTGAGAGAGAGAGAGAATGTGAGCAAAGGAGGTTCAGAGGGAGAGAGGGGGGAGAGAGAATCCCAAGCAGGCTCTACACCCAGTGCAGAGCTCGATGTAGGGGTCGATTTCATGACCATGAGATTGTGACTTGAGCCAATATTGAGTAGATTCTTAAGCAACTGAGCCACCTGGGAGCCTCAAGAGTTACATCTTTATAATGCAGCTTCAATATTGAGCATTCTATGCACAGAGATCCAGTTTAAAAGTGAAAAAAAAATGTCTAATTGATCTGAATGAATTATTTTAGAAATATTGATTTGTGTTGAATAATTCTGTGTTAGTTTCCTGTGGCTGTTGTAACGAATTAGTACAAAAACCTGTGTGGTTTAAAGCAACTGAAATTTATTCTCTCATGGTTCTGGAGACCAGACATCCAAAATCTATACTGTTGGGTCTAAATCAAGATGTCAACAGGGCTATGCTTTCTGTAGAGGCTCTAGGGATAACCCCATCCCTTGCCTTTTCCAGCTTCCTGTGATTGCCAGCCCTCCTTGGCTTGTGGAGACCACTCCCGCATGTCTGCCTCCATGGTCACTTTGCCTTCTCATTTACCATATGTGTGTGTGATCCCCCTCTGGTCCCTCTTACCAGCTACATCTGATTGCACTTAAGGCCCACCTGGATAATCCAGGGTAATCTCCCCATCTCATTCGGACTATTAATTTAATCATATCTGCTAAGACCCCTTATATATATATATAAGATAACTAACAGGATCCAGGGAATAGAATGTGGATTTCTAGGAGGAGGGTGTTTTGTACCTGACTCTAAATGCTTACTGAATATTGATACTGTGCAATACAGAATACCATTTACATCCTAATTGCAGTACTATCTTTTGCAGGGGTTAGGACAAAGTAAAACTCACTCTCACTTGAGAATAACAGAGGTTGTTAAAGAAAGGGAAGTACAAATTATGCAAATAGGTATGGGTTTTTAATATGTGGGTTTTTTTGTTTTGTTTTGTTTTTTGAGAGAGAGAGAGAGAGTGAGTGGGAGAGGTGCAGAGAGAGGGGTGGTGGGGCGGCCGGGCGGGGGGCAAATGATCCAAAGTGGGCTTCACACTTACAGCAGTGAGCTAGACGCAGGGCTCAAACTCATGAACCGTGAGAGCATGGCCTGAGCCAAAGTCAGATACTCAACTGACTGAGCCATCCAGATGCCCTGAAAATGGGTATGGATTTAAAGTCAGGAATAAGGTTGAGAGAAATTCCTAGTGAATGGAAGATTTAGATGGAGGCTGTAAAGGAGAGAAACTTGGTATGCAGGTTGTGGCATTGATTTTGAACCTTGGATTCTAAAATCAGATTCCTGGGTTTGAATCCTCACTTTGCTTTTTCCAAGATGTGTGTCTTTGTCTGATCTCTCTCTGTAAATCAATTTTTTCATATTTATAATGGAGATATGAGTATCTAACTCATAGGGAGTTTGTTATAATACTTAGGGCATTTAGAACAACAGTTAAATATAAGTTGCTATTATCATTCTTAAATGTCTAGCATCTCATGTTTATTGACTTAATTGCCCCAAATCCCTTCAGAAGTATGTAAGGGTGAAAGTATTAAATGGGTTACTAGGAAGGACTAAGGTTTCTCAAATGAATCATCTTCTTTATTAATCTCGGGCCAGCTGTATTTCTCACAGAACCCTAAGATGAAATTGTAATGACAATACCCCGTGCAGTCTTTTTACCTGCAAAACCTGCAAGTAAGGAGAAAGTAAATTGCAGCAATTCCGACATCCACATTCTTTCACTGTTGTGTCTTATAATCACTGCTATGCCATCATTTAACAGTGAACAATCTTTTTTTCTTAGTGGTATATGAAATAATGGCAAATTGTATAACCATGGCCCTTTAGGTTTGACGAAACATGGGTCCTGTTTCATGATATAGGTGGGGAGACTGAGACACTGTGTGCTTTGTTCAGGTTTATCAAAGATCCAGGTTTAGTGATAACACTCAATTTCTGGCTCAGTTGTGTATTTTCCTCTCCAGACCAAGCCTCTTGAGTGGTTTCTAAAAGACCCTTCGACTAGGGAAAAGGCAGCACAATAAAGCAAAAAGAACACATGCTTCAAGGTCACACAGCACTGAGTTCATATCCAGACTCTGTTGCCTGTGTGATGCTGAGCAAGTGGCATGTCCTCTCTGAGCTTCAGTGAGCCCATCTGTTCAAAGGTATTGATAATACATTTCTCAAAAGGTCAAGGTAAGCATCTCATCAGTTTCCTATGGCAAATGGAGAGGCTCACCAAATATTCTATTTGCTCCTTGAAATTAGGTGGTGCCAGGTCTCTAGCTCTGGTCTAAGGACTGTATGTGCCACTCTGGGCCAAGGCACCCAAGAGCTGGTGTGCAACACTTCATCTGCCTCAGCCCCTGAGAACCTGATGGATCGTATGTTCTATAAGGTGCAGTTCATCCTCTATTTCTGAATAATTCGGGGGGGCATATCCCAGCCCACCCCCAGACATTCACATGAGACACAGAGCTGGAGAAAGAGGTAACCGTGTGTTCTGTTAACCTGCTGAGGTCTAGAGGAGTTTGCTTATTTCTACAGCATGCCATGGCTGTATTCATTTCACAATGCTGCATAACAAAGGACCACAAACACAGCAGTTTTGTGAACACAACACACATTTATTTTTCAGTTTCTATTGATTAGAAACCCAGGTTTAGAGGGACCATATCCTCCGCTTAGGTTCTCACAGAACTGGAATTGAGGTTTTCGTGAGAAGGCAGGTTCTCATCTGGCATTAGAGTCTTCTTCCAATCTTATTGGTTGTTGAGGGAATTTGTTTCCCTGAGTTCCTAAGACTGAGGTCTCATTTCTTTGCTGGCTGCTCTCAGCTCCTGCCTTCGTTACCATGTGGTAGCTTCCACCTTCAAGCCAGCAACAGAGCATCACGTCCTTTACTTGCTTCGAATTGCTGGTTTCCTCTTTTGTGGCTGGTCAGAGGAAACTTTCTGCTTTTAAAGGGTTCATGTGATTAGTTCAGAGCCACCCAGACAATCTCCCTATTTTAAGGTTAATTGATTTGGGGCCTTAATTACATCTGAAAAATCCCTTCTCAGCAGTACCTAGATTAGTGTCTGTGTGTGTTCACCAAGGGGGTGGGAGTCCTGGGGATCATCTTATAATTCTGCCCATCACAACAGGATATCTTAATTTACAAAATACCACCCACCTAACAGGTGCTTAATAAATAACTTTCTCATCACCACACTCCGATTGGACATTTATTCACAAATCAGTATTTCAGAGTATTTTTTAAAAAAAATTTAAACACGGAAATATCACAAAAACGCATCCTCCTTGTGAAGAGTTGTAGTTCTTTCCCCTCTTGTAAGAGGAAGAGAAGCTCTGTTATCAGTTTGGTGAGAATAATATCAAACTGTTTGCTATCATTTATATGTATGCATAAATATCTGTACTGAACAAAGAGTATGGCTTGATGTGTGCATGTGTTTGAGGTTTTGAGTGTGTGTGTGTGTGTGTGTGTGTGTATGTGTGTGTGTGTGTGTGTGTTTACATAAGTGGCATCGAACTAAATATATGTCATGCTTGCTTTTTCACAGAAGAGCACATCTAGATGTTTCCATACTAAAGTATATGGACACATTGTAGTCCACAGGTATTCTACCCTGTTGCATCAATAGATTTTGGTAGGCATTTAGGCTGATTCAGACTTTAGCTTCACAATAATTGCATAATAAGCATTCATGTATAGGACTCTTTGTAATCACGTATGAAAGTTTCTCTAAGTTAGATGGTGAAAAGTGGATTTGCTGTGCTATAGCATACATATTTATTTGTTTGTTTATTTAGGGAGATTGAGCAAACGTAAGCAGGAGAGGGACGGAAGGAAAGGAAGAGAGACTCCCAAGCAGGCTTCATGCCCAACACAGAGCCCAAAGTAGGGTTTGATCTCATTACCATGAGATCATGACCTGAGCTGAAATCAAGAAGTTGTATGCTTAACCGACTGAGCCACCCAAGCACTTCAACATATGTATGTTTTAAATTGTGATCAATGTTGGGGTGCCTGGGTGTCTCAGTTGGTTAAGCATCTGACTCTCGGTTTTGGGTCAGGCCATGATCTCACAGTTCATTAGCTCAAGCCCCAGATCAGGCTGTGTTCTGTCAGAGTGGAGCCTACTTGGCTCCACTTCTCTCTCTCTCTTCCTCTCTCTCTGGCCTCCCCAGCTTATACTCTCTCTATCTCAAAACAAATAAACTTAAAAAACAAATAAATAAATTGTGATTAATGCTGTAAAAGTGGTCCCCTAAATGTCTGTAATAATTTTACTCCCACCAGCGTTGTAAAGGAGCACCTATTTCCACATACCCTCACCAATATTTGATATTGGTCACAGTTGTTAATACCATTGCAATTTTATGTGTGACTGTGATATCTTACTATGGTTTGGGGATCATTCATTGATAATGTTTCTTTTTTAATATTTGAATTCTGAGTAACTTACAAGGTATTGAACCACTCACTCTCAGCACTGTGACAACAGGTAGTCTTTATCCAGTGTGGTTTGATTTCCTGGATACTCACCTTCTAATTCTTTCTTTGAGGTCTAAGAAGGACCCATTTCTGTTGATACTCTTTTTTATGTCCTTGAGTTTCCTTTGAAGTCGTCAGCATTTTGGAAAGTCTTAGCCTGGAGATAGGAAGAAAGAGGGCAGTGGGAGTTAATAAATTAGATATATTAATGATAAAAACCATCATCATGCCCCTGCCCCAGATGGATCTGATAATATTAATCATCAACTATGCTCATGTGCATGTGCTGTGCCCATGTGCTTTCATAAAGATACCTGTAGCAGCAAGCCCAGAGCCACCATAAGACTAAAAAGAGTGAGAAGGGCTTTCTTTGTAATATGCATCAAAGGCAGCATTGGCTGGTCCAATACCAGCTTACCGTTTGCTTTCTTCTACTAGTAAAACTCTTTCAGTGAATATGGAATTAATGGGGAAAATATTGATTTGGGTTGTTAATTTGCTTTCAAAAATTGAGCTCCTGCAATCTTGGAAGAGTAAGTCTAAAACATATCTGTTTATCCATTTATTCCTATTAAAATGGCACTTCTAGAAAATATTATCCGGTATTAATCAGGTGAATGGTGTTATAAATGCCAGGCTTTATGTTTATTATACTTATTAAACTGGTCCTGATATCTCATAAAAATAAAATAAATGGCAGGGTTAGAAATGGAATACTTTGTATAATTCTTCAAATCTTTAATATTCTGTTTATTAAGTTTTTATTGAAATACAATACATGGAGGACAGAGTGAGTGAGTGGAGTCTCAGAGCTGAATAGCAGCTGAGCTTCAGCAGTCCTAGGAGAAAACATAGTCCTGCTTTTTTTTTTTCCCCCTACAAAAATCTCTTAGACTTATGAAGTCGCTCCATTCCTGGAGATTTGCTTTTCAGAACTAGGAGGGGGAAAGTCGCCTTTTCCTTTAGGGAGTGCTTTTGTTGAAGAAGAAGCACATTTTCCCATTCGCGATTTTCCCATCATCAGGAGTTGATTGCGTTTACCATTGCCACTTTTGCAGAGAGACAATGTCAGCAGTGGGAGAAAGGAAGGGAAGAGAGGTTTATAAAGCACATGGGCAGAGACAACAGCCAGGACGGAAATGACAATAACACTTGCACCATCATTCCTTCACCTAATAGTAAAAGTGCTGAGCACGGTATATGCCCTTGCCCTGCACCATTTGGGGACAGAGAACAGGTAAACTGAAAGGAGCACCTGGAAGAGGAAATTCATGGCAGGTCAGTTGAGTGGAAGGCTAGCTCTTTCATGGGCTAGACACAGGAGCCGCCCTGTTGATAAACTTGCAAGTAACTTTTGCTGTCAGGGAATTCAGCCCTTGTAAGTGAATTATTTAACTCCCTGCACCTGCTTTCACAACTGGACAGTGTTAATATCAATGATTTTTTTATATCTCTTGTATATTAGAGAACAGAAGCTAATTATGATCAAGCAATTTGAAAGCCTCTAAAGTAAAGCAAGATATTATTAGACTGCTACTAAAGTATTCCATATATACCTCAAATCTGAATGGACACATTTTTTTTATTTCTTTCTAATCTACATGTCAACTTTGACCTAGACAGAGGAGTAACATGTAGAGGAGGCACACCAGGTAGTTGCTTTCATGGGACAAGAAGAGAAACTATAGAAATACTTGCTGTGTCTATGACTGGCTATGGAGACTACATATTCATTTTTTTTTTTTGTAGAAGATGTCATTGAAACTGAAAGGAGAAAAAGACTGCATTCACTGAGAGAAAGAATATAGAGCTGGAGCAGTGAAAGATGGACCTAGAGTCTATCAGCATTCAGCAAACTCTTTCTGTAAAGGGCCAGACAGTAAATATTTTAGGTTCTGCAGACCATACAGTCTCTGTAGGAAGTATACAATTCTGCTGTTGTAGTTGCTGCAGGGAAACAGCCACAGACAATACATACACAAATGAGTGTGGCTGTGTTCCAATAAAACTTCATTTGCCAAATCAAGTGGTGAGTAGGTTTTGGCTGTGGGCCCTAGTTTGATGGTTTCTGCTCTAGACTGTAAGCCTCTTGAGAACAAGGACTCCTATCTTCTTCCTAGGTGTCCCCAATAATCTATATGACTGACTGATAGGAGAGGCATAACTAAGGTTCACTGAATGAATAATAAATTATTACTTTTCTCTGTTAACTCATTTCAATTAAATTTTGTGTTCAGATTCTGTTTCAACACACTTTTTGTGGGTGCCTAAAATGTAACAAGCACTGGGCTATTTTATCTGACAGCTTTAACTGTTTTCCTTCTTGGCCTTATCCTTCTTTAACGTCAACTTATTTTTTGTTTTTGTTTTTGTTTTTATTTTTTTCTAGTTGCTTCTGTTTAGTAGCTTATTTTGACTGTCAGAAATTCCTCAGAGGGGATTGAAAGTAGAATAAGCATATGTGAGAAAATACACAATGAGTGTTTTATATGAATTTGCATTTTTGATGTATTTATTTTGCTGAAATTTATCCTTTAAATGAGACATCATTCACTAACATGCATTCTATGTAACACCAGTCCTGCAAGATGCTTCTTGAGAAAAGGTGTCTTCATCAAAAAAGCCTGGGAGACTATATTCTTTCTACTGGAGAGTCAGTCAACAAAGACACTGGGTCCTATGTAAAGAGTCTAAGAGTCCTGAAAATGTTTCTTTGAACCCTTCCTAGAGCAGCCTGTATGCAATCACCAGCAAATGCCATTAGGTGCAAGGTCTTGGCAGGTACATGGGTCCCTTGTTCTCCCAGAGTCCTGGAGAGATGAGAGAGTGGTATGCTGGGGCAGGGCACAGCTGGATATACTGACAGGCTGTATTCTTGTAAAGGAATCTGCCACCGTATTGCTCTGCCTTTGTATGATGGGAGCTTGAGAACAGCCTTCAGTGGGAAGAACTGGGCTCAGACATCTTGCAGTCTGGACTTGAATACCAGCCACCTGGGGGATTGCTGGAACTTCCAATTGCCTGGCATCCAGAGTCTTAGGGTGCCTTTGAGAAATTGAGCCTCATTGCAACACCTGAGGCCGAAAAAAGAAGGAGCTTCTGAAATTTTGGGGAGTTGTGGCTGTCCCTGTTGAGAGAGTTGGAGCCACTGAACTGGCTAGCTCATTTCAGGACATCACAGAGAGGGATCTCATAAATGCAGTTTTCCAGTTGTCTTTCATGGAAACCTATCCTCCCTTTTTATAAGGGAGCAAGTGTATTGTTTTGCAGAGCACAAGTTAATACTATATAGAGCCAGTGTTTTTGTGGAAATATTCTGTTAACTACTGTGACATAATGTTTTTCTGTTTTTGTTTTTGTTTGTTTGACTTTATGGCCACAAATCGTCACTTTTCCCTGTATTCACACCCTTTGTAATGTAACTCTGTGGTGTCTCCCATTAAAAAGTGGGGTCTCTTTTCTCTACCCATGAATCTGGTCTAATGCTGTGGGCTGCTTCTGCTAACTGAATTTGGTGGATGTGCCAGTGCACCAGATTCGAGGTTTTCACTCACTCTCTTGGACCCCCATCAACGCTACATGAGTAAGTGTGAACTAGCTTACTGGATGATGAGATAATAGATAAGTCACTCCTGTTGTCCTAGTCAAGAGTTAGCCAACCCTCAGACAAAATAGTGAGGCCATCCTAGACTGGACAGCCCCCAGAAGATCCCTAAACATGTGAGGGATCCCAGCCATGACCATAAGAGCTGACCAGCCACCCCACAATTGATAAGAGTAAGATCAGCAGGGGCTAGAACTACCAAGCTGATCATTGGCCTCATGAGCAATAATAAGTGTTTAATGTTTGAAGTCACTGACTTTCGGGGTTCTGGCGGCTGTGGGCTCTTGCTGTGATGCAGCAATTGCCCCTGACACAGCTACTAATTTTTGGCATTTTTATACTTCATCTCTTATCTATGAAATTAAGGCTAGGCAGTGGCATTCCTGAAAGAGAAAACATTAATGAAAGAGAAAATACATTAAAAATGATAGTCAATGTAGAGTATTATACCAAGAATATACGTGTTAACAAAGGATTATTGTAGATGTATTGTTTTCACTCAACACAGGCAACCTTGTATAGTCATAGACCAATAATATGAAATTAGTCTTCGTGTTGGGGATCAGGGAATTTCTGTTCTAAAAGAACATGCAGAGATGTTTTCCTGCTTCTCTCCCACCGAGCCTTCCTTCTGACTGAACCCACAAGGTATCAGAGAAAATCCACATGCAATCGGCTGACATTTCTGGAGATTTCTTTCTGCTCTGAATTTTTTTGACAACCTGTTTTTGTCTGAAAATAATAGTGATAATGATAAGGAGGGCCTTTTCGTTGTGAGGTTTTAAGCCTGAAAGGTAGAAGAAGACTCTTCTCAAATGGCTAGAAAGATAAAAACAGTAAAATGACACAGCAGTACTCTGTTTCCCCCACTCCCAGTTTCTGTCCAGGGGGAAAATATTGAAGCACACAGGCCTCTCGCCTCTCAAAAAAGCATTCATGGGTAAACAAATTGGTGCCATCTTCCCTGTGCCCTGAGAAGCTGTGAGTGTAGCGTGGGGAGAAAGGATCTGTCTTCTAGAGCAGTGAAACAACTGTCGAGCTGCTCACAGGATTTGGGGGCTCACTGGACCCGTGGAATTCCCACACCACACACTCCAGCCTCTTAACTAGTGCCGTTTGCTGGGATGCAGCCAACTAATTGAATTTAAATTAACGATGTACATTTCGTTTCGTTTAAGTTGTTAAACTGTATTTCCATGTTTGATAGTCATTTGCTAAATCTTGGGAAAACATTGCATATATAATAATATGCTTGAATCCCCTGTAGCATTAAAAAAAAACTAACAAGTTATATATGATTTACTCATTTGAAACACATCTGTATTTTAAAGAAACATTAGTATAATCAGGAGAGGATTAGGTTATTGATTTGAATTCCAATTCAGATATTATTTAGGGAGAGTGTCTCAGAAACAAAGATACGCTTCTGTCATTCTCAAAATGGAAAGACGTTGGCTCACCTTTTTATAAAAAAGAAAAATGAGATGTAGAGAAATAAATAATTTTTCATGACATAATCATTCTCTTTTAATTTAATCAGGCATAATTCTTTTTACTTTCCTTTAGCTCTCTGAACCCTAAACAGCAGAGGTAAAAAATAATTTACTCATAGCCAACTAATTTGAAAAACTAAATATGTAATCTTTTCCCAGCATAAATGACTTGATTCTTTGCACTTTGCTAATTTGGAAAAAAATGCAGAAGGTTGCAAAAAATTAATGAAGAGCATTTAAAGCATATTTCTTGAATTTTTTCTCATTATCTTTATCTATAGTGAATTTATCACAAAAGAAACATAGACAAGATGCTTACGTTTGGTTTATATTGTATGTGGGTGTGCTCTTTCCTTACACATAATATTGTGGTAGAAACAACACAAAGCTAAGGGTGAGAAGATATGGATTCTAGTTCAATTTCTGGAAGTTAGGAACCAGGAAAGCTCAGGTAGTTTCCTTAACATTTCTATAAATCGGTTGATAGTTATGCTAATATTAGTTCAAAGCATATAAAATTGCCAATATTTGGCCACTTCTGACCAGAAAAAGTTACAATTGTAATTGTAATTACATGATCCGATCTAATACTACTCTTATTGGGTTACTATATGAAATAAAGTTGTGTTTTTTTTCCTTTAAGACAAATTTTATTTTTTTTCTTTCATAGTTTATTGTCAAGTTGGTTTCCATATAACACTCAGTGCTCATCCCAACAAGTGCCCTCCTCTGTGAAACAAAGTTTTTAAAAATCATTTTGTGACACTATAAAATATATATAAATACAAAAATATTAGGTTATTATCCCAATGTGTGTGTGTGTGTGTGTGTGTGTGTGTGTGTGTGTTCACACAAAGGAAACCCATTTGGTGCAGCTCATACAGATAACCACACATTGATTTGCCTGGGGTGCAAAGAGGATTGAGGGGACTGGATGGCATGAGCCACCTTTTATGATAGCTCATTTCTTCTCCATTGAGATATCTGATATTTGGCCTTTACTTTAAAAAATATGAGTTATAGGGGAGCCTGGGTGATTCAGTCGGTTGAACATCTGGCTCTTGATTTCTACTCAGGTCATGATTTCACAGTTTTTGAGTTTGAGCCCAGCATCAAGCTCTGTGCTGACAGAGTGCAGAGCCTACTTGGGATTCTCTCTCTTCCTCTTTCTCTGCCCCTCCCCTGCTCTCTCTCTCTCAAAAATAAATTAAAACTTAAAAAAAAAAATTTGAGTTAGAGATTGAAGAGCAAGCAAAAGATCCATTGCCTCTCTGCAAGTCTTTCTGTGTAGACAGAAATTAATAAATTAATAAACTGGCTTCTCTGTAGCTGTCATTTGGACTTGGAGACTTCTTCCTTCCAAGACATTTAAGCACTTGATTCTGGCTCACAGGCAGGCCATGTTGGGTATTTATAGGTTACCAAACAGTGGATGTGCATGCGTCCTCAGCCTCCCTTTGGGCCATGTATGAACACCTAGCTTCCTTAGCTCCCTCCTGCAGTGTGTCTGTCTGCCTCCCATACCTGCATCCCCCCATTCCACAGTGTGCTCAGATGCACTCACCTGCTTCTCTTTCTTGCTAATTTAGGTGTGCTCAGCCCAGTGGGCCACAACAGTTCTTTGATCTGAGCTCATCTGGGGGTAGCCAGCCATTCTGCACAGACAGACTAAAGAAGGGTCACCATGAACAGCAATGGTGGGATCTAGTGGTTTCTTAGGACTTTCTAATTTTTGACTGTGGCCTGGCAACTTTACCACCTGCCTTAAGATTATGTGAGCTCTTGTGCACTCTCATATTGTTTCCTTATACCGGCCTGAGTGTGTTTCTGCCACCTATAAACACGGGGCTCGGCTCAGGGTGTTCCAGCGACACTGCTCTTGCTTCCACAGACCTTTGTCTTGTTTATGAATCACTAGACACCATCCTTCTCACCTTAGATGTATAGCTTGCTGTTTGATATATGTTATAGCCACATACAAAGTTTTTCTTTTTTTAGTGAAACTTATTTATCAGGTTGATTTCAAGTGATGTTTGGTCTTTAGAGATAACTTCATGAATCATGGATGGAACTAGAGTGTATTATGCTAAGCAAAGTAAGTCAGTCGAGAAAGACAAATATCATGATTTCACTCACAGGTGGAATTTAAGAAACAAAACAGATGAACACAGGGGAAGGGAAGGAAAAATAAGATCAAAGAAAGAGGGAGTCCAACCGTAAGAGACTCTTAAAAACAGAGAATAAACTGAGGGTTGCTGGAGGGGAGGTTGGGGGCAATGAGCTAAATGGGTGATGGGCTTTAAGAGGATACTTGTTGGGATGAGCACCGGGTGTCACTGTAACTGATGAATCACTGGGTTCTACTCCTGAACTCAGTACTACACTGGTAGCTATCTTGAATTTAAATAAATATTAAAAAAAAAAATACTTGGGGCAACAAAAATAAAATTTCAGGATTGTTACTGTAAATTAAAAGGATTGCATTCATTTCAACTTAAAAAAAATTGTGATGGTTAAAGCTATTCAAAGGCCTGTACTATTAGACCAGAAAGTTCCCATCCAAAGAGGATTTCCAAGAAGCTTTTGAGTAATTGTAACATTGTAGGAATATTTGGATAGCCTCCCATACTGCCTGTTTTTAGGTAGAAACTTTCCATGGACACACGAAAAAGAAAGTCGCATTTCAGACTTGCACCTTGAAGTGCATGCTTTAAGGTCACCATGTGATTACTTATAAGTGATATTAATACTTGATCCACAGTGAACCCCAAATCAGTGCTTTTTAATGATGGAGGTCAACCATGACAGGTACCAGTGGCTTAAAATAAATAATCATAAATAAAAAGCAGAAAACCCAAATCAGACATTTCCCCCCAACACACATCCCCCAGACTAGCTGCTTCCCAAAAGTGTAAGCGGAGCAAGTGGGCAGCAGTGGATGCTGTTGAGCGTGTTTGGATGGAGCTTCTTGCAGACCTGTTTTATGTAATCCTGGATTGGATGTCCTTTTGTATTTTGAAAGCAAGGGAAGCCCTTATGCTGTGGGCTCACTGAAGGACAGAAGTGACACTGCACTCCAGGAGATATTTCTTGTTTAAACAAGTTACAAGAAGATTATTTGAAGGGTAACAGCCAGGTTATGTACCCCATAAAAGTACGAATGATTTACAAATATTTAACAAGGAAAAAACTAATTATGCCGCTCCTGTCACACAGAGGCCAGCCTCAGAAATGGTATAATCAATATGGGAATGTTAGCTGTAATACAGTCTGTCAGCTTTTTAACCAACCAACCAACCAAAGGAGAAAAAAAAAAAAAAAGAATCAGAAAGTCTATAAACAAAGTTGAGGCCTCTCCTCCATCCTCATGAATTTTATGTATATGGTTTCACGTACCTTCCACATGTGAGGTATCTGAACATTCAGGAGTTATTTCCAAGGCCATTTGGGAAG
The DNA here is from genome assembly GCA_017311185.1 of Proteles cristata cristata. NCBI lineage: Eukaryota > Metazoa > Chordata > Mammalia > Carnivora > Hyaenidae > Proteles > Proteles cristata. Next base: position 1,842,465 of record JAESUZ010003395.1, read on the forward strand.
ACCCAAACGGGATTCTAAGAGAACTGATGGCTTCACAAGGGGTCACTGTACACAAATTGCCATTTTGTTCTCTGGGCCCTCATTAGTGCTTTTGAGAACATTTGTTCTTTTCCACCAAATTACTAAATTAACAAACCTAACAAAATTAACAAAAGTCTACTATAGGCACAGGAAGTTGTTTTCCTATGATGTACATGTGTTTTGAAGAGGTGCACGTTGTTCCATGGTTTGCATGGTTTCATGTATCTGTATAAATGTAATGATGCAGAAGTGTTTGTGTGTATCTAAGAGCCCACAAAAATTGCCTGGTAGAGAAACATCACCCAGGAATACAAAAAGTACAAAAGGGGCTCTCAGAATAGTGTGAGTAAGAGGGGATCACATAATCGTCCATGAGCACAGCTGGAGTCAGACTGTATGAGTTTAGTTCCCAGCTCTGGCCACTAGGTATTTACGATTGTGAGCAAGACAGATGCACTCCAAAAGTGTCATCAGAGAAATACAGCGGATGGTGGGAGTTATTTTATAGGGTTTGGTGAAGATTACATGGCAAGTTCATAAGACAATCTCTAGAACATAGTAAATAATAAATATTAGCTATTAGTATCAAACTACAGCCTTTCCCATTTGTAATTCATGATGTCTTGGTCTTGCTAGAGTCCAGGTACAAACAGGGTCACATTCATACTTAACAGCCCAAATTTTGTTGTTGTTTGCCAGCCAACTGCCCAGCCCTTGGCAACTAAGCACTCTATGAGATGCTCATGTATGGCCCTCTCTCTCCAGTACCCACCAATATTTACTGGTATTCCTGGACAGTTTCACATGAGCCCATGGAGAGTCTCTTACTTTTCTTATTGATACTGGCTCAACTTAAAGTCCCTGATAATGATGATTTGCTGTGGTACCTGCAGCCAGGATCTATGCGAAAGTTGAGGCCAACATCAGGGGCTCTGTCTCCCTGCTGCCACTTCTAAAATTACCAACTCATGAGGAGTCAGGTTGAGGTCATGCCTCCTACTGTTCTCACTACTTGGGAGCCCCACAGTGGAAATGTCTCTCTCCCCTACTCCATGACACATTTTATTACTAAGTCATTAAAACACTATTGTGGTACTCCTTCTCTCATGGTCCCTTCAAAACAAACAAACAAACAAACACAGAAAACAAAACTTCAGGCTTTTGCGTCAGCACTCTCCATGAGGTGCAAGCATGCATTTGTAGGTTCCAAATAAGGACCAATGTATAACATCAATACTCTGCTTTCCTCTCCATCTGAGCTTTTATGTCAGGCATCTGTATAAAAGAGCATTTTCCCAGCCAATTTTCTCAGGAAATTGGTTCCTCGAGACCCTGACCAACATACCAGTCCTTCACACATGCACAGGCACATCTGAATACCAGCGTAGGCTCAGCGGAGTCTCTCCTTTCTGTGATCCATATGACCTGGAGTTTTTCTATATCCCAACAGAATTTTAGCCCATGTGGTTTTGGGGAACATGCCCCATGGCAAATATTTGAGTCATTTAATATTGATGGCTATGACAGGGCTCCTCATGTTACATGTTCAGAGATGGGAACCCTCATTGTTTCTACACATAAAGTTCTCAGAGTTGGGCCGCCTCTGATTTGTAGCTTTGTTTCAGTAGTTTGGGTTGGTTACCACATTTTACATTGTAATAACTTTACTTTATTGCTACTGTCACAACAAAGCAAAGCAGCTATTATCTTATAACAAACTAAAGCTACATTTCTAAACCATCGCATCTAACCAAACTACAGTGCTATAACACCTAATTTACAGTTTATTCCAATTGCATGGACACGAGGAGCATAAAATAAAAATAAAAATATATATATCAGATTTCATTGGCTCGTCTGGGCCGAGGGCTTTGAAGTTTGGGAGGATGGTTATAAAACAGCTGAGGTTTCCATGTTTCTCACAAGACCTCTTGAGCACTGGGCAGCTATTTGGGCTGACTTACAAGCGTCCCAGTGATACATTGACTTCGTGCTCGGGGTCTCTCACCTCTGTCCAAACAGGCTAGAAACTTGCTCCTGCAGGCTGTGCAGAGCTGCCTCTCCTGAACTCTGGGCACTGCTGTGTAAGAGATTCTTAAAGGCTTCCAGGAGGTGAAAGATTCTTAAAGACAATCCACCAGGTCAGCCAGTCAAGAGTCTGGAGGGATGATAGGAAAGAATACAACGGCAGAGGCAGAAACAAAGTAGCTTCTGGGTGTCCCTACACAAGCCTACTGGTGTGTTTCCATTGAAGACTGTGGCTCTGGTTAAAGTTTGGGATGAACTACCTTTAAAATAAATGAGATAAATGAAAGCCCAATTCTTTTTTTTCCTCTTCTAGCCTTCTGCACAAGGCTATAGATCCTACAGGTTCAGAATGGTCTTACCACTCTTCTCTCATCTGAGACAAATCTTTCCTTTAAGAGCCAGCCACTTCCAAAAGATAATGTGTAAGAAATTGCTAACAAGGAATCTGGGTCCTTCCTCTGAGCTTCCATAACTCTCACTTGTTCTGTAAACCATTGTTCTGTAAAACTTGTTCTGTAAAACAGGTTCAGAATGGTCTTACCACTCTTCTCTCATCTGAGACAAATCTTTCCTTTAAGAGCCAGCCACTTCCAAAAGATAATGTGTAAGAAATTGCTAACAAGGAATCTGGGTCCTTCCTCTGAGCTTCCATAACTCTCACTTGTTCTGTAAACCATTGTTCTGTAAAACTTGTTCTGTAAAACAGGTTCAGAATGGTCTTACCACTCTTCTCTCATCTGAGACAAATCTTTCCTTTAAGAGCCAGCCACTTCCAAAAGATAATGTGTAAGAAATTCCCAACAAGGGCTTAACCTGGGTTTAGCCCCTCACCCAATGCACACATACACACCTGACAAGATGGATCCTTCCTCTGAGCTTCCATAATTCTCACTTGTTCTGTAAACCATTGCCCATAGGTCAGCTGGTGGCATCACACTCAGAAATCTGGGTGGAGAAGCATTTGGGAAATGGAATGGCTGAAGCATGATATGGTATCATGGGACTAGGAGAAATTTAGAGTGCCAGGGCTCTGGTGGCCATGGGTCAATATGGTAGTGCCATTTATTGAGAGAGGTAGAGATTTGTGAGGTATGAAAGTTGATTGCCTACTTTTTTATACATCCATTTAACTGTACTAACCATTTATCATGTAAGCTGTATCTTCTTACACAGCTAGTCATATTTTTAAGCCTGGCATGATGGTTTCCACAGGTTAGTGCCCCAGAAATACCAGTTAATGACAATGGAGGTGGTGCTCCCCTCAAACCTGGGCAAGCCAGGCCTTGGATATCAGGCTTTAGGATGCTTCTCTCTGATCCTCCCTGGCTGTACTCCTCCCCACAAGGTGACGAGCTTTCAGGGTTATGGGGATGAACCCAAGCAGAGACTTTGCCCTCACTTCCAGACCACGTTCTACCTATCCTGAGCTTTCTTCTAAGACCAGAGCAGGCTTCTCCCAGCTTCAGCTCTGTATGTATGGGCAAGTTACACCACTGGTAAGTGGACATCTGGGCCTCAGGAGTGGTCAAAGGAAGCCAAGGGGTGGCTGCTTTTGGGGAAAGAGGTGGTAAAGTCCAGATGTGCATACACGGGTGTCCACATAGATGTAGTATGGATTAAAGTCTGTGTGGGATGTCAGGTGTTGCGTCATAAGGCAGGATTTGGGAATTAAAGAGTAGCTTTCTCCATACTTTCAAGTTCAAGTAGAGAATTCCAAGGACTCCAAAAATTTTAATTTGGAAACTTAATTTCTAGGTTATCATAAATGTGTATTCGTCATGGTTACAGGATAGAACATATTTTTTAAAGAATACATTGATATTGATATAGTTCAATATTTAGATCTATGATCTAGTTACTCCTGACCTCAATCCTGATATGTCAGAGTGGATCTAATGGGAGGGCGCCAAGAAGCACCTTATAATCAGGTTACCCTAAGCACCCCTTGTAGAATGTGGCCATCACAGCTCTCAACCTTAAAGCTCACGGAGCTCTACCACTGACAAAATTGCCATTTTAGTAGGTCTGAGACATGGAAAGTGAAATGTCATGGCTTCAGGAAGTTGGACAGCAGGCGGGACTTGGTTCTTTTCTCCTAAATTATTTTGATCTCTTAGTATTTCAGATTCAGCCCCACTGTCTTCAAGCTTGATCTGTTCTTTTGGATCATATCATGATAATTTTTCATCTTTCCTTTGAAATAATAACATTACATATTTGATTTTGTTTGTCTCTCCCCACCCTACCTCCTGGGTGTTGTACTAAATTTCTTTGTGTTTTCATAAACTGCAATACTCCTCCACATTCTGTCCATCATTTTAAGGGTTAGAGTGCTTTATTTTCCTTCCATTTTTAGTAATGTCTGTATTATTCAAATCTAAAGTATTGCTTTGACTGTTTTCTGATTCTCTCACCTTCTTTTCCTACCATTCTCTTTCTTTTTTTAGTTTTTAAATATTTATTTTTTTATTTTTATTTTAGGGAGAACTAGTGGTTATGTGAGTGGGACCAGAGAGAGAATCTTAAGCAGGTTGTTTCCATATGTTGGCTGTTGTGAGTAAAGCTGCACTGAGCCTGGGAGCATGGATATCTCTATGAGATTCTGTTTTCAGTTTCCTTGGATATATACCCAGAAATGGGATTGCCAGGTCATATGGTATTGATCAAATTTCTTAGTTTCATTGGTCTGTAGTTTCCTCATCTGTAAATGGGGTTATTAGAGATACTTTTCACCTAAGATTTTGAGGATGATAAGAAATGATTTTGTAAGTATGACTTGGCACATGAAGTCTCCGTGCATGTGAATTTTCTCTCCTTTCCCATCCCTTGTCATGAGCCCTTTCTCCATACCAGACAGGAAGTAAAAAGGACCCGTTAAGTGAACAGGCATGGGAGTTATGTGCTTTCACTTTACTGCTTATTTAATCTTATCTTTAAAATTTGAATTTATAAATGGACCTACTTCAGGAGGTTATCATGTGCATGAACTGAGGTAATTATATAAAATGCTTATCCCTGAGCCTTTTCAAACAATATCAGGAAATACTGGATTTTTTTTTTAATCACTTCATGCATTTGCCATCTGTGGGCTTCTCCAGCCCGACTTAAGCAGAGCATGGAGGCATCCCATGGACATGCTTGATTCTGACCAGTTCCTGAACCACTCTGGAACGAAACAGAAAAGGTGGCATCATCAGCCTCAGGCCACCAGCTGAGTGATCTGGAATTACTCTGTAATGGTATTCCTGAAGATTTTCTTACATTTTAATTCTCCCCTTAAAAATATGTTTCCCTTGAAGCATTTTCTCCTCTGGAATGTACCTTGCAGTGTAGTGCCCCAAGTCAGGAAATAGAGGCTTCTTGACCTCTTTAGCAGGACAGAAGATTGAGAGCTGATTTAGAGAATATGATGACTATGGATTTGGGAATCTGAGTGGAAGGGAAAGGGGCAGGGGCTGGCGGCAGGGATCCCAGCTCTTTTCCCACTGGAGAAAGATGGAAACAAGATTGAAATATGAGGAGAAGGAAAGCCATTAGGTGTCATAAGGATTGATGGCCTCTCTTTGGCTGGAGCTTGGAGAGGGCAGATGTGTCACAGAGGTATGTGGGTCACCGTTAACACACAGGAGTTATGTCTATATCCAACTGGGGCTCTCGAAGAGACCATCCCTTCTTGGCTGTGCTGACTCTCTTCCATCCACATCCTTCTTTCCTAAACCCACCTTATTAACTTTTAATGCTGTTTTTTGAAAGTAAGTTTGGCTTTCCAGCCTGGTTAGGCAGAGAGAAGTCCTTCAATTTATCTTTCATAGGCCACTCTCATATCCTGTGTGGCTCAGGAGAGACTCAGAAGTTCCTGTGTCTTTTTTAGAAGGAATTTAGAGGGCTGTGGAGTTGTGATTAAGTAGTGTTGTGATAGCAGATTCTATGCCAACAGACAAACCTCTTCAGCTGAGTTTGGGGATAGGACATCAGCCAGGGGTGGATAGAAGGTGTGGCAGGTCTGGGGTAAAGGTGAGTTTCTGGAGAAAGCTACAAGTCTTGATACAACCAAGCAAGGAAAGGTCAGGTGTCATACCAGCCACAGATGTCATCCATGACAATAGGTGTTTCTGAATATCCCTACGCCCTATACTCAGATAATTTTAATTTTCAGGAAAGTTTGGTGACAGGGTTAGTCTACATTCAGAGTGAGTGGGGCCTGCAGTTAGCACTGAAGCTCTTTTCCTACTGAAGATGAAAAAGTACAGGAAATCAGCTCAATCATCCAATTTATGGTAGCCACAACCACCCCACTTTGGGCTAGACTTTAGGAATTTTAGCTAGCTGTCCACCAGTGAGAAGACCTGGCCAGAAGAGGGGACGGACAGGCCAGGGATCAAGCCCATAGCCAGGACTGGCACACAGCCAGTAGCAAAGCAGGCATGGGCAAACTGATTACGTGACAGGAGTGAAACAGCTTAATCTGATTTAAACAAAAATGGGGATTTTATTTCCCTTGAAAAGTTACAGAAACAGAAAAGAGAGGGCCATTGCAAATATCCCCCCTTGTACCCATTCGTGCCTTGTGGCTAAATTTTAGTTCTGTGCTGATCTGGGCATTCTCAGTTTCTCTTCGGTCGTGCTTACAAAAAACCCACATTTGCATATTGCAAAATACTCCATAGGCATTAACTTAAATTCTGGTCCTTATACATAACATGTCCACAATTAATTATGTCACAAAACAAAACTGACAAATATTTATTCAGGTACCATAAAAAATAGAAGTAAAAGGGTAGGGCATGAGACTGGCAATCAGGTTACAGTGACAGACATCAAGGTGTGAGAAGGTAGTGACTACCCATGGCAAGAAGAGATAGACTCTAGCTGAGTACAGCCAATGACCAAGACACCGGAAAGGAAGAGATCACCTCAGCTTGTGTGGTTGGTGGAATTTACCCTGGAGAAAGAGCCAGATGAAGGGCAGAAGCAGGTAGTCATGGGGCAGGAAAATCAGTGTACAAAGGATGCTATAAATCAGAAATATGGTTGCCCAGCGTGAAGCTTCTTGCATAGGCTTCCATTGTAAACTGGCCCAGCTACCAATAAAGCAGGCAACACCATGATGTGAGAAGGCACAGCCTCATATAGTTCCTACTAGCTTAAAGAGGATATTTGTAAGTTGAGAGAGATGCCCAAGGTTTGCCTCCAATTGTAAGAGCAGCTTGCTAATACTATCTGATATTATAGTCCCTACAAGCTGAAATTCTGTAATAAAATAATGGGTGTTTCAGTATAATTCACCTGTGTCAAGACTTTACCAAGTATGAGTAACTAGCACTATCGAGTCAGAAATAATAAGAATGGGAGTGAGGTGGGGAAGAAACTGTGAAATGAAAAGCAATTCCGATGAAATTGAAATATTATGTCCCATTCAACTCATGTTATGAATGTGTGGCCAAAGGTGTAAACATGTTATTATTTGAAATTTGGCTTTTGAAAGAAAACCAAATTGTCGGTTGTCCACAGTGACCACTTGTCTCAGTCCAGCCTTGAACAGAAGCAACATTTGAACAAGATGTTAAACTACGGGCATGATTTCAGGGCACAAATAGTCACAATAACTCTAAGGCAAGAGAAATGCATTTATGACATGGAGGACTCTTCATGTCTAGACTTTTACTTCCTAGCACATGAACTTTGGGGAGTTCACATGGCAGTGCTTTCTAGGCTCATTTGCCAAACAGAAAAGCTCTAACTAATGCCCTGTCTTATTCACCAAGTATGTATCCCCCACCAGATCGGGAAGCTTAGCTTTCCTGTGCATCTTGGCCAGACCCTGGGATGGCAGTGTGGAGATAAAGAATAGGAGCTGTGAAGTCAGGCAGGCTTGGGCTTGAATTCTGGCTCCATCCTTTACTGGTTGTGAACGTTAGCCAAATTTACTCATCCTTTTTAGAAAGTCTTCAGTCTTTTCATTTTAAAAATAAGAATAATATCAAATGACCATGCAGAGCTATTGTATTACTTGAGATAACACCATTAAAGTATCCATCACCTGGGAAGAACTTGGTGAATGGTAGCTTTGATCATTACTATGTCAGCTTTGTCTTTCTCATTGGAAAACCGGCAAAGAATAGCAATGGTTATTCTTTCTGCTGCATCCAGGCTTTCCCTACCTATAGCTTTGCAAAACAGGTATGCAAGTATTTGATGCATTTTTAAATAACCATTTTCGTGGCATATCTTAACATCGTCTCATCTGATAATTTACTGACCTCTTTGCTCCAGAAAAACTTCACCACAATATGCTGAAGATGGGTTTTCATGACCCATGAATCAGTTGCCATAGTAGTAGATCTACTTGCACATTTTTTTTTTATATATTCTAAAGTAGACTGTGGAGGCTATTGATTTTGCCTGCTCATTGTGCTTTTCCATCTCACTTTTTTGAGTAAGGCCTCTTTCTTTTAGTTACAGGATTAGAGTTTGACCCACGCCTAGCCATTCACAGTACTCCATCCTCTTGGCTGTTGTTCTTGGCCCAAGATATAGCCATGCAACACAAACTGGCCCAGTTGGTGCACCGGGAGAAAAAAAAAAAAACTATTGATTCCTCTGAAGTTATTAAGCTGAACCTGTTTAATCTGGTGTTAGAAGATACCATTTCTTTATCATATGAAGGGAACCTTGCTGCTAGCCCTAAGAGTTAGTATCGGTTGAGCGCTGACTATGTGCGAGTACGGTTCTAAGAATTTTATTTGTATTATCTTACTTAATTCTCACAGTATGCTTATCTTGTAGATAATTCCATAATAATTATTAGAGAGATAAGGACATTTACAGAGAGGTAAAGCAAGTTGCTCAATGTCACATAGCTAGAAAGTGATGGAGACAGAATCTGAATGTATGCAATTTGTGTTATTAATATCTTGGCCAGTGGTTCTCAGTTGGTGAGAAAATCCCCCAGAAAATCCTCTGGGGGATTTTAAGCAACGTCTGGAGATATTTATGGTTGTTGAAACTTGAGCAGGAAGCATTACTGGTCTGGTACCGATGGGGCAGAGGCTTGGGAGACTGCTGAATACCCTTCAATACACAGAACACCCCCGCCCCCAACAAATAATGGTCTGGCCCAAAATGTGAATAGTACTGAGTTTGAGGAACCTTACTGTAGACCATTCAAGTTCCCAGGTCTTGATAAACAGAAGTGACAGAAGCACCCAATTCATGCTACTGCCAGTCCCTGAAGTTCACTGGTATCGTGAGCTAGCCTCATAACTTTCTCAGCTCACACTACCATGAGCTAACCTCAGAAACTTCTCAGTTATTTAAACCAGAGATGCCCTTTCTGTTGAGTACAGTTTTGAATGAAGAGTTGTTTGGGGGCTGCAATCCAGAGAACCTCGACTAACACATATAGAGCCCCTTCTGACTCTACTCTGGGCACAGACATCTGGAAAGATGTGTATGATTCCATGTGTGCTGCCAATTTTCCACCTCCGACCATCAGGATTATAAGGACTGTTTTTCTCTCTACATATCAAGAAGTTTAATTAGCACTTTTGGGAAAATGTGATAGTGATGAGCTATAAGCCATCACACTTATCACATGGGTCAGGGTGGAAATGATCCTCAACAGTGTTTTTCTCTATCTTTAATTTAGAAATTATGATTCAGTGAGAGATACTTCCTCAAACATTTAGACTTAGAAGCAAATGCATGCTCAACACATCTGCTCCAGGAAACATGCTTATGTACATTTTACTTTCCTCTCTTTGCATCCACTTTGGAATTCTTTCTCGTCCTACGTGCATAATAATAGACTCATGTGTTCTACAAATGCATCAGTAAGTTCACATGTCTGTGTGCCTGAAAGTCAACAGACTATTTTCTTTTTTTAGTTAAATTCAAATGACTACCAACACCTAGAAACAACTAGAGAGCTGGAAAAAAAGAAAGTCTACATGTAACATCTAGTACATCTGCAAATTTAGGAAATGTGGAACAGATCTGGGAAGTAGCCAGCAAGCTCCCATTTCTCCCACCAATATATGGGGTGCTACTGTTTATTTAGAAGCCTCACACTTAGAAATCTTGCCGTGTATTGGGCATGTCACTTTCTTGTAGCGATGAGGTGAATATTTTGATACTTAACAATAATAAATCTTATAGGCAAACTCTTTTGTGGGGTGTGTGTGTGTGTATGTGTGTATGTGTGCATGCGTGTGTGCATGAATGTGGTTATTTTAACATGCCTGGGTCCTTCATATATACTTTAAATTATGAAATGAATCCTTAGGTAAACCAGATCTTAAATAACTAATTGAATTACACTAAACTTTTTAGATGTTCTTAATTGTTTTCTTTGGGACATGTTGCTTTAAAACATTTCATGCTGTCCACTGAAGCTAAAATGTGTTTGGATTCTTACTATCAAGGCCTTTAATCTGATAAAAATAAATGCTCTAAGATCTCTGTCCTATAACGGGGACACTAAATAATTCTCGAATAGACTTCTTCAGGGGTTACAAAGGTAATAAAAGGATAAAAATGACTTTGCTCAGCCCCACTGAGACCACTGTGAATGACATCAAGAAGTATTAAAATCAAACTTCTCACTAATGTCAACCATTTCATTGGATGATATTTTCAGGTAGTATATTTTTCTCTGTTTTACTTGTACTTCTTTCACATGTAAACATTTTCCTCTGTTAAAGCAACTTTGCAAAACATTGTCTTCCACCGTCTTTAAACTTTGCTAGCACAGATGGTAAACTTCACTATCATATATGGTTTTGTGTGGATGTATCATTTTATTTCAATTAGATAAATTTGAAGGATTCTTTTGAATCCTAGCAATCTTCTTTTTCTGTGTTCCATTAAATATCTGCCAAATAGTTAAGAGGCAGAATGATAGAGTGGAAAAGTATAGTTGGAGTTTAATCATATTTTTTATCTGTGTGCACTGGAAAAGGTACCCAGAGGCTCTGTGGCCCTCATTGATAATAATACGCTAACGTTTCTGAGCATGAACTAACTGGTACCAGACTTACTGAGTGCAAACAACCAGTAAACTGGACAAAATATATGAAACAACTGTTTGCAGATATTGGACAACAGGGAATCCAGAATGGTGATCCCTCAGCAAAGGAAATGAGTGACATAGGCCCTACAGTGGCCCTGGCTTTCAGTCCAGAGGCAAAAGGAGGGAAATCCGGGGTAGAAACAGTCATATCGCCGATATGAAGAGGCAGGTGTTGGCATTTGTGATGCAGAGCAGTGGAGAGGAACAACACGGAGAACGGCTTTAGGAATCGTTACGGGTGATTCGGGAGTCTGGAGCTGGAAATCGCACAGGAGACACGACAGCGCTCCGCAGAGAAACACTGGAAGCTGCATGCCAGGCAACCCCCAGAGCTCCCATGGGATCGGAGGACATTCGTATGTGCATCAGCCAGTGCGGAGTGGAAGGAAGGAAGGAAGGAAGGAAGGAAGGAAGGAAGGAAGGAAGGCAGGCAGGCAGGCAGGCAGGCAGGCAGGCAGGCAGGACATCAGAAAAGGAAGAGGTGAAAGATATGATTGCACATCCGAAATTCATTAAGTGTATATTAAGACCATATAAAAAAACATCAAGCCAATGAAGTTGACAACTTAGATGAAAAAGAGAAGTTGTTGAAAAGACAGAAATTACCAAAACTGACACTAGAATAAATAGAAAATATAAATAGCAATATATGTGTTAAAACAAATTGAATTGGTAATTTTAAAATGTTCCCAAAATAAAAATTCCAGGCCTAGATAGCTTTTGGGGAGTTCTGTCGATCATTAAAGGAAGAGATGATACCAATTTTATGAAAATTCTCTCAAATACTAGAGGAAGAGAGAACCTTCTTCAACACAACTTACGAAGCCATTACCAGGACACCAAACCAAGACAAAGATATTACAGGAAAAAATTATAAATCAATATCCCTCAAGAGCATAGATGCAAAATTGAACAAGATGTTGCAAATCAAACTCAGAAATTATATGAAATGAATACACATGATGGCCAAGTGGACTTTATTTCCAATGTGTGAGATTAGTTGAACATTCAGTAATCAACCCAAAATCACCACACTATGAGAATAAATGAAGGACGTTTTGGTGTCTGTGTATACGTGTGTGTGTGTGTGTGTGTGTTGTGACAGTGATAATCAAACTAGATACAGAAAGAAATGTTATCAAAATTCAACATCCATTCATGATATACTCATCAAATTAGGAATAGAAGGGAATGCCCTCAAACTGATACGTATCAGAAAACCCACATGGCTAGGCCTCGTTTTCAAGCACTCAAATGTCCATGGCTTACCTTCCCTGATCACTCCTGTTGCTTGATATGTGGACTGAGCCGGTTTGGGCCCCATCTGTGTGTGAGTAATGACTTCATCCGGTCTGCCCAGATTTGCTGTCAATACACCTATGTTCATAAACCTATGGCTCTGATTATTGCAAAGGCTGTCTGCATTAGCAATTATTATTCTCATGTTCATTTCTGATATTTTCAAATACTCCATAATTTCTTTGAATGCATGGATGAATTACACAATTCCTCTACCACTAGTCCCTAATATTTTATTTATTGTGGCTACGTACTTAATGCATGCTTTGTCGTTGATGATGATGGTGTTGATTTAATTTGTTGTAGTCAATACCATGGTATAAGTTAGAATTTTGAATAACTGTGAGCAAAGATAACACCCTTATTGTTATATCAACCCTTTCATGGTTTAAAAGTGCATGTTCTGACTATAGACATTTTGATAAGAGCAGGTGTTGAGGCATCTTGGATAAAGACATCACTTTCATAAGCATGGATTTCAGTAACAGAAATGACAACTAGTCGTGCATTATCAGGGAATAAATATTTCACATGCCTAGATGCTTTCAAGAAGAAAGCATGGGTTATTAAGTAATGTGCAAATTATTAATAATGCGAGTCTGATTCACATTAGTGTTTTCTCAGTAATCTTTAAACATTGCTAATTTTCAACAGTCTCCCAAAATATATGAAAGCTACTGCTTAGATATGTCCTCTCTAGATGCCAAATGCAGTGATAGGTTTCTATTCTATTTTTCACTTTCCTTGGTGTATTGTTGAAAAGTGATATTCATATCCATTAGACAAATGTAGTTGGAATTGTTGCAGTTATATATAACACATCAACACCTGCTTGTTTCTTCTCATTAAAAATGTGATATGTCCTGAAATCTGGTTGCATTTGAAAGGGTGAAAATGCATATCAAAAGCAAATCAAAGATTTTGTAAAAGAGCAGTGGTGCAAACCTCTGAGAGTATCACTCCTCGAAGATGATGTATTGAAATCTGTCCTTTCTATGAATTTCCATGTGCAGCCTCTTTAACTGGTGAAGGCTCCCTCTCCTAACCTGATGGATTTTTAATGGATGTGTTGGGGGATAAGGTGCAGGGTTTTCATTTGTGTGACCTTTCCAGTAGTAGGTGAATAATGAGAGTATTCAACATCTTTTTGACTGCCATGTCTTATCCTGCATCGCTGTGGAATTCAAAGGACACCTGGATTGTGTTGGCATCTCAAATTTGCGAAAGACTCAGTTTCCTAGTATCCAGAACAAAATTCTTTCCATGATGACAAGAGTTTTCAAAGGGGGGATTAAACAAGTCTTGGTTATTTCTCGTTTGACACAAGAAGACATGGGTTCATGATTACTGACATAGGTCATTCAGGGTGCATTGTCATGCCTAAATTATGTTTGATCAGATCAGAAGGTTATTTTAATCAATGTGAATTGGTTATATGTGGTTGTCTTGCCTTTTTCCAAACACAATGCAGGAATCTACGATTTGGTTATATTTAGTATTATCCTTAGAAGGGTTTTCATATGATTTAGCTATTCATCCTTTTTTTACATTTCTCAATAAGAAAACCTTTTATTATTATTATTATTTATCTTATTCTCTTTTTTTTTAAATTAGGTGCAAGTGGGTGCTGGCAATTAGGCCAGCTAAAATTTGGTTACAAAATAGAAACATGTGAGAAAGACACAGGAAAGATTTTGCATTTGAACAAATCAAAGAGTAGGCTACCCACTGTAACAGCCTCCACTTAGAGTGACCTTACACAATAAAAGTGGCTTCTTGCTAATTTTAAAGTGAAAAGAGGTCCTTTATAGTCACTCAGGAACCAAGTTTCTTCCACATTGTGTCTCCACCATCTTCTAGGTCCTTGGAGACATCTCCATTCAACTGGCACAAAGGATAAGAGGCGGAGTAAGGGTCACTTGGGGAGATTTTGTGGACCAGGACATTTGTCAGGAATTTTTGATGCTGGCCACAATGTGACCACAAGGAAGGCTGAGAAATGCAGTCTAACTGTGTGACCCAAAGGAGGGGGAAACTATTTGTTGGACAACTAGCAATCGGTTCTAGATAAGTTGATATGCCAATTTCAGAACTACAGTGCAAAATTCAAAGACTCAGATAAAAATCCAAACCTATCACCAGAGCCTTCTATGAAAAATTGTGTAGGATGTTTACTCATTGAACCACTTGGTCAGAGACATACAATGAAGTATTCTTCCACAATATGCTGTATGCTAGTAATGCAGGAATCACATATCTTCACTCCCATCATCCATTTTTTCTTTGGTTGGCAATTGATTGGCAACCACATTTGCTGTGTTCTTGAGCTCCTAGGCTTAAGGCAATATTAGTCTTGAGTGTGAAGCTATATATCCTTCAAGTCAAGATTCCCAGAGGCTCATCATATAATTAAAACATTTCCAAAATAGTCATCGTATTATATTCATAGTAATAAGTAAGGCTGTACCAGAGGCTATTGAGCTGTGGGGGAAAAATAGAGGTCATTCTCCTTTAAATAAAATGTGGCATATTTTCTACTAAAAATGAAATTTTTTGAAATAATAGGTAAGCTGTACTTGTTATTCATAAACATCTTATTTATGCATCTTCACTGTTGTGATAAATTAGCTGGGTTTGTTTTATATTTCCCTACAGTTTACTTTAAATAATCCTTCACAGTCGTTCACCACAAGACCACATAAGGTTCTTTTTTTAATACCCAGAATGCTGAAATAGCATTTTGAGCACAGACTGTAATGCATAACAAGTGTATTATTTCTTCTTGGGAATGCCATGCAAAAACTTGTTCCTTTCATATTGTCTGTTTTTAGTTTAATTCCTTAAGACTGCTCTGTATTTTAAAGGGTGATATTCTTTGACCTTACAACCACAAATCACCCCCAACTTTCCTTCACATACACTCCCCATCAGCCACATTCTAGCGTCACCATATCCTGAATTTCATTGCCACAAAACACTAACCACTTAAATGAGGTTATTAGCATAAGACACTGCTCACCCTTTTTCCCTCTAAAACCATTTCTTTACTTTCTCCACCACACCAACCTTGCATGTCCTGCCTTCTCAAGTGGCATCCTTGTATTCCACCTACCTGCCTCACCTGTCCATGAGTGCTGATGTCACTGACAAAGGTGGCTTTTAAATTTAAAAAAATCTGGGGGGTGCCCAGGGAGCTTGGTCAGTTAAGGCTCAGGCCGACACACTCTTCTCTCTCTCTGTCTCTCTGGCAAAATATAGCTTTATTGAAAAAAGTAAACAAAAATATCCAGCTCTATTTTATTTTTATTCTCAAGTTAGTGAACATACAGTGTAGTCTTGGCTTCAGGAGTAGAACCCAGTGATTCATCTCTTGCATATGACACCCAGTGCTCATCCCTCAAAGTGCCCTCCTCAATGCCCATCACCCATTTCCCCCACCCTCATCAACCCTCAGTTTGTTCTCTGTATTAAAGAATCTCCTATGGTTTGCCTCCCTCTCTGTTTTTATCTTATTTTTCCTTCCCTTCCCTTCTGATCATTTGTTAAGTTTCTCAAATTCCACCTATGAGTGAAATCATATACCTGTCTTTCTCTGATTGACTTCTTTTGCTTAGCATAATACTTTGCATTTGCATCTGCTCAGGTCATGATCTCATGGTTAGTGAGCTCAAGCCCCACATCAAGCTCTGTGCTGAGCCTGCTTGAGATTCTCTCTCTCTGCCCCTCTTCTTTGCACATGTGTGTGCACTCTCCTTCTCTCTTTCAAAATAAGTAACAGTCTACTCAGTTTTCTAAGAAATGACAAATTCATAAGAATGCCATCCTGAGTCGAATTGTAAAGTCTGTCCAGTCCTGCATTATATCTCCAATACCATGAATGGGTTGTGGGGAGGTATAGCTGGGTATGAAAACAGAATATGACACTAAACTTGGAAACTGATGGAGGTTTTCTGTTTAAGCTTCACATCCCTCCATCTCCTGCTGTGTATCTGTTTTTCATAATACTATGTAAACTTTTCGTGAGACCAGTTATTGTTTATCCCTACACTGTATCTTAGATTAAGATCGTTTGTAAGCTAAAGAATTCTCTGAGGCAAGAGTAGTTATGCAGAAACAGTAAATAGAATATAATTTCATTCAGGGGTTCCTGGGTATAGAAAGTATGGAATATTCGTTTCTGAGATTTTTATGTTTTCTTCCAAAAGTTTCTCCCATTATCAGGCTCATTACTATTAAGGTTTTCAAGCAGACTCATTTGGGGTCCTGAGATGGAGGAAATAATGCAAGCCAGGTTTCTTTATGATTTCTCAGTTTTTGTAAGCAAAGAGAATTAGTCTACATACATTACAGAAATGTGTAGTAAATTCATGAATTCAATGAAAAATAATTCAAAACAATGAGTTTATTCATTCAACAAACCTTTCAATACCATGTTGATGTTGCAAACACGCACATGGTTTACATTAAATAAATACTGAGTGATTGCAGTTGAGAAACAAGGAAGTAGGGGAGGGACTTAGTAGATTTTCCTATAAAACCAGAAAACAATAGAAGAAAAGAAGAAAGGGAATTGGTTTTGTTTGTGGTAGACTGTAAGTGTTTCTGATTTATAAGACTTTATAGGGAACCCTGATAAGACCCTGAGAAAGAAGACTGATATAGTTAAGTAAAGGGAGAAATAATCTTTATTCACCCAATTTAGGCTGGAATAGGTGGGAAGAGCCTTTAAATTATGAATTTTGCAGCAACAAAACTTACTGAGGCAGTTTCTTAAAGCCCCGGAGAAATTATTATGGTTTTCATCTTCAGGTCGGCACTTGCTTTGAATAGCAGCCTCGGAGAGTTTGAAGCTTCCTCTCTGTACTCCCATTCCCCCCTCTAGCCATCCAGTGTTGGAAACCTTTTCATTTCAGAGACCAATTGAGTATGTTTGCCAAGGAGAAAGTTTTCACTAGACTCACTTCTCTATTTTCTTTCTGACGCAGAAAGCTGGAATCAGACCTCTGGCCAATGGGAGGGCATTGACAAATCCCTATACTGGCCAGGACATAAAATATTTATACTCAGAGAAAGCTAGACTAAGTAGTCTGCAGAGTATTTTGCAGCACAGAAGCCAAACACCTCCCTAAAAGAGCAGAGCATGTTCACAAAACTCCTCTTTATAGACTGAAAAGTAAAGTCTGATTTCCATAGTAGAGGATCACTTGATGGTCCTTTGACTGAAGCACACCATGGACCTTCTTAAATCACAGTTTGCTTGACTGAAGTGAGGGAAAATTGGCAGATTCTGTTTTGAGTTATTTATTTACTTGCTTATTCTTGCCATTATCAAAGACATCAATTTCTGAATGGGAGGGGTAGGTTTCAAGGAGTAGGCAAGATTTCCCTTCCTGGAGATGAGTCATACAACCCCTGACCTAGCTGGTGGCCTTGGGTGGGGGTTTCGAGCAGGGCCTCTTGTCTCACCGCCTCGACATTATTTGGAATTGTGGAAAGAGGATACGAGCTTTGATGTTGAAGACACTCAAAGGAAAGCAAAGGACAAGGGGAAAAGCGCACTGAGTGTAGCACCGCTGACCCTAGACAAGACTTGGCTGGTCCTCCTGGCCCCGCCTCAGAGCCACAGCCTCTCCATCAGCAGCAAGGGGCAGAGAGGGCTTTCCTTTTAGTTGAAAGCCGAGGGTGAGCTGAGCAGGCAGTTCAGAGGGTCATTAGAAAGCATCAAAGGAGGCAGCCTCATGATGGTAATAAGACGGCTGTGAGGAAATAAAGTGGGCATTGATCTGCACTATCGAGTGTGACATTTTAACCGAAGCTAAAAGCCAAGAGCAAATCTAGCCCTCTTATTCATCTGCCTGCCTGTTTTAGTAAATTGTCTTCCCCCTCCCCCCAAACCACTGGCCTCAGAGGTCACTTCATATTAGCTGGCTTGTTAATACTGAGGCAATCAATACTTAATCAACAAGTAATGGGATTTTGCAGTCATCCTGTATGATCTTTCAATAAAGCCCCGAATCCATCTCGGCCCATTCCAAGCCTGACGAAAGGTGTGCGGTTGCAGCAGACCCTGGATTTGATGGTCTGATGCTCTTCGGCTGATCTGCATCTTATTAAGACACCAGGCAGCCACCGTCCTTCACCCCTTTGTTTCCTGATCCCCACAGAGCACAGCGTGGCACAGAATCCAGGCATCTGAGATTTTACATGCATCAGTAGGAAAATTCAGATGTCTTAACTGCATACGGTTCAGGACTCTTTGGTAGCATTATACAATTAAAAAATGAATAAATAAAGGCCCAGAGAGAGAAGAGAAGCAGCAAATAGGGGAATTTAAAAAGGAAAAGAAAATGGCTGATTTAATATATGATATTAGGCCAGGGAACTGGAATCCCCACATGTCCCAATTATTGAACACTGGGCTGCCCAAGCTATGCTCTGACTGGGCTCAATGAATGATGAGCAGAAGGGCACAGGGCTTGGCATTGGTTTTGGACACCCAAAGGGGGTTCTGAAGGAGCCACCTGGGGACTACACTATGGAGGGAAATTGGTTGTGTGACATAGGACTTGGTATTCAGTCCCTTGGTATCTTGATGAATATAGGTGTTTTATCTACTTGTAATACTGTAATAGCCTTCTTTGGATGCTTAAAGGGGTCTTACCTTGTGGCAGTCCAGAGGAGGTTTTCTTTGATGAACTGGCTGCTTGTCATTGTCTTACTTTTAGAGGTTCAGGCTCAGAAAATAGATCTTGACAGTATCTGACTCAATGGTACCAGTTCATGCTAATACAGTCAGTGAGTGGTGAATAAAACTGGGATGCTCATTTAGTATTAAAACTTTCAAGCTGATAACCTCTCAAACAAATGGGGCAGACACAAGGGTCTCGCCAACATATCCTTTCACATCAGAAAAGAAACTACGCTATTAGATGGTCGATTGGCAATCACAGAATTAGATCAAAGGGAGTTAGGAGATGATATGAACATATAATGGCAACAAGATCTAGCATCATGATCCATGAAACTCCACAATAGGCTGGACCAGCTATTCTGCATTTATGATCAAACTTTCTATCTGTGAACACCTCACCCATTATGTGTACTGTTTCATGATGACCTCATAAAATCAGTATTATCACTATCCACATTGTACAGGTGAATATATTGAAACTTTGAAAGTGGTTGAATTGCATACTCTAGGTCATATAGGTCATATAGCTAACATTTAGGAAAGTAGAGATCTGAACCCACACAGCCTGACCCAAACCCAAGAGAAGTGATATAAACTACTAAGCCATATTGGCCCAGCTCTGTTATTTACCAGCTACATGGCTTTGAACATGACCCTGAAAATAGTTAAGACCTAAGTTTGTCTAAACAACACAATGGCAGGGGCACCTGGGTGACACAGTTGGTTAAGCGTCCGACTTCAGCTCAGGTCATGATCTCACAGTTCATGAGTTTGAGCCCCGTGTTGAGTTCTATGCTGACAGCTAGCTCAGAGCCTGGAGCCTGCTTCGGATTCTATATCTCCCTCCCTCTCTGACCCTCCCCTGCTCACGCTATCTCTCTGTCTCTCTCAGAAATAAATAAAACATTAAAAAAAAGTTAAACAACACACTGGGAATACTAAATATGCCTATTTCATTGGGTTGAAGATCAAATTAGTTAGGCAATTATAGCCCTTAGTATAGAGTTTGACTTCAAATAAACACCCACAAAATGTTAGCAACATTATGATGCCATTATAGCATCATCATATTCATGGAAGCTTGACATGTTGTCTTCCCTCTTCCACTCTGCTTGGACAGGCTTTACCAATATTTCCCTCTGGATCACTTCTTTGTTTAGGGCAAAGACTGACCTATCATTCTTCTAAATGGCACAGTCTTCCTTTAGCTATGTCTCTAAGCTCCATAATGAAATAATATCTTCTGGGAGGCATAGGAGCTATTCTACCACTTTTTGGTTCATACTTTATCTCTTGGATGTGAAACAGATTCCCAGGTACTCTGATGGAAGCTGTGAGTAGCAGGGTGCCAGCTAAAAAAATTTATGGTTTTCCCTTTGTATTATCTGTGGCTGCTAGGAGGAAGCACAACATCAAAGATCTATTTTCAAGAAAGTCACTAGATTTGCATTAAAAATAGTTTTGAGGATCCTAGAAGCTAGGGTAAAATAAGAAACTAAAACATACTGTTTCCTTCATCCTACTTGATTTAACTGTTTTCAAGACACAAAAATGTTCCTCGATTCTAAACTTTTCTTTTAACAGTTCATTTCCTTATAAAGACTATCCTTCCTAATAACAAAACAATGCACATTCACCTTTTAAAATTCAAACCATATAAAAATTTCCAAAATAAAAAGAGAGGGTTTTTGGTGACTTAACTCCTTAATTGGTCTTCTTGTCCTCAGCCACTGGTGTTTTCCATCACCAGCTTGGTTGGATTGATCTTCCCTATATGCTCTCCCCATCAGACCCTTGGCTGCTAAATGGCTTTTCACAGCTACCTAATCACAGCTGTGTAAAGCTTCACTCGCCCCATTTCTTCATTCAGCCCAGTGCCACCACCACGCCTCACCTCTCTAGCATGAGTGCCACAGCATCGTTTGAGTCATGCAGACCTTTGTTGGAGTTGTGTTCAACTCCCTTGGTACTTTCTTCCAGTTAGGACCACAGGGATGTCCTCACCTCAGCCTTAGCCACCCACACCTGAGGTGAAGGGCTTTTCTCCATGAAATGAGTTCTGAAACTTTAATCTTGCTGATACTGTTCTTCTCGGAACTTCTCCCACAGTAACAGTCTGTACTCCATGATTGGCCAGTTTATGTTGTCCATATTTTCTCTGGTTTGCCGCACACGCGTCTTATGTCCCCTGCTAGATCACAATTTCCCTTGTGGAGGGACTCAGTCTTAGACTTCTTCTATCAAGTTTGTATATAAGCATTAAGTGCAGGGCAGGAATTTAAAATATACATGTTGATTAAAATGATTAATTTTAGGCAATTTGTTACCATGGTGATTATATTAAAACATTATTAGTATCCTCATAATTATTAAAAGCAATAATAATACATTTTATCATCATAAATACAATAATTGGTAAATTACTATTGAGCAATCAGTCACCAGCTAAAGGGTTGACACTTATTTTCTCATGCAATCCTCATAAAGTGATCTGGGCTAGGTATCACAACTTTTATTTTATAGCTGAAAAATTTGAGTTTCTAAAAATTTCAACAATTTGGCCAAGATTGCAGAGCTGGGGAATGGTGGGCTTGGGATTTGACAGTAGGTTTCTTTGATTCTTAATTACGCGCACACACTACACCGTATGCATTTGTTTGCAAATGTTCTTTCCTTGTTTTTTTCCTTTGTAAATTGATACCTGATCTCTCATTTGTGAAACTGACCAAAAGAAGGTTCTTCAAGTCAAAGGGTTTCTATCTTTTGCTCTCAATCCATGCAATGTTTATTGCCCCTGCCAACTTTGGGCTTTGTAAGGCTATCCACCTGCCCACCTCCCTCTCACATTCAAGGACATACTTTCTTCTTCCTATTTCCCAGTCTTTGGCTCATTTGATAAAACTGAACATTCAGGTCGGAGCCTTAGCACTTCAGAAGGAATACTTCCTGTGCCATCAACCATGGCTCACTTTTCTTTTGGAAACCAGAAGCATCAACACAAGAATAGATAAGTGACTTTGAACCAGTTCCCTGAAATTCCTAGAGGAACCTCTCACAAAGGGGCAGCTTATTTTGGGCTTACTCTATTGCTTTACAGTTGCAGAATGTGTGTATCATGTTCAGAAAGGGATTCTGGTAAAGAGAAGTTTTCTGAGCTCTACTTGAGATAATAACACTCTTTTTAATGAATAAACTTCATTTTTAGAGAAGTTTTAGGAATCACAAAATTGAGAGAAAGCTAACATAGAGATCTCCCACATACCCCCTGCTTTTGCACATGCATGGCCTCCCCCATTACCTGAGTCCCACACCACAGTGGTAGGTTTGTTACACTGGATGAACCGACAATGACATATCATTATTACCCAAAGTCCACTGTTTACATTAGGGTTCACTCTGTGTTGTACATTCCATTTGACAAATGCATAAATTGTATTTATCCACCATTATGGTATCATACAGAATGGTTTCACTCTCTTAAAGCTCCTCTGTGCTCTGCCTATTCATCTATCCCCCACTCCTGAACCCTGGCAGCCATTAATCTTTTTATTGTCTTTATTGTTTTCTGGAATGTCATATACCTGGAATCACATACCATATAGTCTTTTCAGATTCACTTCTTTCACATTAATGCATATACGTTTCCTCCATCCTTTTCACTATTTGATGCTCATTTCTTTTAGTCCTAATAGTATTACATCATCTGTGTGTACCACAATGTATTTATCCATTCATTCATGGAGGATGTCTTGGTTGCTTCCGAGTTTTGGCAACTATGAATAAAGTTGTTATAAACATGCATGTGAAGGTTTTGGTGTGGACATGTTTTCAGCTCCTTTGGGTAAATACCAAGGAGCATGATTGCTGGATCATATAATAAGAGTGTGTTTAGTTATGTAAGAAACCACCAAACCATTTTCCAAGGGACTGTACCATTTTGCATTCCCGTCACCAAGAAAGGAGAGTTCCTGTTATGGCATGTCCTTGATGGCATTTGGTGTCAATGTTCTGGATTTTGGCCATTCTAATAGTGATATCTCATTGTTTTAACTTGAAATTCCCAATGTCATCTGATGTTGAACATTTTTTCATATGGCTTACTTGCTATCTGTATATCTTCCAGTCTGAGTGGTCCTGGAAGGAGAAAGGTACAAGTTCATCACTTCTCATTCAAGGTTGAGTATTGACCTATGAAGCTGAGCTTTACTCCTCAATGAATGGGAAATATGAAAAGAGTGAACACAGGACAGCTTCTGCTATCTGTGAGGGGAAACCCACTGAAATGAAAAGATTCAGTAAGACTTTTACTTTTTGAAGTTTGTTAATTTATTGTGAGAGAAAGAGAGAGAGAGAGAGCATGTGCATGAGAGGGGGAGAGGCAGAGAGAGGGAGAGAGGATCCCAAGCAGACTCAGTGGTACCAGCAAGGAGCCTGACACAGCGCCTGATCCCAAGGACTGGGAGATTATAACCTGAGCCAAAATCAAGAGTTGGAATCTCAACTGACTGAGCCACCCAGGCACCCCTCAGTAAGACCTATATTTATTTTTATTATTATTTCTTAAACTTTATTCATTTTGAGAGACAGAGACAGTGTAGGTGGGGGAAGGGCAGAGAGAGAGGAAAAGAGGGAAGGAAAGAGAGAGAGAGACAGACAGAGAATCCCAAGGAGGCTCCACAGTGTCAGTGAAGAGCCCAATGTGGGGCTCGAACTCATGAATCATGAAATCATGACCCTAGCTGAAATCAAGAGTTGGGTGCTTAACCTGGCTGCCCCAAGACTTTTAAAAATATTAACTTTTTTTTTTTGTTACAGTTTTGCAAAGGCAGTAAAACAACTTGAAAAGTCTGTCATTTCTACTTCTTAAAGCTATTGAGCCTCTCCCTTTCTGCAGGCTAACTGTCCCTTTCTGCCACCTGGCTCATAGAGCATTACTGTTCCAAGTATTCTAGTATATTCCTATTTGGGTTGAGGTAAACCATTACACTTCAAGAAGTTATATGTCAGGGGGGTAAAAAAGTCATGAACTCATAGAAAGACTACTCAGAATGCAGCCACAGCAGTAACCTACATGCCAAGGAGCTCAGCTGGGCAACCTACTGACTGTGTCAGTCCCTCTGCTTAGTGTCAGCATCGACATCAGCGTTGGCATCGGTATCAACAACATCCCTTTGCTCCTCTTCCACTTCCTGGCACTGAGCTGCTTCTTACTCCCTGCTGGTTCTCCAGCCTGTCCTAATTTGTGTTTTAGTAAACTGGCTCTTCATTCAGACTCAAACTTGCCTCTCACTTTGTGATGTCGACTTCAGAGACATCCAAAGACTTGGCATGTGTGCTCTGGGGGGCCAGTGATCTTAGAGTCATTGGAGTTCTGGGTCCTCCCGATGCTTTCAACACAGGACAACAGAACCAGTGACTCTAATGGTTTTCCAAAGAAAAGTCAGGCTTCTCTCTTCATTCCGCCTGGAAAAATACCCAGTTGCCGTCTGAAGGAACTGGCCCTCCCTCTTCATTGTGAGGAGCGCTGATGAGCGCTAGTTGAGGACCTTCTAGTCACTAGTTGAAGAAGGTTACAGAAGGAAAATAAAGAACAATCTCAAGATTGTTTCACCAAATCTGGGAATGCATTTAGCTTGATTTCTTTTACGCCCTAATCTAGAGGTCGGAGCTGACTTTTCTGGCTTTTCAACGACCATAGGAGAAGTGATTTTGTACTTGCTTTGAGACGCCAATTGTCAGGCCAAGAGAAAGTCAAAAGCTTTAAAGTGATTGGATGTAAAAGGAAAGAATCTTTGTGCTGGGTAACTCCCATTGTATCCACACTGCACACCCCCCTACCCCTGCCACCTTGACCCTGCCCTCTACACCTCTCCACTCTGCTCTGGGTGGGGGTATCTCATACGTGGACTACTTCAATGCCCTCTTGCTTATAGTTGCTTTTGGCCAATGGGCAGCACCAGCAGGAGATCTGCAGGTGAGAGAAGGGTGGGGTGGGTATCGTTCCTTCAGCTCCCTTCCTGTTGGGTCGCTGTGGGTTGACTGTATTTCCCTAGTGAAGACCCTGACTCTTGTGAGGCAGACTTCTCCCCTGTTATGGCCAGGAGTGATAATGGATCCCAACCTATTGCCAACCTCATATTTTTATGTTCCCTATATCGCTGTGCTTTTAATTGCCCCTTTATTAGGCTTTCTTTAATTATCCTATTTGAGTGTGCTATCACTGGCTCTCACTGGTACCATATATAATAATACCATTCAGAGAAGGAGGAAATGCCTGAAGACTCCTCAGATCTAAATAAAAATTAAAAATTCGGAGAGCTTCCTGAAAGAAAAACATATTGTACTCTATTTTACCTTCTAACTTGAGAGGACTCTTTTAAGTGAGCTATGAGTATACTATATGTTTATATTTTGGAAGGGGATGGTGGTAAACTTAGAAATTAGGATGAGCATCACATGTGAAAATAAATGATGCTGTGAATGGCATACTTCTCTAGTGATTATGATAAAGCCCCAACTCTTAATTTGGATAAATTGCTAACAACCCAACTTAGCACACCCATTTGCAGTAATCATTATTTTGCTGACTTGGCTCTATGTCTGGCTTGCATTTCAATAGTGAATGCAAAGCCTATAAGCATTTAAGGGCTTTCTTGCTACATATCTCCCTATTCACAAGGAACCCAGCCCAGAATCAGAATGTCCCAGTGCCTGTGCTATATTTCTGTTAGAACATCAGGAAATTCTGAAGTATGGTTTAACTCTTAAATGCTACCAAGGGTCTTTTGAATCAGTTGCTAAAGCTACTTATAAAGTTCAAAAGACATTACTTCAAACCTAAAACCATTAGCCAACTGCTTTATTGACATAACAAATTCTGTTTAGATGGAGTGCTTAACTTTGTCATGCACTAGTTCCTTACTCTGTCACATGTACAGGAGGAAGGACGTGACAGGTCTATGCATCAAATGAATCTAGTCCAGTCATTACCTGAATGTCTTTCTGACAATCAGCCAAATTAGCAAACTGCATTATAATGACTTTTCCCCCATTGGCTACTTTTGTGAGTTAGGAGATCCCATCCAGTATTTAGAAACAGAACCATGATCTGAGAGTTCAGGCCTTTGGTCTATTATTAACCAACCAGGTTGAGTGTCTCTGAATAAGTCATTTAACTTTTTTGAGGTTCTGTTTCCTTATTTATAAAGTAGAGCATTTGCTGAAGTTATTTTCCTCATGAAGTGGGCTGGCCAGGCCCCTCCAAATGTTGGTGAGCTCCATTTCTCTGTAGTGATGTTACTTCAGTATCCTGACAATGTCTGGAGTTTTTCAGGGCATTTATTTGCATGCCTGGACTTCTCAAGGTAGTTGAGAAAGAGAGCTATGTATTCTGAACATAGATACTCAGTCCCCAAAACACAGTGATCCCCACCTCTGCTCTCTAGAAACCAAACTCATCTGCTGGCTTAATATCAGCTTGACCTTCCAAGTCCAAACCTCTGTTCCAGGCCAGCTTTGATTTCATTTTCAGCTGAGTTGTCTATTTTTCTTTGATGTGATAGTTTATAAAGCAAACTTGAAGGGACTCTGAAATTGGTCTGGGCAGTGTTGTTGTAGCAGGGGCCTTGAACTTCAGTGGAAGAAGGCCAGTCATACATTCTACATGTATTTTACCAAAGATGACAGTCTGTAGCTAATGCCTGAGAGCCTGCATTTCGAAGACACCTTTAACTGAGTGCAGCTTCGATGGAGAGAGGGCAACAGAAAGGCAAATGAACATCTGGCAAGGCCAAGAGTGTGATGAGTTGTATCCAATACCAGGCATGTCCTGATTAAATATTTCATGCTTTCCCCAGCCAGACATCACCTAACTCTCAGCTGTTCTCTTCAGCAGGGATAAATTCACTTTTATGAGAGGATGCACTAGCATGGAGTTAGAACAGCGTGTTTAAGAAGTGTTAGGAAAAGTCTGTTTGCATCTGCTCCTGTGATCTACCTCCCATTTCTCCTTCTTCCGTCCTCTCTCTTTCTCTCTTTTCTTTTCTTCTCACCCAACCCTAGCCTGTCTTGGAGAACAGATTTTACTCAGAAGGATCAGCCTGAAAATATTTTCTTTCCTTTCAATCCCCAGATCCACACTCTCCACAGGTTAAAGGTGGCTACAGGCTGGTTCCTGTTGACTCTGAGACCTTCTTGCATTGGGCCGTGAGCCTGGCTTAGACAGAAGACACTGTGCTGTGTATCTGCGACATTAGTACTTTTTTCTTTTGCAGAGTTCTTGGCTATGCTGTTAGGTGAATAGATGTCGTTAGGTGAATAGATACATCATTAGTATGTAGTCTTCTTGATCCCATTAGAGCTTTTTCCCCTTAAATGTTATTTTGTCTTGTATTAATGTTGCTACTACCTTCTTTTTAAGGGTATTTACATTGTATTTATTCTCTTTTCTTTCTTTTTAACCTTTTAATGTGGCTTTGCTGGGGAGATCTCCTTTATGTAACAGAACTTTATCTGTTTAACCTAAGCTGATAATCACTATATATTTTTTTAATTTTTAATGTTTATTTCTGAAAGAGAGAGAATGTGTGTGCAAGCATGAGCAGAGAAGGGACAGAGAGAAGCAGGCTGAAGCAGAGTCTAGGCTCTGAGTTATCAGAGCAGAGCCTGATTCAGGGCTCAAACTCACGAACCGTGAGAGCCCTCAGAGAACTGAGAGAACTCACTGAGCTGAAGTGTGATGCTTAACGGACTGAGCCACCCAGGTGCCCTTGATAATCTCTATATTTTAATGCAGGTTTATGTACTGACTGTGCATTTGTACATACCATTTGCATTTCCTGTGTTTACTGATGTATTTTTGGTTATTTCTACCGTCATACTTTGTGTTTGTTTACTATTCTCCTTTTCTTCATTTCAACTCTTTTATTTTTTTTTTAAAGTTTACTTATTTACTTTGAGAGAAAGAGAAAGCACAGCAGCAGAGAGGGGGAGAGAGGGAGAGAGAATCCCAAACAGACCTTGCACTGTCAGTGCAGAGCCAAACTCAGGGCTCAAATGCATGAACTGTGAAATCATGACCTAAGCTGAAATCAAGAGATGCTTAACCAGCTGAACCACTCAGGTGTCCCTCAACCTTTTTTTTTTTTTTTTTTAACTTTTTAATGTTTGTTTATTTTTGAGAGAGAGCAAGAGACAGAGTGGAGTGGGAGAGGGCCAAAGAAAAAGGGAGACATAGAATCCAAAACAGGATCCAGGCTCTGCACTGCTGGCACAGAGCCCAACATGGGGCTCAAACCGACAGACCGTGAAATCATGACCTGAGCTGAAGTTGGATGCTTACCCAGCTGAGCCACCCAGGCGCCCCCACAATCTTCTTTTAAATTGAAGTTCTTTATACTCCTTTCCACCCATCACCATCTACTTTCTTTGTTGATTTGGAATATACATGTTACATTTCAATTCATTTAATTTTTTAACATATTACATGACTATAATTTTTTACATATATCCACAGCAACTCATTTTTTTCTACTTTTGTCCTAAATAGTCTAATAATATTAGCGCCATCCAGTTACCCATCAAACATTCCGCTCTTCCTGGTTTTATTGTCTGAAGTCATAGTTTTGCTTATATGCACTTAAAAACAAGGGCTTGAAAAGGCAACCAATAGAAACTTAAGTTATATGTTAACTTCATTAAGTTTATCTGCTTTTCACAGTTTAATTTTACCCCTGAATCTTCCTTTTGGTATGTTTTATTTTATTTTTGAGGACACATGTTTATTCATTCTTTTAATGGGGACCTGTGTGGGGAAAAGCACCCTTCATTTTTATGTGTCTAAAAATGTATTTATTTTGCCCATATTTTTGAAAGGTAGTATAGCTGGGAATAAAATTCTAGGGCTGACAGTTAATTTCAGTCAGTTCATTGAAACTAAGAATCCACGGTTTCTTGGCTTCTCATGTTGCTACTAAAAGCCTACTGTACAAAAAACCCAAAACCAAAACACCTATCATCTCCTCTAGGTAACGTGGGAGGAGAACATATCTTTATGGGAACATTTAAGATTTGTTTATTTATTTATTACCATATGACAGTTCCAATTGCTTAACACCTCCACCAGTTGGTATTTTTAATTTAGTCATTCTAATGAGTGTAGACCGTTGTCATTTTAACGTGCATTTTTCTAATGAGTAATGAGGTGAACATCTTTTTGTGGTTGCTTTCTTTGTTTTTGTATAAGTACATTTTTTTAAACTGTAGTTGACACACAATGATACATTCATTTCAAGTGTTCAAATAATGGTTCCATAACTCTATACATTATGCTATTCTCAGCACAAGTGCAGCCTCCATCTGTCACCATACAACAGTAAGCAATACCACTGAAAATATTTGCTATGCTGTAGCTTTTAACCCAAGGGCTTATACATTCCATAGCTGAAAGCCTGATTCTCCCACTCCCCATCCATTTTTGCCCATCCCCCCTTCCCTCCCCTCTCTGACAATCATCAGTTTGTTCTCTGTGTTTATGGGTCTCTCTTTGTTTTTGTTTTTGTTTTTTTAGATTGTACATATAAGAGAAGTCATACAGATTTGTCTTTCTCTGACTTACTTCACTTAGCCTAATACCCTTTAGGTATTGTTGTTGTTGTTGCAAATAGCAAGATTTCATTCTTTTTTAAGGCTAAGTAATAATCCTATTTCCATTAGAACATCTTCTTCACCCATTCATCTATCGATGGACACTTGGACTGTCTCCATATCTTGGCTATTGTAAATAATGCTGCAATAAACAAAGGGATGCATATTTCTTTTTAGATTGGTGCTTTCATTTTCTTTGGGTAAATAGCTAATAGTGGAATTACTGAATCATATATTTTTATTTTTAATTTTTTGAGGAATTTCCAGACTATTTTCCATAGTGGCTGCACCAGTTTACATTCCCACTAACAATGCATGAGCGTTCCCTTTTCTCTGCATCCTTGCCAACATTTATTTCTTGTGTTTGTGATTTTAGCCATTGTGATAGGTGTGGGGTGATGATATTTTATTATGGTTTGGATTTGCACTTCCCTGATAGCCAGTGATGTTGATCATCTCTTATTGTGTCTATTAGCTATATGTATGTCTTCTTTGGAAAAATGTCAGGTCAGGTCCTTTGCCCATTTTACTCGGATTATTTATTTTGCTTTGTTTTGTTTTTTGGAGTGGAGTTCTATGTTCCTTATCCATTTTAGAAACCAACCCCTTATCAGATATATCATTTATAAATAGACTTATTTACTTATTTATTTATGCACCTAAAATAGAAAATATATGTTGAGGCACAAAATTATGGCTCCATCTTGAATGAACATACTTTTTTAAAAAACTGAGGTGAAGTTTAAAAAATGTTAATAGAAATGCAGACAAGCAAAGACAAAGTTTAATCCAACCAGATAGAAAATCTATGGTAAAGTACATTTTTGTGTAAATAACATCTTTCCAATTTAAGAGATGACCATCTATATCACAGTTTAATGACTTCATAGAGAAATATCTTGACTTTAGCTAGAGGTACTCATTAAAACTTTAGGAATTTTTTTAGGAAAATCACATACCCACATTGTCTCCCTTTTCTAATATTCTAATATTGCTAATTTTCTAATATTTCTAATTTTCTGTTAACTTCTTAAGGGCACGAGGAAAGGATGATGTTATACCCCTTTCATCATTTGAGGAAAAGGATAGGTAGCATAATAAGTAAACAATGAATGGTTGAATGTATCAGTAAATGAGTAAACAAATGAATAGGTGGTTTTACCAGCAAGAAAATCACCACAAGTTGCGCCTTCCCATTATTTAGTCATGTCCCCAATCGCATGGTTAGAAGTAATGATTCTGCTAAGACCCTTAAGTCTTCTAGTGATTGTCAATCTATACAAGCACTATTTAGGGGTGTCTGGGTGGCTTGGTCAGTTAGGCGTCCGACTTTGGCCTCAGTTCATGACGGTTCACCCACGGTTCATGGGTTCAAGCTCCATGTCTGCTTTAGATTCTGTGTCTCCCTTTCTGCCCCTCTCCTGCTCACACTCTGTCTCTCTCTCAAAAATAAATTTTAAAAACAATTTTTAAAGAATAAATAAAACAGTGCTGTTTAGAGCATCTTATTTTATAAGTGGCTCTATTGCTGCCTCTCAGATTTTTCTTAGGTCTTTGAATCATCTAGAGAATCATTCAGTCTTACAGAATGAGTAATTTCATATTCTTTTTCTAGAAAGGAGAGTGAGTCCTCTTGCATGTTTGTTTACCCAGGGACTAGAAATGTGTGTGTATTCGAACACACACGTGCATATCAAGCATATTATTCAGACTGACCCCAGCACAAGTATTTCTGCATGAAGTTGGCACAGGATATTTACTGCTTTCTGGAAGTCCACAATAGCTAAGAGAGTCTGTATTCCTGTGTCAGGGACCAGCATGCCATGTTCAGTAGATGCAACATGAATCGACATTAAAATCTTGTTTGAACTTATTAGATCTGCAATAGAAACGACCCTGTTCCCGCACCAGAAAAAGCACCTTTATATTTAGCCATGCTCTTTGTAACCGAGAGGACTGGGAAAGAGATTGCATGCCATCTGAGACCTATCTCTTATACCAGAAAATAATTTAATGCTCATCAACTGATGGTTGGTTGGTAAAGGCTAACACATTATATTTTGAAAATTGTTATCATTTAAAATAAAATAGTCCAATTTTGGGTGTCTGCGTGGCTCAGTCGGTTAGGTGTCCGAGTTTGGCTCAGAGTCATGATCTCACAGCTCGTGGGTTTGAGCCCCATGTCTGGCTCTGTGCTAACAGTCAGCTCAGAGCCTGGAGCCCGCTTCAGATTCTGTATCTCCCTCACTCTCTCTCTGTCTCTGACTCTCCCCTGCTCATGCTGTCTCTCAGAAATAAATAAAACATTAAAAAATAATAAAATAATCAAATTTAATTTCTATCCATTCAAAATGTCTAATAACTACTCATGAATCTTAGAGTTGCAGGGGCTCTCTAGAGAGCATCTCATTTGCTGTTTCATATCCGTGCAGGTAAAATGCTATTATTCTTTATTTATTTCAACTACCATTATTTAATAATGCTATGTTTCAGGCACTACACTAGGCCTTGGTGAACAAAACGGAAACCTACTACCCTTAGTAACTTTAGGTTCAGTATTTTATAGATGAGGAATCTGATTAAGTTTATTTATTTATTTTGAGAGAGAGAAAGATCACACAAACAAGGGAGGGCCGGAGAGGGGGAGAGAGAGAATCCCAAGCAGTCTCTGCATTGACAGCATGGAGTCTGATGCGGGGCTCAAACTCACAAACCATGAGATCATGACCTGAGCCTGAAACCAAGAGTCTATTGTTTAACCGACTGAGCCACCCAGGCGCCCCAGTGTAGTAAGATTTTTAAATGGAGTCCCAGAATATTAAAACAAAAGTAGCCCAAATGTCCAGCTCCAGTATCATTTATTGTAATGGTAAGGGTTATGTCTTTATATTTACTAAATGATTTGCTTCTTATAGAAACACAATGGAATAGGCTTATTAAACCCATTTTACAGAGGAAAACAAAAATACCTAAGGCACTAAGTTTATAAGTAATTTATCTTAAATAACAGAGCTTATAATTGGCAAAAGAGGATCTAATATCCTGGCTCTTAACTACTCTGCTATCTGGCCTCTCAGGAGAGTGATCATCGATGTTACAAGGTCAAGAAATATTTTCAAATCATGAATAAGTAATAAGACTCATTTTTTTTTTTTTGGTTACCCATTTCCTTGTTCTAAAAATCTTTGAAAAATCAAGAAGAAAAGAGACAAACCAAAACCAGACCTTTAACTGTAGAGAACAAACTGGTGGATGAAGGGATAGGTGAAGGGGACTAAGAATTCATTTATTGTGATGGGCACTGAGTAATATATAGAATTGTTGAATCACTGTATTGTCCACCTGAAGCTAATATAAGACTTATGTTAACTACACTGGAATGGAATAAAACAAACTGGGCCACCTGGGTGGCTCAGTCAGTTGGGTGTCTGACTTCAGCTGAGGTCATGATCTCATGGTTCATGAGTTCGAGCCCTGTGTTGGTTCTGTGCTGACAACTGAGAGTCTGGAGCCTGTTTCAGATTCTGTGTCTCCCTCTCTCTCTGACCCTCCCTCTGCTAACGCTGTGTCTCTCTCAATCTTTCAAAAAGCTATGGTTTAAATTCCTATTAATTAGAAGCCCTCATATATTGACTATGCCCAATAAAAGGCTACATTTGAATGCAGTAGGTCCCATTTCTCTTTGAAAATGGGTACTTTTTTAACATTTAAAATTCTCAGATTCCTATTCATTTAGCTACTTATAAATTTCTTGTTGAACCTATAGTTTTCTGAGTACCTTATAGGTGTTAACAGTCCTCCAGTTTCTCATGTTGGATTAGCATTGGGCTGAAAGCATCAGAAAAACAGAGATGTGT
Organism: Proteles cristata cristata; assembly: GCA_017311185.1. Classification (NCBI taxonomy): domain Eukaryota; kingdom Metazoa; phylum Chordata; class Mammalia; order Carnivora; family Hyaenidae; genus Proteles; species Proteles cristata. The sequence goes on from JAESUZ010003395.1 coordinate 1,876,075, forward strand.
TTCTTGATCTACATTTTTTTTATATCTGTCTCAGTTCTTGTTATCTCTTAAGTGCTCTACTATTTTCCTCTGAAATAAAATTAATAATTTTTATTTCAATTGTTCATATTTTGAAATAATCCCACCAGGACAGAGACAGGCTCTTAAATCTATAGTAAAATAGAAACATTTCACCAGAAGAGATTTCATTTCATTTTTAGCTCTCAGATTTATATCTCTTATGAAAATGAGCTTCACACTTCCACTTGCATACCCCTGCAGCCCTCACAAGAAGGAGAAGGAAGGAAGGAAGGAAGGAAGGAAGGAAGGAAGGAAGGAAGGAAGGAAGGCAGGCAGGCAGGCAGGCAGGCAGGCAGGGAGGGAGCTCTTTGGGACCTATGTAGGTACCACACCAAGTACTATATTCTGCTTTTAGTCCTGAAAATTGACATTTATATTAGCTTATATTGTCTATGGTTGCAGGTTAAAAACATATTGTCAGTTTCTCAAAGAATGTAGATTTTTTCAGAGTGACAATCCAGTAACATATGCACTTCTATAACATAGTGTTCAATACATAGTAGGCAGTTGATGCTCTCTGGCTGATTTGTTTATAGACTACTGTTACTAATATGCCATTAAGTGGAAAAGCTAATAATTGTTCTTAGCCTGTCTATACCATTTTGATGTTAGCAACATCAAGAATCTTAGTCTTTATTCTCTAGTTATGATTAAAGTTGATCACAGAGAGAGCTTTATGACTCTGAGTATGATTATCAACTAGTGTATTCTATCTAAACAATCAAACTGTTGTATATTATAGAAACAAACTGTGTTTCCTAAGCCATCTCACTTGCAGTGTACACAATAACACTTTTAAAATTTATGCTTCCAAAGTAGTGTTTTATGTACCAAATTTGGGAAAGACGTGCATCCCAAAGCAAGTCTTTGTGTATCATTATAAAGCATTCAGTGGTAAATTTCTTCAAAAAATTAAGAGTGTTCTCTAGAAGAAGTACAAGTGTAGGGAAGGACATTGTGGGTAGAGACTGCTAGTTATTCCCCCAATAACTGTGCTCCCCTAGATTTCCAGTCAAAACTTTAGATGTGTCTCCATATCTGATAGGCTGAGTAGGCTTCTACTTGCTGACCTGCTCACAGATATCAACTATAAACTATGGACAAAATACACGGACAGTGACTCAAAGGCACCGGAGACCGAAAAAGGAGGTAGATTCTGGCAGGAGATGACACTATGAAAAAGAGAATGGCATGTTGATTTACCAATTTTCATGGCTTTTAGATTACAGGCAAGTCACAGCTGGCACTGAGTAAGGCTCTAAAAACCCTAATAGAAAACCTACAGGCTTCTGACACAAGGGAACAGAGGAAAGAATTTGAGGCAAACACAGCAATTAGAAAGTAGGGGTCCATCCCAGAAAGGAGAAAGACAAGGAGAAGAAACTCCAATTTCTGTGCCAAGAATCTGCCCAAAGCTCTGGCTTTACTCTGATCCATACCTGGGCAAAATAGATTCCAGCTCATTATTAAAGAATTGAACTGGGATTTGACATGTAGCTCAAGAGACAGAATTTTTGGTTTGAATTTGACCAACTTAGTTGCCTCCTAAGACAAAACAACTTGTCTTTCTCACGTGATATGACAGAATCCAACGTCTTTGTAACAAAATATTTACAATATTCAGAATATACTTGAAAATTATTTGACATAAAAAGAACCAGGAAAATGTTACCTACTTTTAAGATAAAGGACAATCCATGGAAACCAACCCTTTGATGGCCAGAATTCTGGAACAGACAATTATAATTATGCACAATGAGGTAGACGGCAATATGCTTATAATTAATAAAATATGGGATAGCTCAGCAGAGATATAAAAACTTAAAAAGGAACTGTGCAGAAATTCTAGGGCTGGAAAATTATAATATATGGAAGAAAAATATAATTGGATGGGCTTAGCAGGAGAGTGAAGACAAGGAAGGAGAGTCGATGAACTGGTAGACAGGTGATTCGAAATCATCATGTCTGAAGAACAGAGAGAACAAAAGATTTGGAAAATAAGAAGTCTCTGGGACAGGTAACGTACAGGCATACCTTGTCTTATTGTGCTTTGCTTTACAAATTATTGTGATTTTTACAAACAAGTTTTGTGGCAACCCTGCGCCAAGCAGGTCTATGGGTGATACTTTTCCAATGGTATCCACTCACTTCATGTCTCTGTGTCACATTTTGGTAATTCTTGCAATATTTCAAACTTTTTCATTTGGATTAAATTTGTTACGGCGGCCTGTGATCAGTGATTATGACTTGATGAAAGCTCAGATGATGGTTAGCATTTTTTAGCAATAAAGAATTTTTCATTAACATCTGTATAGTTTTTAGACATAATGCTGGTGCACATCTAATAGACCACGATATGATGCAAACATAACTTTTATATGCACCAGGAAACCAAAACATTCATCTGACGTTCGGTATCGTGGTACTTGCTTTATTGCAGTGGTCTGGAACCAAACCTGCAACATCTCCAAGGTATGCCTGTAACAACAAAAGATCAAATACCCATGTAATTGGAGCCCCAGGAGGGAAAGAAAGACCTAGAAAAACTGAAGAAATAATGGCTTACAAGTTCCAAGTCTGGCAAAAGTTACATTTTCAGGATCAAGAAGCGTAGAAGATCCCAAGCAGGATAAACACGAAGAAAAAAAATGTGCACAGAAGTGTCACAATCAAATGACTAAAAACCAAAGACAGGGGTGCCTGGGTGGCTCAGTCGGTTAAGCGCCTGACTCTTAATTTGGGCTCAGGTCATGATCTCATGGTTTCATGAGTTGAAGCCACATTGGGCTCCTTCAGTGTGGAGCCTGCTTCAGATTCTCTCCCCGCCCCTCCCCCCACTGTCTCTCTCTCACGTCTGTGCTTAAAATAAATAAACATTAAGAAGGAAAAAAGAAAGAAGGAAGGAAGGGCAGATGTCTCCATCCCCTACCAATATTAAAAAAAAATTTTTTTTTTCTTAACCTACAAAGAAAAAGAAAAGGCTCCAGATTTTCAGCTGGCCATATGGTTGCCCAAAATAAAAACTACATCTCTCAGTCTCCCCAACAATCAGGTGTGGCCATGTGACTGTTGACCAACCGTATGGTAGGGAAAGTGAGCCATACAATTCCCAAGATGTGTCCTTACAGAAAGGAGATCTTCTTCTTTTTCTCCTTCCCTACCTCCTCGCTGAATGAAGTGTGATGTGGCAGAAGTCTTCTTCCACGAGAGCAGTGCCCTACATGGCAAAGAGGCAACTGAGAAGGAACTCCGGGTTTCCAATGCACAGAGGACCAGTCTGGCTCTGAATGACCTCATACCAGCCTCAGGATGCTGTCTGGGACAGAAATAAATATATCTTTTTATCTTGGAGAAAAGTGAAATTTTTATCTGTTGCTTTTGATTTTCTGAGCATACAACTGAACTTATACTACATTAATACAGCTAAAAACATCTTGTATCAATGTCAGGGAACACTTTACACAGGGCAAAAAGCAAAACATGAATAAGTCACAAGTCTGGTAAAGAGGTAATTAGATTTTTTTTTTAATTTCTACTTTAATAAGGTAAGAGGTTATTAGTGGAATCAAAGTGCTATTCTCTTTGGTATTTTCCCCAAGCTTAATGTAAGTAATGCTTTGTTAAATGGCTCAGAGGAGTTTTCAATCAATCAACTTCAAAAAAACAAGGGAAGAACGTCATAAACATAATTGAAGGAGCCTACTGTTATTTTCCATTTTCCTCCCATTCTGGGTTTGTTTTAAATTAAAGACAGCACTCATTCACTGTCTCTCACCTGTTCTCATCTAACTTCTCCCAAAGGTCTTGACTTGCTATGAGGCTTCCCTAAGCTTCTCTCTCTCTTCACTGGACAGGAAAAACTCCATTGTTTCTGCATGTCAGAGAAGTGCCTGGGTTTCTCCACTTCCTGTTGGTGTAGAACTGTGGTACCCCTACGGGACTGTGGACTATTATGTGTTCCTCTAGACATCTAATTGGACTGGCCCCACCCTCACAGGATTTTCAGCTCTGCCCCCAACTCTCCCTGGAGCTGAGATAGCTGCCATTTAATGATGCTGCCCTACGAGAGAGCAGGTATCTCTTGCATAATTTTTCAGTACAGTTTGTTTTTAAGTGTATTAAAGAGCCAGTATTTTTTAAACATCAACAGTGATCTAATTTCTCTGTATACTTTGTCTAATATATACATATGTATCTATATATTAGAGAAAGTGGTTAGGGAACAAACCATTAATTTAAAGCAGGATCTTAAAGTAAAACATTTCATTAGGCTACTGAGGTGGCTGAATGTCTACTGGTGAATGTTTCTCCTGTTTGTTTGTTTTTTTTTTTAACTTTTTTGAATGTTTACTTATTTTTGAGAGAGAGAGACAGAGTGTGAGGAGGGGAGAGGCAAAGAGAGACAGGGAGACACAGAACCTGAAGGAGGCTCCAGGCTCTGAACTGTCAGCACAGAGACCGATGTGGGGCTCAAACTCAAGAACCTCAAGATCATGACCTGAGCCAATGTGGGACGCTCCACCGACTGAGCCACCCAGGGACCCCTCTTCTCTTTTTGTTTTTGTTTTTACCTTGTGAGTAGCCTCTCTTAGGGCTGGCCAGCCAGCTCTCATGTGACTTTCACATGGCTTCATTGTCAGCAGCTTCTGATGTTCCTAGAATCCACACTTCAGTGCTAAACATCAGGATGACTGATGTGAAGGCTTTCCCACTAAATATAGTGCTGCCCACCTCCTCTGAACATTTGTACAAGGAAGCAGAGCTTTCCACTCTGAGTCTGTTTTGTACTTGATCCCGATTTAAATTACAGACAGGAAGATGGCAGCCGTCCAGCTTCCTTCATTTCCCATACCTGTATTGCGACTAATCAAGGAAATTCCGGTACTTTGCAGGTTGTGGGATCTTCTCTTCTGTCACTTCAATAAACTCCCTGTGACTCAGCTCCTGTGACCTCCTCAAGCAGATAGCTCTGGTTGACCTTGAGGGTCATCACATTTGTTCTCATGTAGGCAGGCTTCAACCTGCCTTCAACCCAGGCTCTCTGAGCCATGATGGGCATGCTCAGAGAAGGATTAAGAAATTAACCCATGTCTCACAAGAGTAGTAGAAGCTTAGAAGTTGAAGAAGATTAAGAAAGGCATTTGGTTAAAGACAGGAGTTATGGCTGTTACTGTTACAGGTTGAATTGTGCCCTCCTTCCCAAAATTCATATATTGGAGTCCTAATCCTAGTACCTCAGAGTGTGACCTTATTTGGAAGTAGGATCGTCACAGATGCAAGTATTTTGGAGAAGGTGGTCATACTGGAGTTAGGTGGGCACCTAATCCACCATAACTGGTATCCTCATAAAAAGGGGAACTTTGGGTATAGACAGACACAGGGAGAACGCCAGGTGAAGCCTGGTGTTCTGCTGTCTCAAGCCAAGGAGGAGGGCTCAGAAGAGTTCCTTCCCTGCTGAAACCTTGATCTCAGACTTCCAGGCTCCAGAACTGTGAGACAATACATGTCTGTTGTTTGGGCTGCTCAGTTTGTGGTACAGCAACTGTAGGAAACTACTTCAATGAAAAGTACAGAGGAAAGAATGTACAGGAAGGACCCTAGGAAATGCTAAATCTATAGATACTGTTAATATCTAGCCCTTTCTGAATGCTTATCATGGGCTACATGTGGGTTTTCCCATTTAAAGCTTACAACCACTCTCTAAGGTGAGCTCCTCTGTCATCCCACTTGATGGATAGGAAACAGATTCAGATTGGCTAAGGAAATGGTCAAAGCTCACACAGCTAGGAAAGTGAAGGAGATTAGTGAGAGAGATACTGGCCGAGGTGGGGAGCGGAAACGGCATGGAGTGTGGTGCAGATTTCAGTCTCTGTCACTGATGCATTTCCCTGTACCACACATGAAGACCAGCAAAAATACACTGCTGACAAACATAGAGCCACCAAGTCTTGTTCCTGGAAAAGACCATCAAAACGGTTCTATAATTCTCTCATTTTACCAATGGGAATTAATAACCAAAAGAAATACAAATTTGCATAAGGCCAAAGTGGCATGTGTGGGATTATCATGAAGGACCGTGTCCTGTGGCCCCTATTCAGTATGTTTTCACTCTAACACCTACCTGTGTAGATCACACTGACCAGGGAGGCCTCTGGCATGCGTGCTGTCTTCCAGCCTCTCCTATGAAAGGGAGACCCCTGGCTAGACCCTGCTGGGTCCAAGGAGGAGATCTCTAATCAGTGGTGCTCAGCCCTCCGTTTTGCACCTTCTCTGTGCTTGGTCAAAAAGAGAAATGATACCTCTCTTCGGAACTGACACGCCACTCTTTCACCAGGCATGCAAAAATGTCCTGCCAGGCCTTCTTGGTAAATATTTACTTTGAATTATCACAGGCCAGAGACATCCGCTGTCCAGAGAAACAGAATGGTGATTTTGGACGTTTGGAATCTGGAGCCTGTGATGAATAGAAATACAACCTCGCATGCCGTCAGAGTCTCTACTCTGCCAAGGGAAAATGTACTTTATACAGCCACAGGCTTGACCTCCAAGAGCCTTAAAAGGCCTCACATACTCAAAGGTGCATTACCAGGCCTTACACTAATTCATCATGATAGCTAAAGTGCTCTGTGTAAACCACAGGAGATCTGAGTCCCCTGGGCATCCAGGAGTCAGATTTAATTGCCTCAAGTTTAGCATAGGGAACCATAAGTGAACATAGGGGAAAGCTTATTTGCATATTGTTTGCAATAATGCCTAGAAATGGTTCCAGATGTCTGAGCTGAAACCTTCTCCCCAAAAGTTTGGCCAGGGTTGGAACTTGGTGCAGGCCCACCTGATGGACGCTCCACCTGGCTTCTCTCTTCTGCTCTGAATCAGAGTGTGCAAGTTGCAACAAGAATGCTCAAGACAAATTTCTATTCTGAGCAGGCCGGACATGATTTATTAATTCACTTTTGAAATAACAATTGCAGTTGGGAGGGATCTGCTGAAAGCCTTAATTACATTAGAAAATATGCTTCGCAGTAGTCTGCCCCTATCCAGTGTACAGAACACATAATTATCATAATTTTCAAATTTTATTATTATTTGGAAAAAAATTGATGGAGAGAGGACTCTACCAACTTAGCTACTTCATAGCAGTGGCTGAGTCACATCTGAACCTTCGAAGAGATGATTTCCCCAACTTGCTTGTTAAGGCCCCTTACATGGGAGAGCATCTACTGGCTGTACTAGCCTCAGATACTATTTGTCCGACAGAACAAGCTTCCGCGTCCCTTTTGCCTCCTTTGTGCCGAGAGGGAAATGCTCAGGTGTGCTGTTGCCAGAGTGATTAGGCTAGCTGGGAACTCTCCTTGGACAGGAGGTTGGAAAGCCTTTGGGATCATGCCCTCTCATCCTTGTTAAATGACTGTGAGTGTGTGAGTGTGTGTGTGTGTGTGTGCGCGCGCGCGCTGCCGCACACACACCTGCCTAGAGGAAAGCGGTCTGATTTCATTTTTTTTTAAAGGCCCAGAGTGTTTTTAAAGAGAAAGCAAAACATTTCCAGAAATGAAGCTGGGGTCTGTGGTAAGCAGCAAGGGTGCCAGGCAGAAGTCTCAACTGTTATCATCGGCTTTGTTATCAACGGCCCAGGTCTTTAGAAAGCCTCTGTCTCTGGGTTTTCTATCTGTCACCCCAGGGCAAGCAGACCCTCCCTCTGTTTCTTTGGGTGGCTGTGATGTTTATCAGACTAATGAGTTCAGTTCTCGTGTCAATGCTAAAGTGGCAGAGGCGAGCTGTAGCAGGCCCCTGCCCAGGTTCCCCCTTACCTATGGATTTTCTGCCTTCCATTCTCCAAGCACCCTCATTCCACTTTTTTTTTTTATCTTTCTTTAGATATTAACGAAACTTGGGCTTGAGTTAAGCCATTTTGAATAATTCAAACTCTCTGTTCGGGTGGATCCATTTAGAAAAACCAAACTAATTTTAAATTTTTTTTTTTTTTTTTAAACAAAAAGCAACAGGGCATCTGGGTGGCACAGTTGGTTCAGTGTCTGTCTGACTTAACCTTCGCTCAGGTCATGATCTCACGGTTCATGAGTTCAAGCCCTGCATTGGGCTCTGTGCTGATGTTGTGGAGCCTACACGGGATTCTGTCTCTCCTTCCCTCTGACCTTCCTCTGCTTGTTCTCTCTCTCTCTCCCTCTCTCTTTCAAATAAATAAATAAATAAATAAATAAATAAATAAATAAATAAATAACAAATAAATAAAAAGCAACAAAAGGCATAGGACTCACCCAAATTTAGCTGGAAGATAAATCATTTGTTCTAGAAACTCTCCTCTCCCAGAAAAGTATCCAATGGCCATCTGAATAGCAGACAGACAGCAAAGGAGAAAGCAGAGTAGATTTGAACCAAGTGAGCGGGAGCCCAGCCCTGGCTCGGCCACATAGCAGGGCCAAGAGCCAGGGGACTCCTGCATACGTGTGGGCTTCTGCCCCCCCAGGTAAGACTGGAGACATAATCCTGGGTCCTCCTTCTCAGAGAACGTTTCTGAGAATCCTGTAATATAGCTCATGTGGACACTGTTTCAAATAATGCAAAGTGCTTTGAAAATTCCAGGTGGCATTATCAGAACTGACTCAGAGCCCTAAACACAGTAGGAACTAAATAAGCATTTCTTGAAGTGGGTAGATTCCATATTTTCCATTTTATAACAACAAACAAGATGGATGTTTTGCTGTCCCCTGAAATGACCCAGCCCCTGCCTACATATTCTCTGAACTCCTGGGCTCAGGTTTTCGTGGTGAGAAGAACTGAAAAAGCAAACATGTACATTGAGGGTACCAATCTTTCTTAGAAAAAGCATTTTACTCTCACCCAAGGACATAGACACAACGTGTTTATATGGACCAAATGACAACATTTTAGTCATGAACATCTGAACTTGAAGGGGCTTTGGGATACCTGGGTGGCTCAGTTGGTTAAGCTTAAATGCTTGATTTCAGCTCAGGTCATGATCTCACGGTTTGTGAGTTTGAGCCCCATGTCAGTCTCTAAGATGACAATGAGGAGACTGCTTGGGATACTTGTGTCTTTCTCTCTCTGCCGCTCCCCCATTCACAGCTTGCTCATGCGTGTGAGCTCACTCTCTCTCTCAAAATAAATAAATAAACTTAAAAAAAAAGAAAGTTGAAGGGGCCTTAGAGAAATCAGTGTTCATTTTCCACTTCCAGGTTCATTTTCAGAAAAAAGAAGCCAAAGTTGGAAGTTTCAGTGACTTTCCTAAATTATTAGGCTTTGTCACACAGCAAGAGAAGCTCTCTGATTTCTCACCAAGTCCTATAATCTTTGTGTTACTTTTTCACTAGGCATCTGCTAGGACTGCTGCTCTGAAGAACATAACTTGAGAATACCACCCTTGTCTAAATGCCATGTCTTGCAGAGAAGCCTGAGGTCTATATGGCCCTCTGCTGAGTCTGAGGCAGGAGTAGCTGTAGTTACCTGGAAAGACACAGGGAAAGCTTTTTTCTCCAGGCTCAAAGCAGGAGGAGGAACTAAATAAATATTTCCCCCCATGACTCACATGGACAGCTGTTTCTTGAGAGGCATCTGTGTAAAAAGCTTCCTCTCAAGGCTGCTCTATTTGTTTCTAAGGTTGTGTGTGACAAAGAATGCTCTGCTTCGGTTATCACCTGTGAGATGACCAGAGGCTGTGCTCCAACCCCTTCTCACTGGGGACATCCCCTTCTCTTCTCAGCTAACAGACAGGTATTGCCATGTGCCTGTGTCCCTCCCAGCAGTCACTTTGGTTTCCTTCACACAAATGGATGGGTCGGTCTTCTGAGCAGGTTAAGAAAAAAAGATTGTTCTCTCTGGTTTTCTTGGTTGGGTTTGCAAATCTGACAAGGAAGAGTAAAAACCAAGGAAAAAAAAGTTTAGGAGTTGGAGCTTTTCCGGGTCTTCTGCAAGAGTTAAGTGCACCCTGAAACAAGTGGAGATCATGTTAAACATCCTTGCTTTCTACTCAGGGGTTTATCAATTCGGTTCTTGTAGTTCCAATGGAAGAATTGATTGAAGCCTTCCCTCAAGGGCATATTACCTCCAAGCACTATTATTTCAGAAGTCAGAGTTTATACACTTTGATAAATACTCTGGAGACCTGAAAGGAAGAGAATAAATGGACTGTGTGACCCCAGGAGAAGAAGGAATAAAATAACATGGAATCCGAAATCTGGCAGCGCTATTGCCTACTACTGGCTTAAAAATGTAAAAATATGTCACTTAACGCTTTCACTATTTGCCAGCACTTTAGCACATGGGAAGATAACCGTGCAGAGTTTCTGGTGCAGCAGAGTGGTTGGGAAGAGAGAAAGAAATGGCTTGTGTTTCAGTTCTTCTCACAAATGCCCCCACCTCCTCCTCCTCTTTACCTCCAAGCATCTGTAGCGTAACTGTCTTCTTTTTTAACCCATCTCAATAATGTTGTTGGTAATGAAATCATGATCGTCCAAATCACAGAAAATCCAAGCACATCAAGATGGGCCCCACTCTTGGGAGTGTAACATGGGAAGAAAGGCTGTACTTCCTGGGGAAAGGCTGACTCGAACTGTGAGCACGAGAACCAGCCTGAGACTCTCCCACATCTGCTCGGTCTGCAGTCCACTGTTTCCGCATCTCCGCCGTTGCAAGACTGCCCTCAGCCCCATACACGCATCACATTTACCACTTCTCCCCTTTCAGTCTCACCGTGGCTGGCTGTTTCAACTTGGTTTTAGCGGTTGGAAGTGGGGTGGAGTGTAACAGTGCATGTTCAGCACTGCCTTGAATGAATTCCTTGGTCAGCCCAGGGAGGGTAGAGGTGGCCCCGGGAGATACGGAGGAGGGTGTGGAAGATCACGGAAGGCCGCAGTGAAGCCCTCAGGCAAAAATATCAAGGAGCTCAGAGCAGGGATCGCACGAGCAGTGCCACCGGTGCTCGGCCTTGTGGGGCAGCGGTGAGCAGAGAGGGGCAGCACAGAACACAGGACAGTGAGGCCACCGGCTGGTGAGACCAACAGTGCCCTCCCTTTGGCTTCTCCTGAAACTGAGGCGTTGCCTTTCGCACGTGTGCTTTTAAAAAATTCGTCACCTCCCTTGTCTTGAATGTTTACTGTCAACATCCCTCCTCGCCTCCCACTCTTCTCCCCACTTTGGAAAGGTGTAAAAGAGGTGCCATATGTGGACTCCCTCTGCTGACATGTTTCTGAGAGACCTTGTCAACTGGTACTAACTGTTGTGACTGCAAACTTTCATTCCTCCCGGATGCTGCAGCACACTTCTCTTGCCTTTCCCATTCTGGGCCCGTCCTGCGTTCCTGTGTTGTTTCTTCGCCATGGACAAGGGTCTCCCCTCCAGAACCTCCTCCTTCGGCATCACAACACCCCTCCTATCAGTCCTTCAGCTCGTAGCCTGGCATCCATAGGGCTCAGTGTGACTTGAACTGAAGGCTCCCGTTACTCGGGACCTGCCTTTCCCTCTTGTGGAGAGGGTCCAGGCACCGGCTTTATCCCTTCACTCACATTAGAGCAGCATATTCATTATGGGGTGGGCCACTTTTAGGAACTCAGTGCATTATTCATCAAGTTACCTCTGTTGATATGCGCGTTGTTGACCTGCACCTCACAAGGGCACCAATCAATGCTGCAACTTTCTATCTCCAACAAAACCCTTGTGATTTGACGGACTCACTGGGCAATATTAAAACCTGAGGAGAGAAGCGAAAAGTGAGGCTTTATGAGAGTGACTTCAGAACACTATCCAATTATTAGTATGCTTTTTCATAATACTGACGGTTTCACATTTTATTGAGAGAGCGAATTTTTCCCTAGCTCTCTTGGGAATGATTTTATTGAAAGCATCAGAACGAAGAAGATGCCTGCATCATTTCTGCAGTGCCAAGGGTCAGAATCTTTGACTGCTTCGGTGTAATGTGCACATATAAAATTTCACTCAGTGCTTATTCATTGCCTTTTATTTAATATATAATCTGGCTGGATCTACTTTTGCTTCTTTACATTTACTGCTTGCCTGCATTAAGGTCTTCCTCTGGCTGCTTGAATATGTATATACTAAATTGTGTATACACACACACACACGCACATATTTACTCTGATCAAGAGTCTTGCTTAAAGGGAGAACTTCCTTGCTTTTGCTCTTTTTATACAGGAAGTCCAATGGCAGAGACAGAAGCATGAAAGGACCTGTAGGAAAGCACTTTCCTGGTGACAGCCATTTAGTTTAGAATATTGTTATCCCTTCAAAAGTAAATGTCTGCTCCTTTCCTTATCCCTCTTTGCTTTTTCTGTATTCCATACCCACCCCCCATCCCATTAAAAATCATTCTCACTCCACAGCCAACAGAGAGCACTTTAAAGTACAATAGATTTTTTTGAGTTGAATTATTAAAATACACAAAACCAAATCCAAAGAGCTAAGTTTCTAAGGAGAGCTTTCTGACTAAAAGGAGTGACCTCTCCTCTAGGCTCTAGTCAATGGAGAAAAGTCCCAAGGAGACACATGGAGAATGGTCAGTTTTATTCATGCGGGTCCAATAGCTCTCAGAATATGGGACTCCCTCATAAAGTTGGGTTAAAGGATGACTTTGAGATCTGGGCCAAGTGTTCCTTCTTATACGTCCCCGCTGCACTGATGATAACAACTCTCAGTGAAGAACTGACCTATAGCTTAGCAGTTCATTAAGCAGCATTTAAAGAAAGATCCAAAATAACATCACCTAAACCAAATAGAAATCTATTTATCTCCCACATGAAATAGGTCTGAAAAAGGGGCAGTTTAAGGTTCCTCTGGTGGCTCCATTCAGTCATCAAGGACCTAGATTTCCTCTAGGTTATGGCTTTGCATTGCAAACATTATGAGTCTATACTGCGATCCAATTAGGTACACCCTCTGACTCCTTAAAGAGACTTTTCAGATGTTCCATGTAACACTCTCACTTATATCTCTTTGGCCAAAACGTAGTCACATGGTTATACAGAACTGCAAGAGAAGCTAATCTTTTAGCTAGCTACTTTTGGGCCTGCTAAGCATCAGGGTGCTTATTTTTAGAGAAGGGTAGAAAGAACATTGAGAGGCACGTAGCAGTGTCTGTGAAGCTTGGCTGTGAAAGGATTATTTCTATAACCTAAATCTAAGCTTGTCTCCTCCTTGTTGACATCATCAACTCTAAAATAAAACCTGTCTTATAATCATGGCATATAAGTAGGGCTGCCATATAATTTTTCATCCACACTGGGATATCTTTGAGAGTAAAGGGGAAAACTATTAATAATACACCAGGACAAAAGGAGTACACTGACCGTCCTAAGCAAGTTGAAATATATGAACTAAGTCCTAACTATCTTTCAGGTCTCATCTCCCCTCATATCCCCACTTGAACTTCATTCTGTATCTATACAGATAGTTAAAATTTCTGCAAATGCGAGATGATTCTCTACTTGTGATCACTTGGCCTGGAGCTTCCTTGCCAACTTTGTACCTGGCAAATCTCTGTTCACGCCCTCCACTTTGTACCCCAGGTCAGCTGTGGCCCTGAGAAATCTCCCCTCACCAATCTCTCTCAATTCATGGGATGTTAATCACTTCCTCCTCTATGCTTTTATACATTGAAAACTATTTGCTTGCATGGTTAACTTGCTGTCAGGTGAGGCTAGGTTACGCTATGACAGCAACCAAATTCATCAGAATTTATTTATGGCTTATACTTCGTGACCAATTCCATTTGGCTGAAAGGTCTATTTTTTGTTGTTCATTGTAGGTTGAATGAAGCTGCAGTGAATTTGAAGTAAGTAGCCAAGTTTCTGTGTCAAAAAGGACTAACTAAACCAGAAATAATCAGGTGGGAAGTGAGCTAAAAAAAAAAAAAAAAGGTCAGCATCCTATTTTTCAGCCCAGATGTGTAGGCCAGTATTCCACTGCCTGTAAGTTAAATGATCATTGTTCAAGGCTGAATGATGGCTGAGTTCTGCACTAGTATTTAACACCTGGCCAGGAACACGTGGCTAAGATTTGGTAGGAAAGCATTAAGGGACACACAGAGAGAGAGAAGACACCCATGAAAGCTCTTCAGATGGTGAGTTCAGTTGGCAAGCCTTATCTAACAGAAATATGCTGCCAACAACTGAAGAATGGTCAGTTGTCATCAACAAAACTAAGACCTTCCTTCCAAACCATTTTTCATGCAGGCATGCCACACCTTTTCTCACCTGAGTCATCAGAGATGCAGTTGCCAACTTCCGAAGGCAGAAGAAGTAAATGGCAGTCGAGTGCCTCTCTGCGCACCACGTTGGGGAGGGTGTTGTGTCCAGTAGTGTCTCCACGCCTGACTAGAATGTCTGAGTAGGTAAGCAGGCAGGACACTGGGGAGGCCCTTGATGGAAAAATATTCTGCAAATAGAGCTTATTCTTACTAAGGCTCACTGAGGTGTACATTACTCTTAGGGAATGCCTACTAGTAATAACAACGATGGTCACTTTCTCTCTGTTTCACTTCTCCTCTGTAAGATGGGCTAGTAAATTCTTCATTCTGCACCCCATCTATGTCCTAAGAACAAATGCATAATCAAAGTCATCATGAATTGATTATTTAACACACAGAAGTAGACCAGGCACTCACCAAGGGGCCACGTAAGTGTGCAAATGCATCACCACTTTGACATTCCTTCTGAAAGCACTTCCTCACACTGATTCTAAGCATGCCCTTGACTGCATTAGCTATCTTAGCTACGAAAGGCAGACATCAGATTGCCTCCACTCCACACATACCTAGAGGAATAGGAAGCAAAGACAGTGTCCTGCTTCTGCTTTGATAATGGTCCGGGATGCAGTAAATGTTAGGCTGAGGGGTAGAACCAGACTGTTGTCTTTGACAATGGGTTTCTCTCTTGATAGCTGTTGGAGAAACAGGACACAGGGTGTTCAGGAGGCTGCTGTGAATTCCTTTAGCCTTCGGTGAGGGCAACCTGCAGAGCTGAAGGGGTCTGTGAGAATGTTATTGCAACTTCTTAATTCAAAACATCACTGGAAGAAGACTTCTTGGGAGGGGACTGAAGGGACGTGCGGGCTGGGGGGCTGGGGAAGAGAGCTGCTCAGCTGGGATGAATTACTGGGACTGAAGGGTTGGTTTGCCCCCTAGCGGTTAGAGGCTTAGGGACCCCAGAGTTCAATGACTCTTAGTACCAGGGGAATACTCACCACTGGATGAAGGCAGCAGCTGGGTGGAGAAGGACACTACTTGGGATCAGCAGAGGCATTACCCAGTGGTGTGACCTCAGCTTTCGAGACCCTGGTCCCACACGGTCAAGTTGAAAAGGATGGACTAAATCACAAAGCGTTCAATTCTTTATGCTTTTACAGTAGATGACTCTAGCAACGTAACCTGTGATACTGGGATTCCCCCCGTGTATTCCTGAGGGCAACAGGGGCAGAGCTGAAGCCCTGGCAGTCTCTCCTTCAGTACATCTAAGTGAAAGCAAAGACAGAGAACGTACTCCTCAAGGATGTTTGATTAAAGGCAGTAGAGGAGGACGAACCCGTGGTGACCTTTGGGACAAAGGCTTCTGTCCTTCATGGACATCCTCTGTGCCCCGTCTGAATGCCTTGAAAGTGAGTGGGGAGGGGAAACTGAGCAGGGCAGACAATCCATTTCTAACACCTACTTAAGTGAACTTACAGAAAATACCACTTTCACATGAACAGGAACACCATCCCCATCTGACTCGTTGTTTCTCGCATCCCAATAGCCTATGGACCACACATCACAAAAAGTGACTCACTTCACTCTAACTCAGAAAGGATTAAGACCACCTCTAACCCCTACATCTCGAGAGGCAGTAGGTGACTCACCTTAAATTCATGGAGGGAGAAGAAAAACGATAGTTCTGAATTGCTGAGCTATTGACCATCTATCACTCTGTAAGAATGAGACTACCTTGAACGTGATGTTGGGGGACTTGCTTTTCTCTTCTTTCTGGAACTCGCTTACTGAATCTCACAACACTGTAAAACAGATGAACGTCCTGTTGATTCTTCTCTTCCTACGTCATCTTTCTAGATTTTTCTGATGCTGTATTAGGCAGATAACTCTCAGCTTAAACGTTCTGACCAGATCAGGCTGAAGACATGCATTTGGGGGACTAGTGCTTCCTAACTCAGTGCCTTGTTACCATCTATTATTATTATTACTATTATTACTACTACTATTAATATTATTAGCTTAAAGAGAAATGGATTAAGAGAAATGGATTGTTTGCCCTTTTCTGGGGGCTGTACCAGGTTTGAATGAAACTAAGGATACCATTTAGTCAGTCAATCAGTTTGAGAAAATGAAATGAATTTGGGGTACCTTATTCAAAGGAGGGTTATAGTTAATTTTTTAGGGCAGGTAACTGATCCTTAGTCACCAGGGATTGTTAACAAGAAGAATTCCAGGTAGCTAGAAAAAAATGGATTACACTATTCAGTGAAACGTGGTAGAAAAAAAGAAAAAGAAACCCATGAACTCCTATACCAAAACTTGTTTCTGTCTGGCTAGAGTGAAAATGGAGACAATGAAATCATTTTCAGCAAATTATTAGTGCAATACATTTTTTTTTCCTTTCAAGAAAAGGAAACTAAAGAATGGTTGTGGCCTTTTGTTGTAGATAGCTTTTCAGAACAGTGTAACGTAAACAGATTATCTGCAGTGTTTATTCAGTGTGAAAAAACAGTTCCAAGAGCCCCAGGTGCTTGCCAAGATCATAATTGTACCTTCTTAAATACTTTCATTACTTGGAAGTACAATAAGCGAAGCAGGGACACATGCTTTCCATTTTCTTGTCAACAAAACACCTCCAAGAAATTAAGCTCTATTTTCTCTAGAAAATGTCTCTAGAACCGTTCAGGATATATGAAAAGGGAAAGGAGGTAGGGCTTTGGCTTAATTTCTTTCTGACCTTGAAAAGAAGCACATAAAATGGCCCCTCCAAAAAAGAAGGGGGAAAAAGGCGGGAAGAGGTGACATAAGCCTGGGGTATGGAGTGGCTCAAAACTCGAATATTAAACGTGAGGTGGCTTCTGTTTGGCTAAATGTGGCTTTGAGACTGCAGGGTGCTCAGGTAACATGTCCAGATTTCTCCCATGGTAGATTTTTCCATGGAAGGAGCCAAGCCACCCCAGGAGGTGAGGGGTGTGAGCAAGCCAAAGGGGAAAGCTCAGGCTCTATCTGCAAATGCACTGGGTCAATTCCTGTCTTCAGGGTGGAATGAAAAGTTCGTGTTGACCTTCATGAGAGCTTGTCTGATCATAAGGTGGAAGGAGATCTATCTCTGCCTGGGCATTTGAAATCACTTCTGAACCAATTAGATATCCAAGCACCCAATTTCAGGACAGAAAGCCAAATCGGCATATGTGCCCAGGGGAGGTTTCATTCCTAAGGAAAAAAGCTATTATGTCTTAGTTCACTCCTGTCCTGTGCTGCTCTGTTCTTCCGGTCCCTTTTCTCTGAGCTTCTCTCTGTCCTCCCTCCTAGCCTGCCCTTTTTCCTTCCCCTTCAGTCACTGCATTATCACCAGCCTCATGGGGCTTCAATCTCTGGGGTGTGTCACAGCTGCTTTCACACATGCAAACATTTACCTTCACACAACCCCTGCTACGTTCTTCTTCACTCCATCATGTGAGGGTGGTCGAAGTTCTTCTAGATTTAGAGCCATCTGCAAAGATCTTTCTCTTCCTTTCTTTGCTTTCTTTGATGGCATTTGCCTCCAAATCACTGCTTAGAGGAATATGCTAACTTCGAGAGAGAGAGAGAGAGAGAGAGAGAGAAACTGTGTGTGTGTGTGTGTGTGTGTGTGTAGGAAGCAAATTCGCTGGAACCTGCCTAATGAAAATGGTCCAAGAGTTTTTGCACCTGAATTTTAGGAGAAATGGGAAGAATGCAAGGGAATTAACAATATTGAACTCTCTTGACAGATGCTTCTGTATGCATTAGTTCAGTTCATCTTTACACCTGCCTTGCCAGGTAGGTTTTGCTAAGCCCATTTTATGGACAAGAAACAGGCTTCAAGAGTTTCAAATTGACACCCGAAAATTATGGCCCATGGACCAAAACTGGATCATTCTTGCTTTTGTAAAACTGCTTTATTGGAACTCAGTGACACCCATAAGTTTTCACACCGTCTGACTGCTTGCCCACTACCATGGCAGAGTTGAGCTATTGCAACAGGGACTGCATAGCCTGTAAAGCCTTAAGAGAACAGGTTTGTCAGCCTCTGGCTAAAATGGTGTGACTATCTTCGCCTCAAAAAAATACGTGCTAGAGATAGAATTGACCTTTAACGTGCACATTTCTGGTTCCAGACCTCACTTGACTTTGAGACAAACAGAAAATAAGGTGGTGTTTTTTGTTTTTTTTTTTTAACCAATAGCAATTTCAAACACCTATTTAACTTACAAAAAAAGACAGAAAAAATGACATTGGAGTGCTTTGAGGTCAATTTAGAGTTGATGCAGTGTTTACAAATCCCTTTTTTTTTTTTTGTCCTGGATCCCAGGAATGACCCAGAGGAACTGCAAGACCTTGCCAATCGTATATGCATCCCTATCTTTATTAAGGGGGGAAAAAGTTATTGTAGTGATTCAGTAGTTTTGGGGTGGGGCTGAGAATTTGCATTTATAATACACTTGTGATAAATGCAAA
Organism: Proteles cristata cristata; assembly: GCA_017311185.1. NCBI lineage: Eukaryota > Metazoa > Chordata > Mammalia > Carnivora > Hyaenidae > Proteles > Proteles cristata. The sequence goes on from JAESUZ010003395.1 coordinate 1,894,847, forward strand.
TTCTCAGCCCACACCTGTGCTGCTGGTCCTTGGGCCACACCCTGAGTCGCAAGGAGTGAATACGCTCATGCCAAAATCCTCAACCAAAAGATTTTTAGGTTAGAAGTTGTTTGACCAAAAGTGACAGATTCATGTTGGCTTATGCACTGGTTCTCAAAGCAAGGTCCAAGGATACAGCAGCCTCAGGGTCATTTGGGAACAACTGTGTTCTGTGTTCTGACAACCCTTCCTGGGGATTCTGTTCTACCAAACCCACTCCAGTATTCTGATGCGAGCTAAAGCTGGAGGAGCACTGGTTTGTGCTATGGATATTCATTCAGGGTTGCATGGTTGGTTCTCGAGTTGGCTCATTCATCCATCCATCCATCCACTGAACATCCTATAAATCTATCTTTATATGTTCAGTCTCTGTTTATGCAGTGCCTGTATCTTTACTTAGAAAACGAGACAGCAAAGTGTGGAATGGGGAAAAACACATTCTAACATTATTCCAGGCTTTTCTCCCCCTTTAGTGGGATGTATGGCTATTATTTGACATCAGTTGATATTTCCACAGCAATGTTTCTTATTTCATTAAAGACTACTATGTAGGCCTGTTCTGCATTTGTCTAAGATGAAACGAGGCCCTGATATATCCCAGGGAAAGGCCTGGGAGGGCAGGGGAAGGTACGTTTTGATCTTCAGGACATTTTGTTCAATGTCTTATTGTTCATTCTTTCAGTACTGCTGTTTTTAAGACAATCACCTGAGGATTGAAGCTAATGAAGCTACTGTGACCAATAGTAGGTAGAAGCTGACAGATAAGTCTTCCCCTTGCTTTTTTTTTTTTTTTTTTGAAATTTTTAAATGTTTGTTTTATTTATTTCTAAGAGAGAGAGAGACGCAGTGTGAGCAGGGGAGGGTCAGGGAGAGAGAGGGAGATACAGAATCCAAAGCAGGCTCCAGGCTCTGAGCTAGCTATCAGCACAGAGCCCGACGTGGGGCTCGAACCCATGAACTTTGAGATCATGACCTGAGCTGAAGTCGGACACTTAACTGACTGAGCCACCCAGGCACCCCTTCCTCCCCTTGCTTCTTACAAACCAAGTGTTGTGGGATGCAGCCATCAAAGGGCATCCTTTTAGGGTAAAGTCCACAACTTGGAGCAAGCAGTGACACTTGCTCCCAGCAGGAGCCAGCTCAGCACTCTCTTTCATGTCTTATCCCCTTTCCCCTCATTTGCTTCCTGGGCTGTATTCCCTAATGACACAGAAGCACGTACACCATTGCCCTAGACTTTGCTTTCTTTGAAACACAGGCTACGGTGTATATTACACCAGAACAAAGGCCAGAAATTTCTTTCTTAGGCTCATCTCAGACCATGGTCAGTGGAAGTTCTAGATTGTGGAGAACATTTGAGAAGTAGGGGAGAGCACTCAGATGATGGCAACTGATGCCTTCAGGATGATTTCAGTAACCTCACATTGAATCCTCTCCGGCCACACATTGTCACCAGAAACCCTGTGGCACAAATCTGGCTCCTCACCTTGCATACCTCCTTTCCCCCATTGCCCTTCACCACTTCCTACAGACATGTCTGGATTATACTCTGGGGGGATCCTGCCCCCACTCTGCCCTATCCATGAAGCCCTCGGTTATGACTTCAGCATGCAGCACAGCCCCCACCTCTGAACTTTTCTGGCACCCATTGTCTTTTCTGCTTGGCACTGATTGCTTCCCATCCTTGATGTGATTTTGCCTATCTCTGAGTAACTGTCTTTTCTTTTCATTGTAAATTTTTATTTTAATTCTGGGATAGGTAACATACAGTGTTATATTGGTTGCAGGTGTACAATATAGTGATTCAACACTTCCAGACATCACCCCGTGCTCATCACGACAAGTGTACGTCTTAATCTCTGAGTAATTTTCTAACAAGATGGTACTGCCTGAGGGGAGTCGGTCATCCTGTCTCCTACTCCCTGGTAACCCTCCAAGCCAGCAGAGCCTTTTCAGTGCTGGTTGCTGGTTTCCATTGGAGAGGCCATTCTCCTTTCCTGGAGAAAACTGAGTGAGTATGAGAAAAATGGTACCAATTACGTACTCTCAGACTCCAATCCTGAATCCAGCCAAACTGCTTAACAACAGAAAAGTGTCTGTTTTTCCCGGTTTGGTTTAATGATTTTCCTGTAGATCTGCATCTCTTTCTATCACAAAGAAATCACTTTATCCTGCTGGGTAATTAATACAAATGTACAGTATGGCAAACATATTCCTGTAGACTGCTTATTTTGCTGGTAAATTACAGGAAATCCTATACAGTACACCTGGGACACCCTGCAGTTTGAAATTAGAATATAAAGTGTCTCCCAGTTCCTCCTACTTGGCCAGGATACTGGTCTGATTGTGAAAGCCTTTCTACTTAGACATGTAATAAAGTGGAATGATGGCAAATTCATTTACTTCTCTTTAGCTTAAAATTAATAAAGATTTTAATTCTAAGCTTAAAAAAAACCCACGACCCTGTTTACAGCCCTCTGAGTTGCTAGAAGGGGATGGGATGTGGTGTTGGCTCCCAGTTGTGAATTCATTCAGAAAACACACACCACATACAAATTTGTAACCGAATCCTTAGAGTTTAAGGCATTTGCCAGTAAAACTCCTTGGCCAAGCTTTAGTTCTGTGTGATGTCACATCTATATGAGCCCTATGATAGCATTAAACTGGCCACAGCTGTTTCTGATTAGAGCAACACAGACCCTCTTAAAGGCAGGCTGCACCTCTTTTCTGCCCCTTCCCTCCCTCTTCCTGAGTGGCTTTCTCTAACATGAGAACTTCTTTATGAACATGGTCAGTGGGGTCTAGCTGTTTATACTCACAGCAAGTTCATGGTAATTTGGTTCAGCCTTGGAATGGCTTCTTGTACACCACATGTGGGTGAGGACATACACACACCCACGGAGAAGGCCCAGAAAGTCTTTCTTCTTGATAATTGCTGTGTAAATCCTCCCTAGGCCTATGTGCTGAAGTATGAATAAAGGAATCACCTTGGCATCTTCCTTTTGGGAAAGAGTAGTCCATTCCAGAACCAAGAGCTTAAGGGGAGTGCCAAATCTGCTTGGAAGAGAAGGGGGTAATGTGAGGATAGGTGGTATAAACTTGGCTGAGACTTACCCCATCTTTTTGGTACCTAGTATGCCTGAGTTGCATGGGGGTCCGGCAACTGTTTCTTAAAGGGCCAGATGGTAAATATTTTATTCTTGCAAGCTGCATATCCTGTCGCGACTACTCGCCTCTGCTGCATTCATGGGAAGCATCTGTAGAAATTTCACAGGTGTCAGACAAAACTTTACAAAAACAGGCATTGGGTGGGATTCAGCCCACGGACCTAGCCTGCTGACCCTGCTCTAGTACAGTGGTACTCAGGATGTGGTAGCTGAGTGCCAGTTCAAAACTGTTTGGATATGTCCCATGAAATGTCCCATGACATGGCAAGTACAGACATTGCAAGTAAACGGTAAGTGGTAGGTAGCAATTTTGCATCGCCAGAACATTCGAGTGTCTGATCACTGGCTCTCTCTTGCTGAAGAAAGAAGAGGCCAGTGCAGGTGCTGTTGACCTTGCCTAGGGATTTTGCATGTGGTATAGCCATGTACAGGTCATGCTCAGTTGGATACATATTCGCCCATGATGGATTTCAAAACCAAAGTGATGAATGAGCTGTTTACCACAGACAGTTCCAGGGGCAGCTCTAGCTCTAGCCTGGGTGAGAAAATGCCAGTGTTTCAACCTGACTTCTAGCCCCACTGGTCTCTGTGTAAAGAGATGTTGGGTTGGACTCTCCGTCTGCCTGCTTGAGACCCTGCAACACTGAATCTCCATTTGCCTTGTTGGCAAGTGAGGAACAAAGGACCTGTGCCTCTGCTTCTGGGAAGTCAGGGCAGTAGCATCATGAGGAAGGTTGGATTTTTTTTTTTTTCTTTCCTTTTTTTGGTCTTCTTATGGTTAGAACAGACCCTCAGGGAATGGGAAAGGAGGTGCAAATTGCTGGCCTTGGAGAAAAAGAGAAAGAAAGCATTACTTCTTGAACCCAGACTGTTTTGTCTCTTTTCTGACTCTGTTGAACCTCCCTCTAGTAAAGCCACCTTCCCAGCCAGGCCTCTTTTATAAGGTGCTACTCACAGGCTTGGCCTCGCAGTTTGTAAACACATAGAAACTTATCTGGGATCTGGGGTTGAAGTCTTCAAAACCCAAAGAAAACTTTGGAAACTTAAGGTTGTTAAGGAAAAGTATTAAATGCCAAATTTTGATGGGTTGGGAACATTTTAAGATACTAGTACCATTGGATTCCTAGCCTTAAAAGCCATGATGTCACTGTAGAGGAATATGATGTCAGGCTGTAAAAAGATCAGAAAGCTATTGAAAATTCCTAGGCCATGTTGGGAAGTTTATATGCAATGCTGAACAGAAAATACAGTGTTCTTTTTCTTCTTCCTTCTACCTCCTTCACAAGCAGGCCTGCCAAAAGCATGAGGTGAGGCGAGCGCTGCCTGGGAATATAGCTGGCTTTTATTACTAGAACTTGTTCATTCTTTAACAGAGTTGCAGTAAAACTGTTTTTCAAAGTTCCTTGGCTTAACTACTACATGTAGTATTAAATGGTCAGCCATCTCCTTTTAGAAAGAGCATTTGCTTTCCATGAAGCAGGGAAGATACTTTTCCTTGTGTTGACTCAGGGCTCTCAGTAACATGGCAATCATTTGTGTATTTTCATGTAAGAAGACTCTAGACTTCTTGCCCTTGCTCTCTCATTAAAGAATTATGGTGGTTCTTTCTTCTCCCTCTCCCTCTCCCCCTCTCCCCCCCCCTCCAGGACTCAATACTAATAATGTTTTTTTTTAAATAATTTATATTGATACACTTTCAAAGACAACGATCTCACATTCTGATGGTAAACTATTGGGTACATCATCTGTCAGGAATGATTAAGGAGCTGGAGAGACTGATTTATGGGGAAAGATTAAAAGAACTAAATGTGTAGAGCTTAGCTAAGCAGAGACTGGGGGCACCTGATAGTCATCTACTAAAATAAGGAAGGGATGTGACTGGAGGAGAGGGGAGAATTATCTCACCTAGAAGCTGCGCTCTGAGAGTAATGTGAAGAAATTCAGGAGAGGAGGATGTGAGATGGGTATCGCAGAAGTCTCTCTGACATTGAGATCCATTAGGCGTTGGGCTCACCTCTCAGGAGAAGTGTAGGTCCCAGCCTCTGAGATGGGAGTGCCATCTGGGAGCCAGCCATACTTCAGGGACCCTTCGGCTGGCTGAGTGTCTGTGAGATGGGCAGCTTCCTTTCATTCAGTTCTTTGTTTCTTCTTTTCTGGCTTGTCATTCTGTTGCCCTAAGTCTTTGCAAATCCTGTATAAAACAATAGCAACAAGAACTAAAAGGAGAGGCTGATGGGGGCATGGGCCTGGGACCCATATCTACTGGTTGCTCTACCACTTTCTCCTAGGTGATTATCTCTCTTCCCTGTATTCTAAAACGTACTGGATGCACAGGTGTTTTAAGTTAAAAAAAATAATAAGATAAGGGTAAACATAGTGGAAGAAAATACCCACTTTTCATTCCTGATTTGGGAGAGATACAATGCTTTGAACATTATTTGAAAAATAAATTCATCTGAAATTCCACTGATAAAGATTAATGTTCACGAGTCTGTGTGTATCATTTTTTCACTGTCATTTATGAATTAAATAACTTTCCCTACTCTATAGTTGTTTTAAATCATTTCGAGTTTGGGGTGCCTCCACTTTCTACCACACTGCAAATTTGGTCACTCCAAATAAGAGCAGAGAGTGAAGGCAAGGCTCAGATGCTTGCCTTCCACCCCCCAAAAGAGCTCCTGTTAAGTGCTGGAATTTGAACTGACCCATTGTAGGAATCCTGGCCAGATTCTGTTTAAACTATTTACATATTAGAGAGGGGACCACAAGATCTTAGAATAACAATCCTAAATATTTACTATTTTCCTCTTTTTCTCTACCTACTGAGCGTGTATAGGGAGTTATAAAGGGCAGATGGGCCTATGGAAGTGAGAGATTAAAAGAGAGAGATACTGAAGAGGGAAACGAGAAAAAGGAACAGCAAAAGGAAATAAAACTGATTTCATGGGATTTACAATCTGGTTAATATTTCCATCCTCTCAAATCCCTAAGTTTCATATGTAGTTTCCCTGTGAAACACAATATCAGCATAAGGCTAATATTAATTTGAATCTCTCTTAGCAACGGATAAAATATCCTAAAATTGTGGTGTTATTTCAGCAAGGTCAAGAGAGAGAAGGGCATATATTGATGTGACAAGTCACTTTGAGAAAACTCAGATTACATAGCTGAGGAAAGACATCTAGTTAGGGAAGAAACTAAGTTTTCTGAATTTTGGATTACCTTTCATGCAATAAAAAGCTCAGAGAACACAAATGTCCAACCGATTTCACCTGACCTGTGCATGAAAGCAAACACACAATTTTTCTGATATATGGATTCTTTTAGCATTAATCCAATCTTCTATTACAAATGAAAACAATCAGTTGTTTTCCTTAAAAGCCATTATATGGATTTTAGTTACCCAAACATTTAAGTAGTTCTGTTGAAATGTTAAGCTCTCATCGAAATCTTTGCTAGTACGAAGACATAGCTAGATGTCCTTTCTAAGAGACTTTCCCATACAATTTTGGAACATTTAAATTGAAAATACAGTGCTCCTTTCCCCAGTACATTGCTTTCATCATGTGTATGTGACATATGTAACTGGTCAGTAAAGAGACAGTGCAAGCTATTCTTTGCCTTTTCATAGGAATCCAAAAAGGGATGGATAATCAACCCTCTCCCTCCCTACACCCTTCAGCCCCAACTGACTTTTGCTCAGTTCCCTTCCAAATGCACATGCCTCTACTAAAAGGAAACCAAAAAACAGATTGGAATCTTGCTTCTAGCTTTTCTAGGTGTTCAGTTTTATTTTCCTCTGCTATTTGTCACTTTTGTGGATGTTTTGTGGGGGTGAGAGAGAACGTGTGTGTGTGTGTGTGTGTGTGTGTGTGTGTGTGTGTGTGTGTGTGTGGTTTAATTATATGAAAACTATACTGGGGGTTCAGTAACCAGTAGCTTGAAAATTAACTGAATTATGAAAGCTGAAATGTTGCTCATAGCATCAGTTAATGACAAGGTCGCCGCCACTGTCATATTCAAAAGAAGTGTCACACTTGAATGGGGCTGAGATGGCTGTGTTGTCCCAGGGTCCCAGGTAGAGACAATGAAATGGGGGCTCCTTGGGTACTGTTTCATCCCACGTTTGAATCGAATGCATTCTTCTTTCAACTCATTTTGGTTCTGCTGTGTTCCCATAACATATGGAGTCCCTAGGTATTCTGCTGTAACATGGAAACTTTTGGGGCTGGGAATAACAGATCATGAATAGATTGGAAATTCTCTCTAAATGCCCCCTTGGGTGATTGATGTAAAGGCTCATTGTGTATTGTTTCTATCTTTTACAAAAATCAAATATGTCTAGAATTATTTGAGTCCAACAGGCTTTATTAGGGATCTGAATGCCAGCATACCCCATACACTACCAGATAAATGATGACAGATGTACGCCCCTAGTATCTCCTCCTATCTCCCCAGCTCTGGGCCACTGTAGTTAATTGAAAAAGAGGAAGGAGGAAATTGAGTTTGGGACAGAGTCAGTTGGAGATGAAGGGAAAATCCAAATAAAGGACTTTGATGTTAAGCCTGTCCCAAACCAGTTGGCAGAGCTAATACAAGTTACTGCATGGGAGCAGGGGATGGGGCGGCCGGAACAGCAATAATTCTGCAGAGCAGTGAGCCAGAGAGGGAGCACGAGTGACGGGTGACTTCTAACCCGAAAGGAGGTGAAGTGTGCCCCAGCTGTCTTGGACCCTGTTGAACCTCCAAGGATCAGAACTTGAGGAGAAGAGGAGGTGGTTAGCTGCCCTGCCACTCCCACAAACTACCCCCCGCCATATCCTCAGCAGAAATATATCAAATCTGCTATTGTACGTGCAGTGTTTATTTTCCCTCCCTTTCTCTCTCAAGATGAGGGTTACCTAAGACGTAAGACTAGAATACATAAACATGAATATACTTTACTTCTTTCAGTTTTTCTCTTTCCTACCTGGAGCCCAGATTCAAAGTGTCACCATACGGTCTTCAAGGAAACAAAACAAAACAAAAAACAAACAAAACCCTGTAACAACAGCTACTGATTTCCTGTCACCACCATTAAGTCCTTTACTTCTAACACCTCATTTTGTCTTCACAATAGCCCACTGAGGTTAAAAATAGCATCCCGACTTTATAGTGATGAGAAGACCAGACGAGAAGAGGAAAGTGAGATAAGTTGCCAAAGGCCACCCAATTGAAAAGCAACTCAACCCATATCGGATGGTGTCTGTCAGAAGCCCAAGTCTGTGCATGAACCCATTTGGAGTCCACCTCTAAGCTGCTGTGGCTGATAGCCGGAGTGACTTTAATTCCTCCTTTGCCCAGGACAAAACTGCTTTATATTTTTGTCCCCGTTTTCCATCTGTTTGACCTTAGCGTCAGACAGGAATTTCCCGGTATGGAGGCTGGAGATAGTCTACATGTAACACAGCTCACCGGTGTGGCGTATTGACCAGGTTTATCCCACTGTGGTTCCAGCAGCAGGAGCAGAGCTCAGGCTCTGACCCCCTGGTGCCTAGGGAAGCGGCAGTGGCAGTTCAGAAGGTGGGGTACTGGGGACGCCTGGGTGGCTTAGTCGGTTAAGCGTCCGACTTTCACTTAGGTCATGATCTCGCGGTTCGTGGGTTCGAGCCCCGCGTCGGGCTCTGTGCTGACTGCCGGCTCAAAGCCTGGAGCCTGTTTCAGTCTGTGACTCCCTCTCTCTCTCTGACCCTCCCCTGCTCACGCTGTCTCTCTCTCTCTCCTAGAAATAAATAAAACATTTAAAAAAATTAAAAAAAAAAAAGGAAGGCGGGGTACTGGCTCTGGGCTGAGTGCTGAATGCTGAGTGCCCATAAGACAATAGAAGGATGAACAGGCATGTAGGACCTGCTGTCTTCTCCCCATTATATATTAGTTCAACGTCTCTAGAAACAAGAGAAGGTGAAAGAAAGGGGTGGTGGGGTTAGCACAACTAGAGCAGTGAACCCTCAGTTGAGAACTAATCAATAATTCTGTCTCATTAGATAACAAAACAATATGCTGCAATTTTCTCTGATTAGTCATGCTGAACAATAACGTACAGTGGAAAAATATTCCTCAGTGTTTATAGTTCATAGAGAGAGGTTGCAAGGAACATTTTTGCAACTCTTAATCTTGGGGGGAAAAGTGTGTAGACTCCTAAAGAAAATCTATCTTACGTTTGGGGCCTTCAATAGGAAAAGCATGTGACACGCTTTGGGATGTACATGTTGCTCAAGAAACCTCCAAGGAAGAAGGAAAAAGGAAAAACAAATCCCAACCAAAAATTCCATATGCCTAAAACTTACGATACACATAAACGTCATTGGTATCCTGTAGGGATGGAGGTGTCTTGAGGGTCCCCTCCACTTGCAGGTGAAGAGAACAGTATTTGGGCCAACTTCCAGTTCCCACTCTAGTATCTGCCACCCTGCCATACTGGCCACGCTGGTTCACTACCTTAGCAAGGTAATATGTCTGGGTTTGGTAGTTTTTTTGGTTCTTTGGTTTTTTGTTTTTTTCTCAGAAGTAGGTGAGTGCTATGGGATGCCTGGTGGCTCAGCCGATTAAGTCTCTGATTCTTGATTTCAGCTCAGGTCACAATCTCATGGTTCATAGGATGGAGCCCGGTATTGGGCTCTGTATTGACAGCGTGGAGGGAGGTAGGGACTCCTACAATCCCCACTTTAAACAGAGGAAACTAAGATTCCAGATGGAAGATCACCTCCAGAATTCTATCATTCTTTAACCCATGGAGATTGACCTTCCCAGTGGGATGGCTCTGAACAAGATGAGGAATAGTTTGAGTTTCCTTGGGTTCAAATTTGACAGTTATTCCTTTTTTCTTTTTAATTTTGAATCTAATATATCTATTCCTGACATATTGCTTGCACATCTCCATCATGTCTCCTCTTCCACTCATACGTGTGTCAGTGAGAATCATAGTATGGACACTGCCCAAAAACAGAGATCAAAATCAGATCATGTGCTGGACTGTGGCAGAAACTACGTATTGTCTACCCAATAGCCATTCTCTTCATTCCTTAAAACATCCATTAGTTTGGGGCAACAATGCACTCAGCGGTAACAGAACAATAAAAACTCACGTCTGCATTCCTCAGACTCCTTTGCAGATGTCTGGGCCCATGTGACACAATTCCTTTTTTAAAATTGTTTTCCTTTTAACATTTATTCATTTTTGAGACACAGAGTGTCAGTGGGGGAGGGACAGAGAAAGAGGGGGACAGAGAATCTGAAGCAGGCCATCAGCAGAGAGCCTGATGTGGGGCTCAAACTCATGGGCCACGAGATCATGACCTGAGCTGAAGTCGGCTGCCTAACCAAGTGAGCCACCCAGGTGCCCTCCATGTGACATGATTCTGACTCAGAGTTATAAGCAGATATTTAAAGATGGGTCTTAAAGAGGAACTTGAGGGAAAGGGAAGCAAACTCTGTGGGGAGATTCTCTTTATATGTTATGGATGTCTTCATTCTTCTTGATGTGTAGAGCTATCACAGTCTCTTACAAATGAATAGGAGGGAAGGACCACAGAACTGCAGAGACTTAAAAGTTTGGAGTAACCTCAGCAACCCTAAACTTCTACCTTCAGATCTCTTATTATGTCAGAGAGGACGTCATGAGGATGAAGTGGGTAGATGCATGCAAACCTTATGATGATAACTCACATAATAAGGCTGTAATTGTAGCTATTACTGATGTTATTAAAGCCACTGTTGTATAGGCTTCTCGTTATGCATAGCAGAACCTAATCCTCAAAAATATTAATGCTAAGCATGAACAATTTATCTGATGAGCTCTCTGAGGACAGTAACAAGGCTTTCCATAGGAAGTTAACTGGTATCACGTGGAAAAAGCACATTGTGGTCAAACAAACTTGAGAAGTCCTCAAATAAACAAAGTTGACCAGATTTCTCTAGTGCAGTACTTCTCGGAGCCTTCAGTAATTTAAATGTGCATTAAGAATCTTTAAGTGGGAGGTCAAACAGGCTGCATTTTCCAAACTTCTTAAGTTTGGCTGGGTGTCTACACAACACCCATCAGGAATCTTAAGTTTTTAGAAATGCTTTCACTTCTAATATGTTATGATTCTCAGAATTCATCTATTTACCAAACTTCTGAAGGTACTATGCCATTTCATCCCACTTCTATGTTCAAACTTCTCCCCTGCCTGGAATACAGCTTTTGAATGAACACATTAACTGAATGCTATTTGTTTCCAGTATCATGGTAAGAAATTTTCACACATTTAATGTATGAAATTAAATGTATGAAATCTTAATGGCACAACACAAGGAAGGCTTATTTGTTTCCCATGAAAAACTACAAATCTGAGTGAATCTTTAGGGAGTCAACCATCCTCTGTGTGGTGACACATAGGTGACTTTAATCTCATGGCTCCGAGGCTCCACCTCTCAAGAGGAGGCTTCCTCTGAGTTTGTTGTTTCAGAGAAGGAGAAAGGCAAGGGCCGCTCACCATCTCAGCTTGGAAGTAAAGCATGTCACTTCCTCTCACAATCCATTGGCCAGAGCTAGTTATGTGGCCCTATTTAACCACAAGAAGCCTGAGAACCACAGTTATGTAGGTGCTAGGACACTGGTAAGCCCGTTAATGTCTATCACAAAGTCTGTAGGTTAGCTAATATTATCATTTTTCATTGCATTGCAGGCGAGGAAACAGGCTTAAGAAAAGTAAAGTAACTTGTCTAAGACCATTCACCATAACCAAGATTTTAATCCAGACTCTCTCTTGGTATCACCTGACCTCCTATTTACCTTCGGTGGGTTTGTGTAACAACCTCCTCTTACCCAGCCCCCGACCCTGTGAAGGAACTGCTCAAAGGAGGGACAAAAAAAAAAAAATCTGGTAAAAGGAATAGTGTCTACCATCTCATTTCCCCCCTGTGTGGACTGCACCCCCTTTACTTTTCACCAACACTTAATGCACATCAATCTTAAAAAAGAGAAGAAAAAAAACCTCCCTTCCCCCCGCCCCCTGCAACCCACAGACAGGTGATACCCTTCTGCTGCTTTACAGAATAGAGAGAAAACAATGGGTCCCTGTGTAGAGAGTTCTAAGTCTTTTATCTTTCTACAGATTCAACCACAGTATTGATTCTTTATTGACCTAAACTGTCCTAAGCACGGCTGTGGTTTTTTCTCATATAGTGTATGGGAGAGTTAAGGCAGATACTACTTTAATATTGATTTTTGTGAAAAAGGTGCAGGAAAGAGGGCAATTTGTGTCTGCAGTTGCTCTTCACTATAAAAGATACCATTGTTAGGAGCTTATAGCATTATATCAAGGGTCTTAATCTTTAGCAATCTTTTTTTACAACTTAGAAATAGGCTTGGGCAAATGTGTTATTGGTGTTAATGATATTTTGAAGTGAAGCAAATTTGTCAGCCTTTCTAAGTAAACTGCTCAACTTAACTATTTGAGGACTCAGTCAGTTGGCTTGATGATTGTGCAGAAATCCCATGATTTATTTATTTATCTGAAAGTCCTCTGGAAAGAATGTTTTGTCATATAAACAGTGACAGCAATGTTGGCTCAATGAGTCTTTGAGAAATGGGAATGATTGTCTAGGGCTGAAATAAGCTATGCCACTCTCCCAAGGAGAACAGTTCTTTAAGAATCAAAGGATTCTGGTTTATGGAATAATGTTCTGTGATTCAGGAGAGAGGAGGAAAAAACAAATCACTTAAGGTAAGGCAATTTTATTGGCCAGAGTAAAATGGCTGTTGAACTTGTGAGTGGGACTTTCACATCCATGAATGAATCTGTATTTTTAGAAAGAGGTTCTATTTGTATGATAGAAAGGCTTATGAAAAAGTTTCAAAAATGCCATAAGAAAGGGTAGCTTCTCTGAAACTGGCCAGCTTAATTTGTTTTATCTTTAGCAGATGCACTAAAAATGGGCATTTAACACTAAGTCTAGAGAGTTTTTCAGCCACTATCCTGTGGTTTTATTGAGGTTATTTGCTTCCTTTCATGTGGGAATAGCCAATGAGTCAGTGAGAAATATTAATTATGTATCTACTCCACACAGAGCATTCCTCGGGGCACTGGCCATAGAGGAGTACAAGACAATAATGATATAGAGCCATGACCCCAGATAACGATGACCAGGGACTAGCAGGAGATGCCAAGGCAATGAGTTATTTGTGGGTGTGGCGAGACCACTGCTAACTTGTCTTTAAAGCTCAAAGGGTAGGGCCCCCTTCAGTCACTGGATAAGTGTCATATGAGAGCCCTCAAGGTTAGAAAAAAAAAAAATCTAGTACTTCTTAAGATGCTGTGAACTCTCACCCTATTAGGGAAGTCCATACATGCTTAACAATAGTAGAATGGAATCTTCCACCGATGAATGGTGTATTAGTGAGCTTTAGCTCACTCTCTACTGGGAAAACTATATCTCCCGGATCTGATTTTTGCAGACAGATGCCAAAATGTATCAAATATTCAAATTATCACTTCCTTGTAAGGCCTGGTTTCTACCTAAAACCCCAATAAATTCCAAAATAACACTGCTTTTCAGATCATTTTAAACATTTGTTGTATTTTAAACCTTTTTCTTTTAATCTAATGCTGTTGTTTGAAATTGTGGAGTACTGGGACCACCATGAGCTGCTTCATATATATTAACATAACATAGTACCAGGTACATATTATACAAGAAAAAGGCCAGAACAGGGATCTTTCCAGAAGGAATAGAGGGGCTGGTGATTTGATCACACCCTTAATCATCTTTTCTTTATTCCATTTCATTTTAAATCTCTATATTGAGTTACCTGACAAAATTTGCAAACGTGCAAAAAATATGCCCCATATTGATTGACTCTTTAACCTAAGAGTAAATTATCTTTACAGCTCATAAATACATTGCATAGCAAACACACACACAGGCATGAACACACAGTTGGCCACATACCCCTTCACACATTATGCCACTTGAAAGCTGGACAGCCATGACAATAAACATAGTCAATATGCCAGGCTCTCAAAGAAACCAATAGCATGGTAAAAATAACCATTGTATATTCTTTTTTGCCACCCACAATTGCCCTTAAAATTTTTTTCTAAACTCTCAACTTGCAGGGGAATTCAGGCCGTCAGCTTAGGGAAACAGTTGGGGAGATCTGCCTTGTGGCCTGAATGGCCCAGGAAGCTAGGGGAAGTCAAATGGAACAAATAGATATTTTGACTTACTTTGTTCAAATAAATCCTACATATGATCTTGGTGAACAAATGGCATGCCTTTTCCTCAGAAGTTTAGACAGAGATGGAATAACTGGAGATGGGGAATCAGTAGAGAGGGGTTGTCACCAAAGACAAAAACATCATAAAAATTGAAGCTCAGGGGTATACAGGCTTGCAAATTTCCTTTAAACCTCCTCCCCCGCTGCATATATTCCTAACAGAACCCACTGAGAGGATGGGAAAGAGATGGAAGATAGTCTTGCTCTTACAACGTGTTTTGAAATCTTAGGAAGCATTATTGGTTCTTGGCAATGATCATGGCTAAAGATTCTAGACGATCTTACACAATGAAGAACTTTCCTCCACCTTATATAACATTAGAATTCACTCTATGGGGCTCCTGGATGACTCACTTGGTTAATCATCTGACTCTTTTTTTTTTTTTTTTTTAATGTTTTATTTATTTCGAGAGAGAGAGAGAGACAGCGTGAGCAGGGGAGGGTCAGAGAGAGAGGGAGTCACAGACTGAAACAGGCCCAGGCTCTGAGCTGGCAGTCAGCACAGAGCCCGATGCAGGGCTTGAACCCATGAACCGCGAGATCATGACCTAAGCGAAAGTCGGACGCTTAACCGACTAAGCCACCCAGGCGCCCCTCATCTGACTCTTAATGTTGGTTCAGGTCTTGATTGCACGAATGCATCAGGCTCCCTGCTGAGTGTGGAGCCTCCTTGGGATTCTCTCTCTCCTCTCTGCCCCTCCTCCACTCATGCATGCACAGAAACACACACTCTCTCTCTAAATATTTTTTAAACAAAAAAAAAAAATTCTCTGCAACAACAGCATGTAGTAATTCCACAATTAAACCAACCTAGTGCACAATCCCACTTTAGAATGTTCATGTTTAGCAAAATTCCAATATACACTGACTTTTTCCAGAATGTTACCACCATGTAAATCAAAGAAGAGCATACTTTGTTTCATTAGAAGCATGGTCAGGAAACCGTTTCCTGTTTTGGACACAGTTGCATCACTGCCAAGGCTTATGGTACTGGGTCTACCATTTAATTCATATGTACTTCTCAGTATGCATGTACAGCCACTTGACATGTACAGTGATTCTATGTAATTTCAAATATCTGATTATCGTAGTATAATACGCAACAAAATATATGTTTTAGGAAAGGAGTATTGGGTTTGATGGAGTTGAAAACCAACAACAAACATCAGACAAACACTCTAGTTTATCCATGTACTATCTTCATACTAAATAGCCATCTCAGGTCTTACCTCATACTTGATGGCCTCCAATTTCTCACTTGGCTCTCTTCTTCATTCTTTACACTAGGCACTTAACATTCTTTTTCTGGCCACAACCTTGCCACAGTGCCTTGGATAAATCACTTTCCCAGGCAAACTTCTGTTTGCCTTTGCCTTAGAACTAGAGGGAACTCTATGATCATATAATTCATTCTGTTCATTTGAAGACAGCAAAACTGATTCTCAAAGAGTAGTCTAAGACTTTTCTAAGTTTTCCTATAGAATGTGAGGCAAATAAGACTGTGTGCCCTGAGCATTATTCTTCCAGTCTGCACATAAGGATCAGAGCCCTGTTCAGCACAGCTATCTTCAAGACACCTAATGGATTTCAGGCTTATAAGACTGGATGGTGATATGATTGCCATCTTCTGTTTACGGAAATGCTAATATGCTTAATTGGAAGCTTCACAGAAGACGTATTGACCGTAGTCTTCTAAGCTCCATCTAGGGCTGGGGAAATGTGGGCTGTTAGACTTTGGGTGTTCTAGTCCTAAGAGAAAGATTATCTCTATTATGAGGTGGCCGAGTCTGGCTAAGTCTGATGCTACTAACCTCTGGTTTGCCCCATTCGGTTTCTTTATTTTGACTTCATATTCACCATGGTTAGATTTGGTTCTCTAAGGAAGAAATAGGATGGTTGTAGGATGGTCATTTTTATTGCAAATTAATATGTGGACAGTCTTTCCATTAAAAAAATGAATTTCTGATTATGGTTTGGCTTTTTCAAGTAGCTTGATTACAGACTACAGGGAGGGAATGCATTGATTATGCTGAGGGGCAAGTACTTTTCTTGTATTTCCCATAATGCCAATTTTCTAGTTTCATTCATCAGTTTCTCTGGGGTTAGTTAATTGACATCTCACTCTAGAAGATGAACCCTGTATGGGTGCTTGCTAATCAGGTTTCTGATCCCGCAAGTGGGAGGTCTGAAGAACAATTTCCCACCACAATATAAACTCCATGTGGGCAGGGATTACAATGTGTTTTTTTTCCCCCACTGCTTTATTCCCACTGCCTAAGAGTGGGTGGTGTATCTTTTGCATGAATGCATATTTTGCTGGAGGAGACTAACTTCTAGCTCTTCCTTGATTACATGCCCCCCCCCAACCCCCACGCTACATACACCCTCCATACGACTGGTGTCAGTCACATCCATTTCCCCACCCTTGTTAGCAGAAACAGTGTCTTCCTTTCATCAGCCCATTGCATCAGCAGAAAAGGGGATGGATATACCGCGGTAAGCTTGTTCACACTCAGAAATGACAACCTATGATGGGAAATGAAATGATGAGGGACTTTATGTGATGTGGTTTCTGGCAGAGCTGAAGAATGAGAGGAATGGGGAAGAAAACCATAGGAAAACAAAGACATTAAAGAAAGTTTTCTCTCTAATTCAAAACTGTTTTATTATCTTTCATATGGCCTTCATCAAATAAATATATGGCTCATTTAGGCTGAATTTTATGAAATTAAAATTCAGGAAGATAAGTATGCTAAAGACTAAAAGGTGTCAGTTTGAGTTGGTAGTACAGTATCTTCAACAAATGATGGAGGCCTGAAATAATGATTGTGGTTTTAGGCGGGGATGAGAGGTAAGAGAATAGGCCATTTTTGTCTAGTTTGAGTCTGAAGGAACTGAAAAGAAAAGGTTGTAGCTAAATTAAAGCTTATAGTCAGAAGAAGTTTTTATTTACTTTTAAATTAGGAGATCCTTGAGTATGGTTTGCAGCTTGTCTAGGCTGAAGATATAGTGGAGAGGGACTAATCTGTGAATCAGGATTCTGTGCGAGATGGGAGCGGAGAGCACCCAGAAGGTAGACCCTTGCCAAAGCAACTTTAAGGTGGTTCCCCAAGGTCATTTCAACTTCTGTTATGTATTAGAAATCTCACAAGACTCTTGTGCAAAGAGACATCTTTGATAATCTCACAAAGAAGCTTTATACTATAGCTCTGAAGGCACCTTTATGGAGAGACTTCCATCTAAACCTGTACTGCATAGTTTCCCCTAAATACACAGTCCGCTCCTATTTAAATTAGTTCATGCTATCTAGAGAAACGCCAGAGGTACAATGATCATACTGTTCTTACTGCTTTGAAAAATCTTATTGACAGAATTGTTTTATAGTAACTTGACATCAGTCCATTAGACCATGGTGCTTCTGTTTGCTAGAGTATGATGGAAAGAAAAAAAAAAATAAGACTTGGTTGGAAAAAAAAAAAAAACGGTAATAGCACCATGATGGATGAATATCTGCATGTGGAATGATCAGAGATCCAAATGAAACCAACTGAAATCAGAAATGACACCCAAGTGAGCCTCTCTGGGAAGTCCTTAACAATATGAGTATATAACCACTTAAATTCCTTTTTCTTTAAATGGCAGATTCTCAATAATTATATGTCAAGGAAGAGTTCAAACACATCTACTCAGTGAACATCTCCAATCTGAATATAAATATATAAACAGGGAAACATGTCAATCATCACATAGAAAAGTCTTAGAAATTCACTTCAGCCAACTTTTCTATAAACAAGCTCTTTAAAACAGTATCAAAACATCAGCAGTCCCTTAGTTTATGGAGACAGTTACCGAGAGAGTCCTCAACTTTAGCATATGTGCCTTTTGATTAACATAAATCTACAGAAGAATTACCTTGGGGAGTTACATGCTTGAATTCTCTATCAATAGAATTGCTAGCACAGTATGGACATTTTTGTCCAAAAATATATTTTATCCATCTAAAAGATTTGAATGAAAATAACTTGCTAAAAATAACGATTCTGTTTATCTTTCCTTATTTTATTTTAAATATGAGTTTGCCATATAAATTAATGAAAGCAGAGTAGATCTAGGGAAATAAAAATCATCCATAATCCTAATACCTAGAGGCCTCATATTTCTTTCCTGTTTCTTTTCCATGAATTTTGTACATAGTTGATAATTATGTTACATAGCAGTTTAGTGTTCTGATTTTCTCCTATAACAGCATTTCCTAGATTATTCCAATTCATACAGAAATTTACTTAACAAATGCAAAAATACCATTGTGTATGTTGTATTGAATAATATGAAATTTCTGATATTTAACCTTTTTATTTTTTGACTTCAGAAAATGGCAGTTTCATAGGGTTCAGCTTACATATGAAAGAATTTATCTATCATGTCTCTATTACCATGATGGATAATTTGGTTTCTTGTTTATTTTTTATTAAGGATATGTTGAAATGAGTGCATTTTTCATAATCTTTATTATCATTTCTGATAACTTCCATAGGCTCGATTCCTAGACATGATGTAATGAGCTAAGAATAAATTTCTTTATGGTATTTTAACTTCTATTAGAACAATTTTTTCCTAGGGGCACCTGTGTGGCTCAGTTGGTTAAGTGTCCAATTCTTGATCTTGGCTCAGGTCATGAGCTCATGGTTTATGGGTTTGAGCCCCACATCAGGCTCTGTGCTGACACTGTGGGACCTGCTTGGGATTCTTTCTTTCTCTCCTCTCTCTCTGCCCCTCCCCTGCTCTCTCTCTCTTTCTCAAAATAAATAAATAAACTTAAAAAAAAAAAAGGTTTTCCAAAACTTTCCAAAACAAAGCAAAATTCAAATCAACAATGCATGAAAAAGCTTGTTTAACTGTATGCTTATCAGCATTGAATTTTTAAAATTTCTGCATTTACTGGAAATTTAACAGAAATACAGAAAACAATTAAAAAAAAATAGAGCCAAACAAAACCCAATGACTTGTTTACATTTGTCTATCTTCTTTAATAGTCAAATAAAATATTTTTCAACATTTGTTAGCTATTTTAATTTCCTCTTTAGGAAACTGTCTTCTCCTGGATATTGCTTGTTTTCATTTGAAGGCTTACAGTTTTCTCTCAAGTCCTGGTTGTCATATTTACAGCCTTTCTTCTCTAGTTTGTTGTTGGCTTTGATTTTTTTGACATATAAAATCTTTTATCACATATAAAACTGAGTCTTCTTCACATGGTCTTTTCTTTGTACCCATTCTGTGTCCAACTTTCCTCTTCCTGTAAGGACACCTGTCATATTGGATTAGGGCCTATGCTAATTACCTCATTTTAACCCTCCCTCTTTACAGTTGCTTGCCTCCAAATAGAGTCACCTGCTGAGGTACTAGGGGCTACGAACACAAATCTGCCAAAAGACTACGAACACTTATCTGTCTATAAGGCAGACAATATAGATAGCCTTTTCCCATCACAGTTTTACCTCGTAATATTGTATCTGCTGACAATTCTTGTCTGAAATAATTATTATGATGATTTTTCAATTTGTTCATTCCTTCTGTATCTATGAATTGTAATTGTGCCATTTGGAAGATATCCTTCCTTCCTGCATTTGATTATTCATTTACTTGTATCAGTGTATATGCATGGATTCTTATTGTATTCTATGGGTAATATCTCTTACTGCCATTATTTACTTTGTTGTTCATGTTGTTCCTAGTTGGCCAGTGGTAGCCACTTCAGTCGGTTTCTATATCCTTTTGACAAGTCCCTATTATTCCTTGAGCTTTTTCTTAATTTCTAGCTCAAAAGATGTCCTGAGATAATCTTATACTGTCTCAGTTCCAGGCTTGGAATAATCTATGCCTTTAAGGAGTCATGGTTGCCATTCCCATAGAATGGCCTTTAAACAACACAATCCGAGCCCTATGTGTGCTCACTGTTCCTGAGGTATAGTTGATTCTCACCAGAGAGCTAGAAAATATACGTTTGTAGCAGTATACATCTATACTAGCATTGATCATTCATCTCTCTATTTCTATTCAAATTGATTCTGCATATCTAAACATGTGGAAACCTTCATTTCAAGCTGTGAAGATGGTCCTGACCTACAATCTTTCTAAATCTATGTTTAAGATGATTTAATATCCCTTTGTTGAAACTGCTCAACTTTAATTTCCAGTGTGTCTTTCTCACTTTTTATTCTGGAGGTTACTACCAGATCTCACAAATCTAGGATTAGGAGTACAGGAAAGTTAGGTAATATTCCAAAAGAACCATGTATGAAAAATTTTGTCTGCAGACTTTCCATTCATTTATCTTTTCAGTCCTTTTTCATTTACACTTATGTAATTTAGGGCATGTACTAGTATCATAATCATATCAACCCTGAGGTTTTAGAATTACCAAATCCCTGAAGACATAGATAGCTGAGGGGTAGGTTTAGGATTAATGAACTCTGTCACAGATCTGGCCTTGATTCCATACTGAAGAGATCTGTGTCTTAGATCAGAGGTCAGCAAATTATGACCACACCCATTCATTTATATATTGTCTAAGGCTGCTTTTCTGCTACAGTGGTGACTTGAGTACTTACTATAGACTGTAGAGCCTGTGGGGCCTAGAATATTTACCATATGGCCGTTTACTGAAAAAAAGTTGCCTATTCTTATACCAGATTATCCTGAGTCCTGATGTTGATAATCTTTTTGCAATATATACATGTACACACACACACCACATACACACATAGCATTGCAAGGCAATGCCATCAAGAGTATTTTATACATGAGTGCTAGCTGAGGGAAAAGTTCTGCCAGTGCTGGACTGTGCATAAACTCCATGCAATTGCATTGGCATGAGAGCCTCTTCTTAGATTTCAAAGTATACTATAACCAGACAGGGCATCAAATTCGTCTCCCTATGCATCCTGTGTAGCATGCAACCTCTTTGAAAATTAGACAAATAAATGAGACCCCCGGGTTTGGCAGCCTGTGTCAGTTCTGTAGAACTTATCAGTTTGGCTTTGTGGTACTGTCAGGGGTGGACTGGTCCTATGTCTGCATTTCTCATTAATTATTTTGAGATCTAAAAAGAAAGGGAGACATTCTTTGGAAAGACTACGAACACAATACCAAGTTAAAAGCCATGTGGAATGGTGTGATGTCTGCTGGTAGTGCCAAATTACCGCACGGTTGATCCACTTGCCAAGGTCAATAAGACTGCTGGAGCAACCCAAGTCTCCCTTTGTTCTACCCATAATCAGACATGTGGAGATATGGACACCAGCACTATGAATTTAACCCTGGTTTTGTCTTACTCATTTTGGCCTTCCTGAGAAGAGCCTCTTGATGTTGACTTGATTTTTTTTAACAGCTTTTACTTTATGTTGAATTAAAAATGAGACTATGAGGCTGAGACTCCTCAACCCCATGTTTGCCTCAGGGCCCTCTGAACATTCTCTCTTGCTATGAAATAGTCTTTCTGGAATCAAAATATTCTGTGTGAAAATACCCTCTTCCTTGTTTTCTGATGACTCAGGCTGCTACTTACTTTGTGCACCTATTCAGATGTATTATGTTTTTATGTCCACCTCTTTTACCTTCCATAAAGCACCATCACTGTGCTGCCGGCTAAGCTTTTTGTCTTAGAGGTGGGAAGGAGGACACACACAAACACAGACCCCGCAGTTAACTCTTTGATTGCTTGAATGCGATGCCCTCCAAACCCACATGAAGTTTACACAGAGGAAGTGATTAAATTTTAGTTTCAGCTGTTTACAACGCAGGGCTTTTTAATCTACCCTCTGGTCATTTCCCCGAATCCATGAGTTCTTTAGGTGGAAACTTTGTCTCCCCATAATACAAAGTTATTTTTCCTAGAGGATGGAGGATTTCAAGGAACTGGAAGTAAACATTGCAGGACTCTTGAGAATAAGAATGCTACTTTTCTTAGGTAATAGCAGAGGCAGTATTTCAAATCTCTTTTAGCACTTAGGGCTCTCGTTAACATCAGCGATATTGCAGTCTGCCCTTTCACACTTTGTCCATGAGCTTCAATACAACACACACACTATTCAAATCACCTGCAAACTGCCTATAGTGCTGAGTAGTACTTATCACTCACAGCTCTCCCTTTCCCACCCAATAGACCCGATACCCTTGATAGTGTTCAATAATGAAGCCTTTTTAAAAAATGAAACATGTTCTTTTATACCAGAGTTTTGGCATCTTTGACCCACTAAATACAATCCAAAATTCTTGGGGCCTGATATTTTTCAAGATTTAGAATATGTTAGAGTTTAGAGATGTATACTGAATATTATAATACCCCCTGTGGGGGGAATCTGGGACAGCTCCCTGTAATAAGACATACTATTATTTCTACAGTAAATTATATAAATATTCCCAGTGGATAAATAAAAAGTACAAATAGTTTCTTTTCAATTTAAGTAGGTCTGTGTCATTGCTAGTGAAAGATTTTAGGTCAGTTCAAGTTTTGCCACCAAATATATTTTTTAAAACATTAGATTTGGGGTATTGCAAATGAGACTGTTGATATATACCAGAGGTCAGCAAAATTTTTCTGTAAAAGGCCAGGTAATAAGAATTTTAGACTTTTCAGGTTATATTGTCTGTGTCTCCTACCACACTCTGCTTTTTGCTCTAGATGATATGTAAATGGGCGTGGCTATATTCTAATAAAACATATATAGTGTGTGGACTATATTTCACCTGTGGGTCATAGTTTTCCAACCCCTGATCTATATAACAGTCATTGTATTAAAATTCTATACCCTCGGTATCAAATCCACTGACTAGTTAGCAATAATTTCTTTGAATTAACATTTTGAGAATGGGGAAACTTCTCGGAGAAGTGGTCTCTGCTGCTTGGCACACCATTCTCTTACCCCCCTCTCAATCTCACAAGCCAAACATATACACAAGAACAGTACTTGGATCTAGGATAGTACTTAGTATCTCGATCTGAGTTCAAATAAGAATGTAACTTGTCTTTGACCTCATGGTTAATATTACATGACATTATCATTTGAAAATAAGGAGTGGCTAGAATCTGGTGGTGTCATTGATTGTTAAATTAATGATTTTAAGGGGTGGGGGGAAGTAGTTTTCCAAGCTTGATTTTTAACTTCTGGTTAACTTCTTGTTCTGTGACTGAAAACATTAGATTGAGCATTTGTTCTCTTCACATCTTCCTTGGTTTCCTTTGTGTTTATTTCATTAGAAATAAAACTATACAGTTGGACTCAAACAAATGAACAACTTGTCAACTGTTCACAGAAGTTTGTGTTTTTCTCCACACAATATGGAACAAAGCTTTAATGGATTAATTTTGAAAGGCTTTTTTTTTTTTTTAATGTTTATTTAGTTTTGAGCGAGAAAGTGTGTGAGAGCTGGGGAGGGGCAGAGAGAGAGGGGGATATAGGACCCAAAGTAGGTTCCATGCTATCAGCACAGAGCCCAATACAAGGCTTGAACCCATGAAATGTGAGATCATGACCTGAGCTGAAGTTGTATGATGCTTAACCAACTGAGCCACCCATGAAGGGCTTCTTTAAATGGGCTTGTTCTTTTAGTGGGTGTTGTCCAGTACTTGTGATCAAGAGTGAGAATAGAGGACAGAGTGGTATCCTCTATGGGCAGCCTTCCAGTGTGCTGAGAAATTATAGGCCCTCAGTAGATGATTCATTGAGTATCTGAATGGGATTGAGCTTAAGAGACATGACTGTATCTTCTGGAAGTCCAAAAAAAAAAAAAAAACAACAACAACAACAATAACAACCCAACTCTCAACAAACTCTGAGCCATGAAGACATATTTCTGTAGCCTGGTTGTATGAAAGGGATGATTGGGGGCAACCTTGAGGACTAGCTAACATTTTTTTGTCAATTATCTGCTAAGCTGACTGAGTAGTGACCCATGCTAAGCATGCATTCTTTCCTGGCCTGTAGCATCTACTCTCTTGATGACTTCCTGTCTCCATATGGGAAGCTGCGTTCATGATTAGTTTTATGAGTCTGTAGATCAGATTTTGTCATTGGAGGGGCCATGATCTTTTCTCTTTGGAGTTATAAGCTTTCCAGTGTTGGCCTTAATTCTCAAGGGTTTGTAGTTCTTCAAGAGTCTCTTGTGCACTTTGAAGGTGTTTTTTCATAAAGTTTCTTATGTAGCTTCACACCTGGTTTCCCTACTAGATAACAGGCTCCTTGAGAGCAAGAACAAGACTTCTGTATGACTGTGATCTCAACATCTCCACTATTACTTGACATACATAGACATTAGACTTCAGAGTCAGCAAACAAATATGCATTAACATGCAAACATATTGTAATGGCAATAAAAAGTTAACCCAGATCAAGGCAATGAGAAATAATATGACCTATCTACTGGAAATGGTTATAGGAAAAAGGGTAGATTTGAAGGACAAATTTTATTGCTTTAAACAGGTTTGACTGGGCCACCTTTGAGGACATTTACAAAAAGAAAAAATGCTGATGGTAATAATTTCTGCTTAATTTCTTCTGGAATTAACCTGTTCACTCAGTGATTTGGTGTGTTAAGAAACAATGAACTTATATTACCTATTTCTCTTTAAGGACTATAACAAATGAAGAAAGAAGTCACTTGAGTCTAGAAATCACATGCTAAGGTATGAAAGAGATGCTGGGGTTTGGAGGACCAAGCACCAATAAAGAAGACAGTTTCTAAACTGTGTTGAGAGAATCATCATTGGTTGAGAGAATATCGCCTATAAGATCCTACACGTATATATTGCAATATATACTGCTTCCCTTCCAGTCTGAATGTGTCAGAGAGACAATCCCCCTTCTCCCTTCCATCCCATCTAGAGATGAGGGCACACAGCACACTGACAGTGATATCTCCCCAGCTGCCAGGATGGCACAATGAATGAAGCGGCCCCTCAAAACACTCTGAATGGATTGCCAATTTTTATTATGTTTAAGGCAGGCAGTAATTTCAGTTTTCAATTCCACTAAGTAATAATAGTTATTAATTAGCAAATTAGGCCACTAGGTTCTAGAGGTGAGCTAACAGAATGATTAAAAATGAGAGAGAGAAAATTCACAGATAATACTCAGGTTTCGTAGAAGCCTGCCACGATTGAGAGTTTATGTTTGTACATCTCTTCAGAATGGATTGCTGCACTTAAGAGCAACTTACATTGCCTACAGTGCTGTCTGTTCAGTAATTGCAGCAAAGTGAGGTACTGCACCATACATTGTCATAAAGATGTCAAGAAATGAAGGGAGATGTTCAAGGGCTCAGCTTCTAATACTTACATTTTAAATCTGGGGACATTAAATCCAGGGAGGAGAATTCCTGAGTATTTTTCCCCACATACCAACAAAGGGCTGAGTCAAAGCTCTGAAATCAACCCCAGAGAGGATTTCTGGACTCCAGGTAGGTCTAATTCACTTTAGAGGCTAATTTTTTGAGCTTTATATTTCAACCATGATAGCTTGCATGGAGGTATGTGTACTCTGTTTAAAAGTACTTTCCATGGCTCTACCGAGATAATACAAAATCCCTAAAACATCATTAAACTCCTTAAGGACTTGAAAAGCTAAAACTGAGGTCTATCTTACAGGGTTCTAGATGGGCAAAAACACAGGTAACATATCTTAATATTGTGGGAGTATATTCTTGATACTAAGAGAAATAGTTGAAAAGTGGAAACATCAATCAAACTCATTCTGAAGATACATAAATGTAGCAATTTGTTGGGTTTTAGTGTGATTTTATAAAACTGTTTAGAGGCAACCAAATCTATGTATGAATACAGACTTTGCCTATAATGGAAAAATGAATTAAATCATTAAGACAGATCCAGGACTACTCTTTTTAAGAAAAACAGCAAAACAAAGAGAAAAAAATATCTCCTTATTTTTCTATTAAAATTAGCTATTGCATGAGTTTTATTTAAATGAAAAATTGATCTATTTTAGTTTGCTTGTGTAGAAATAAGAAATAAGCATTACTTGAGACTTTAAGACAAATTTCCCTATCCAATTATTCTTTTCATCTGAACACCCTCTCCCTGCCTTATCTTTATTTTTGCTGTCTTTGTAGAGATTCATCTTTGGGGGATTTTTCCTTTCATTTTTTCTTTCTTTCTACTTATTTTGGTCTTTTCTGAATACTTGGCCTTAAGGTCACCAGGGGATAATAGAAAGAGTGGGTTTTTAGTCTGACAGAAAGTAATTAAACCCTTGAATCCACCATTCACCAGTTATTTTGGCCTTTGGAAAACTGATCAACTTCTCTGAGCTTTGTTTCCTCATCTGTAATGTGTCGGATATGTAATGCCTTATGTAATGAGTTTTGTTATGATGCAAAAATATTTATTCTTGGAGTGAAGAAAGGAGAGAACTTGGAACTGCTTAGTCAGCACACAGACAAAACCTTTGTATCCATACTAGTCTTTGACTAGATTAAGACATAATCATTTGAGAGGTAGATAGACTTAGTAGCTATGCACTGATACTGAGCATTGTAACTGTGATAGCTAGGACTCAGTGGGTACTTAATATATATTGGTTTCTTTCTCACCTTCCCGACCCTATTCTTATCTCAGACCACATGCGTGTACACATACACACACACACGCACACAGACATACTCACATATTCATCCTTGCCTTAAGTTGAACCTGTGTCTTTAGGTGTGTTTGGATTTAGTGACCTCCTACCTACACTTATCTTTCCCTAGTTTCCACATAAAAGTATAAATTTCCACATTAGATCCCCTGACCCCATTCCATTATTTCCTTTTTAATGTTAATGAATTAGGAAATCTCCTTTGCCATGAGAATGAATGTTAGGTCTGTCCACTGGGTTTTGTAATTTGGAAGTCTCATCTAATTTTGAGTCTACAATGTGAAGAGTATAATAGTCCATTTCCCTTGGTGGAAGATAAACACAATTTTAGAGAGAATGTATTGAAACACACTGTAAAGGAGAGAAGAAAGGGTTGACAGTGTTAAACTGACACAAGATTTTCAAGTAAGATTTGAAATACAATCAAGTTCATCAGTTTCTATCATAGTAGGTCAACTGAACCTTCTCCTTGAATAAGCAAGCAACCAACCAACCAAACAAACAAAACCAGAATGATCAGTGAGGGAGACCAAGAGATTAGATTTAATATTAATATTTATCCACCCATTGCTCATCAAATGACTAGGAAAAATCAATGTCTCTGTGTCTGAGGATATCACATGTAAGTTCCTAGGGATCTCACTCAAGACTGTGAAAGTTTAGCAAAGGAGATGGCTAGATTGGAAACAAAAGCATTTCAAGGTTAAGATGCTCTCGAGGAGTTTCTGCTTCAGTCATTGCTATCACTGAACTTTTCTGCCTTTAAGGGTTTGTAATGTCTAAATTCAAATTATTCCATCTCTAAAGCTACTCAGTGATTTTTTTTGACCACCAGCACAATGCAGTTTTCTTTTTCCTGTCACCTCATATCATCACCTATGACACAGTATTGTGCAGGGAGCACAAGCCTGGAGCTTTCATTCAAGGTCACCTCAAGCCCTCCATAGTGAGACATTTTGAATAATTTGGAATTATTTTTACTAGATGTGTTTGTAGCTGTCAGACTCCAATCTACATGGTTCATAGAAGCTCAATTTATTTTCTATATTAATAGCTCATTGAGCAAACATACTATGCCAGGCTACATATATATGTAGCTTTTTTCCCAGTGAACTCAGTGGTCTTGAATACCCAATGAAAAATGTTTCTATTATCTTTGCCTGTTTGCATTTCAAAAACTGTAAGAATGTATTGATTTTTGAGACAATTATTGGGGGCTTATAGAACTTATCCTCCTGCTTGGATATGACTTTTAGAATTAAAGGGTTCATTAGATGTCCCAAGGGGAGTTTTCATATTCCAGAACAGAAAAGGGATACCATGGGTTATGCAAATGGTTCTGTCAAATGTGATGTAACGTACTGGGTGAAATTGACAATTGCAGTCAAATATCTGAAGGTGTGATCTACATGAGACTATCTTTAGAATATTCAGGAATCCTGATAAGCTGCATTTTCCAATTTTCTTTATATTTCCTGGCTTATATTTGATACTTGATTGTACATCAATTAAGCTACTGTACCTGGTAGAATTCAACCCCTCCCATGCACAGGGGGCAAAACAATGATATGTTGAAGCATTTACCATGTAACTGAGAAAATGAACCTCGCATAGATGAAACAATTAGAAAATTGTTGAACCACGCAGTGAGTGACTAATCAGTATTGGAAGAGATAGATCAGTGTGAAATGTTAATAGCAGGTGATAACTTCATGAAAGAGAAAAAAAAAATTAAGTAAGTGTTGGTATTTAAATAGAGAGGATAATGGGTTTGGGTGGTACATTTCAGTATGGGAAAACAACACAAAAAGAGGCAGAGAATAAAAACAGATGGTGTGAGCCCCCTTAATTAAGATGGAAGTGAGAAATGAGGAATAGTGGGAATGATATGGACAGACAAGAAGAAACTACTTTCCGGAAGTTTTAAGTCAGCCAATGAGATCTGAGACTGATACAGTAAGTATTAGGAAGCCTATAGAATACGTTTTTAAGACTGATGTGGCATTTATAAATGGGCTATTTCTGTAGTATTACCCTGATAGCATATGCCAATGCATCCAGGTTCTCAGGTCTTTGGTTTTGAGTGAAGTACATGGCAACAAAGAGAAAACATGCATAAAATGATTGTGGAATTCTCAGTATCCTTTGGAGAATGTTGTGGAAGATGGGAATGGGAATGATACAAGATAATTGGAGTTAGAAAATATCATGGGAACCAAAAAAATAGGAAATGTGCATTCTGGAAACTACATGTTAGTAATTTTCACATCCATTTCTTAGAAGTTTCAGAATTAATTTTTAAATGTTCACCCTGTAAACAATTTAAAAAAAAATACATGAGCATTGAATCCTTCATAGGTTCACTAAAAACAAGTGACAACAGATGTGAGATATTTTAATTTTTAATAGCATTACTGAGCTACTAGGTGTTAATCTTCTGTTCTAGGAAAGGGTCTGATATGGTAGGTGCTTAATAAACAAATGGTGCATGGCTGCTTAAATACATAGATCAGAGGAACAGATTTGTCAAAATCTCTGGCAGTATTATGGGGAAAAGACAAAGAAGTGTGTTGAAAATGATTTTATAGTAAGCTTGGTTCCTTCCTTGGTGATTAGTCATAGTGTTTTGATTAACACACTGATTCCAACTGTAATATATTCAGTGCCAGTACCCAGGCTGTGTTCTTGTCCCATCTCCCCAACACTTCTATTAAAAGTTCCCAAGTTGCTAAAAAATCAAGTGCATCTTATATTTCAATGGGTAACAGGTTGCAAAGTTTGGCTATACATTTGTTGACAGGTTCGGATTAAAAACAAATCTAAATGGCCTCCAAGACAGTTAACTGTATAACCTGAATTAATGAATGTGATTGGGCCAGAACAGAGAGGGTAGATAGAGCTTTACTGCAGCAAAGGAACAGCCCAGAAATTTGTCCCTCAGGTCTGGGACCTAATTAATTATGTAACAGCTTTTCTCTTCCTGGAGGTGGAGGTGGAGAACCCAAACTTGGCCCCTATTAATCTGGCACCATGACTTGTTGCCAAAAGGTCCATTTTAGTCCCTGTTCATCTATTAAGTGGAGTTGCTCTCCATTCAGAGTTAATTGCTATATAAATAATTGAAGTTCCCCCAAGTGAAGATTAATAGAAGGAAGCTCTAGCAGAACCCCCTCCCATTAGCCATAAGAAGGCTAAAGGTATGAATTGATTAAATACAAATGAGAACCTGGAGCACTGGCTCCAGCCACTCCTTTTCTATCCCTGTGTGGACAAGTGCTAGTTCTAGGTACCCTTCAGAAGGGGACCGTTCTGTCATGGTGCTCCAAGAAACCTGTCTTTTTCTGATGGGATAGCACTGTGTCATCCTCAGACCTCTTCTTCCTTATTGATAGCCCACAATTACATTACCAGGCAGACAGTTTATTCAAATTCTCTTACTTTCCCAGTAAGTAACTGACTGTGTCATTCTTGGGATCTTTCCTCTATAACATTTTCTTTCTGATTCCCTTGTAGATGTTCTGAGTCACCTACTATTATGACTTGTCTCTACCTGTCCTTGAGAAACATCTCAGACCTCTACACAGAAACTCATTCCCTTAGACCAAGTCTATCCAGTCTCTCTCTCTCTCTCTTTCTCTCTCTCTCAGGGTTTTATGGGATGAATAGTTATCTAATCTAAAGAAGTAAAGTAATGAAATATCCACCACCCCCCTAACCACACACACACACACACACACACACACACACACCTACTCCAGCATGCTCTGCTTTAAGAAGAACAATGATGCACCACTGTGTGGCAAAATTCTACATAGTCTTACAGGGGGCACCTTGACAAACTAACACCTTCATAAACTATGCAGTGAAGGTGGGGGTTGGGGGTGACAGCATCTCAAGTGTGGCACATGTTGTGTACTCAGTAAATATCTGTCAAATAAATGAATTATAATTCCCATTCATCCAGTCCCTCTACCAGTATGAGCTATGACTAATGTCCTCACTGATTTTCCCAACAATCATGTACACCAAGATAAGTCATAATTTTTTTTCAGAAAGTTGTCTCATATGAGAGCAGCATTTTTATCTTACCCATTCTGAAACAATAACCAAGAAATAATTTTTCTAAAAGCTTTTGACTATTTTGGGAGCTGAATTTAAATTTCAAGATCCATACCACATTCAGAAGGCATAGCCTCCTCTTTTTGCCCCTAATGGAAAGAATGCTGAGGCTTCCAGTCTATCCTGCCAGTCCAATAATAGAAACCATTTGCAATGCTCTGTTATGTGCCAGTTACTTCATAAGGTGCTTTACATACATTATTGATTTAATCTTCAAACAGGGCCGCCTGGGTGGCTCAGTTGGTTAAGTATCTGACTTTGGTTCAGGTCATGATCTCATTGTTTTGTGGGTTCAATCCCCACATCAGGCTCTGTAGTGACAGCAAAGAGCCTGGAGCCTACTTTGGATTCTGTCTCCCTCTCTCTCTGCCCCTCCCCTGCTTGCACTCTCTCTCTCTCTCTCTCTCTCTTTCTCAAAATAATAAACATTAAAAAACTAAAAATAACAAAAATCTTTGAAACAACCCAGTTAGGTAGCTATTGTCCTCATTTTAAAGATGAGGAAATGTACTTGTAAATGCTGTGCCTGAGATCTCAAAACCAGGTATGCAACAAATCCAGGTTTACATCAAGTGATCTAACATTTTGGTCTTCCTAAAAGAGCACTGGAGCCAATCAGGGTGGTTGGATTCAATCCTGGCTTTGCCACTTACCATCTGTGAATTTGGCCAACCTATGGAACCTCAATGTACCTCAATTTTATCATGAGTAAAATATGGAAGGTAATATATTTATTCACAGGATTAACCTAGGATTCAGTTACTTAGTTCATGTAAAATATTTAGAATAAAGCTTGGAACATACTAAGCATGTAATATATCTTAAAGATTATTATTCAAATTTTTGTCAAACTAGTGTTCAACATTTTTGTAATTTAGCAATTAATAGTTTAATAATTCTTTGTTTAGATGACTTCTTGAAAGGGCCACTTAATAAACTGTAAACTCCCTAAGAACCGAGTCCTTCAGGAGTTTTCAGAGCCTAGAGGATCACTTAGCGAATGTTGGACACACAGTTAACACTTAAGAATGAAGATGAAAAATCCAATCTATTACTCTTTCCAAACAATGCCTTTTTTACATTTGTGAGAAATTTTATAATTTACAATGTGATTCACAGATTTAAAAAGGAAAACCTCCACAAAACCTTTACCACCATCTATGTCACGTTATCCTGCATATCACAGCTAAGAAAGCCAAGCTTCAGGATTGCCACCAGATGAAACAAATCAAGATTTGCTTTTATCACGTAACAAGGAATGCAAAGCCATGTGGTGACTGGCATGGTTTTTCCTGCTTGATGAGGTGAGGTTTGTCTCCGCTGTCATTTTTTCTTTTCCTTATGGCCATAACATAGCCACTTCATTGCTGGCCAGGATGTTAGCATGTGAGGTGAAGAGAAGAGGAAAGTTTTACATGGGCCTGATTGTTCACTGTCCTTTTATGCGAAGGAAGAAACACTTCTCTAGGGGCCTCCTAATGCCCCAGGAAACTTTCCTTACATGATATGGGTCAAAAGTACATTGTATGGCAGCCCCTCATTGCAGAAAAGAAAAACTTGGGAGGGGAAATAGCTTGGCCCTCTCACCTACAAAGTGAGTAGTAGCAAGGGGCAAGGTGGTGGTAATAGCTTTAAGCTTTCAATAGTGTCCGCTAAAAACCACTTTTAATACTATTACTACTACTCTTGCTATCCCTACTACTGCTACTACTAGGCATTTGCCCTAACAAGTAGACTATACTCATTTGTTGTTCCTCTAGTTTGTCAAGAAACAAGAAATGAGAAGATTCTTTCTAGCACTGATGAAGAAAAGTCCATATTTGAAGGTGAAGATGAGCATCTTTAATCCCATGGTTGCCTTTTGACAGAAGACATTGATGACTAGCATTGGGGCCTTTAAAAACACTCAACTCCTAAGCTTATATTCAGTCAGTAGCCCAGAGTTGTAGCTTGTGTGTCTATGAGCTCCTGGTTATGTGATAACTGGAAATACTTATGCTTTGAAATAATAAGCTCAGATGAAGCTCAGATGACAATGTCTGAAAGATTCTGTTGGCTTAGATGGGGCTTGAATGGCGCCTAAGCAGGAGAAGGACAGAATAAATACAAACCAAGTTGGAGCATTCCCACTCACATATCTTTCACCCAAAAGTGGGTTTCTGGGAAGTGAGTAGAGCCTATGGCGCCTTTCTCACCAAATATGAATACCCTTCTAACATCAATTCTGGTGGCAGGACCCAGCAAGTACAAAGGAGGCGAAAGTAATTGAAATCTTTCTGAATTTCACAAATACAACAAACTTAACCAGAAGAATTAAGTGAATATAGGCTGGCATTTGCCCAAAGGATGGACTTCAACTCACTCTTGCCTTATCCATCAGCTCTTTCCTCTCACAAACCCTGCCTGCCCCAACCCATATCTCCAGGGAGATGATTATATGAATGTGGTCTGTTTGGAGCAGTGAATTGAGCCTAGGACACCAGAGAAGTCAGGAAGCTAGAAGGGAGGAGTGTGATGGAACTGAATCGAGTCTGGCTTCATATCCAAGCTGGCATGAGCAGGTAGCTCTGATCATTTTGAACCTAATGCCCCCTGGGAATTCTGTAACCACTCTCCTGATTGTGTCCCAACCCAATAATTGGAAAGCCAAGACTGGATTTTGGAAATGGGCAACCAAAGAGAACTTTTCTATTTATTGAATGTTTGGGAATGTAAGAAGTGGAGAAAACACGCAGAATCACCCTATTTTTTTTTTTTTTTTTGCAAAGTTAGAAGGCCGCTGGCAGTGTGTTTGCCTCACAGCTATTGTGCTCGCAGACCCAGCTGAGCTAGACCCACTGCGCTGTGTCTTTAGCATACATCTGAAGGTATTTGCAAATGTTTGGCACTTGGGAAAATGATTCTGAGCCAAGTACATTTTCTCAACATAAAATGAGAGAAAGACAGACAGACAGACAGAGACACAAAGCTCCTTATTCAGATGACAGGGAACTTCATCTGATCTGCTTCATTTATACTTACCTCATCAAGATGAGTTAGTGTTGGGCTCTTTACTGTGCAAAAGGCAGTGAGTTTCCAAGGACATTCCTTTTCCTAGAGAATAGGCCAGCTGTGACAGGATGATGTTTTAGGATATTGGTCCCAAAGCTAAGATTCACAAAGTTTGGCTGAAGGCTAAACCTATTCTCCTCTGCTCATTATCAAACAGTTTCACTGCATGCAGTTGGCCATTTAGCTGCCTCCTAACACCTTGCATTGCCATCTTACAAATGCTGCTGCTTTGTTGAAACACCTGCAGAGTTTCTTGGCTTATTAGCACCATTTGATCACACAACAGGAGTAAGGGAGGCTCATTTGCCTCTTGGCAAAACAGGTGAGGATGAACTGAGCGCTGGGTTACCCCTTCCCTTAGCATGGCAGTCTTGTTGGTGAGGGAGCTTCCCTGCCATCAGCAGAAAGAAGTGGGAATCAGCAGCCCGAAGCAAGAGGAAGTCTACCACGTAGCTGCATAGTCTATTACTAGTAGACTAGATACTAGCTTAACTAGGATTTCCTTTTACCTTGTCGATGCTACCCTTGGATATTGCTCCTTTCCTCTTGATTTTTTTCCCCCTTGGAATAATATTCATTCTGGAACAATTTAATTCTAAGTCAGAGGTAGCTTTATGATTTTTGGCAGGAGGCAGCGGGAGGAAAATAGGATATTGGAAATAAGCATGATATTTGTGTCTTGAAGAGACACTGCCTAGAGCAGTGGTTGTTTGACATTTTGGTTTCAGGACTCCTGTACACACTCTAAAAAGTTACTGAGGATCTCACAGAACTTTTGTGTGATATGTGATACAAACATAAAACACACACATTTGAGCATATAGTATTCCAAAACAAGACCATGAAGGTTAGAAACTTTTTGTTGTATTTCCAAAAAAAAAAAATTAAAGAAGTTAATTTTTGGATTTCAAAATATTGATACATTAGATAACATTAGGGGTCACAAATGCTATAGCTAGTATACACAAAGATAGCTGGTAAGAGTGCATAGAAGTAATGAGAAAAGACTGAGTTTATGTCTGAAAACACACTTTTCCAAACACCATTTCTCACATAGCCTTTACCTTCACATATGCATCGCCTTTCCCGTTATAAACATCCTCCACAAGGGTGGTAGACGTGTTATAATTAATGTATCTGCACTGACACGTCAAAATTACCAAAGTCCATAGTTTATATTAGGGTTCAGCCTTGGTGCTGTTCATTCGATGGGTTTGGACAAAACAAAATGAAGATCCTCAAGCTCTACCTCTTCAGGCTCCCTTTCCCCTCCCCCGCCTTCTGCCCCCCACCCCCAGCCCTTGGGAACCACTAATCTGTATCCATAGCTTTGCTTTTTCCAGAATGTCATATTGTTGGACTCATATAGAATAGAGCTTTTTCAGATTGGCTTCTTTCTCTTAGTAGTATGCATTTAAGTTTCTTCCTTTTTCATGCCTTGATAGCTCATTTCTTTTTATTGCCAAATAATATCCCATTGTCTGGCTGTACCACAATTTGTTTATCTATTCACCTACTAAAGGGCATCTTGGATACTTCTAAATTTTGGCAATTATGAATAAAGCTGCCATAAATATCCACGTATCCGTATTTATCTAAATACCCATAAAACCTTCCCGTGTGCACATAAGTTTCGACTCCTTTGAGTAATATACCAAGGAGCACAATTGCTGGATCATAATGTTTAGTTTTGCAAAAATGACCAAACTGCTTTCCCTAATGATGGGACAGTTTGCATTCTTACCAGCAATGAATGAGAGCTCCTGTTGCTCCATACTCTGTCCAAAATTTGGTGCTGTCTGTGTTCCAGACCTTGGGCTTTCTAATGCTAAGTCATGGTACCTCATCTTTGTTTTACTTTATATTTCCCTGACAAAGAATTATGTAGAAAATCTTTTCATATCCTTACTTTCTGTCTGTATATTTTCTTTGGTGAGGTGCCTGTGAAGGTCTCTGGCCCATTTTCTAATTGGATTGTTGTAGAGTTTTAAGAGTTTCTGTATATTTTGGATAATAGTTCTTTATCACATGTATCTTTTGCAAATATTTTCTCTCAGTCTGTGGCTTTTCTTCTCATTCTGTTAACATGATATTTTGTAGAGCAGAAGTTGTTAAATTCAGTGAAGTCCATTTGTTTTTAAATGGACCTGCCTTTGATGTATCTAAAAAGTCACTGTCATACCTAAGGTCATTAAGTGTTTCTCCAATTTTACTTCCTGGAAACTTTATAGTTTTGCATTTTACATTTAGGTTTGTGACCCATTTAGAGTTAATTTTTACAATGGATACAAATTCTGTCTATATTCTTTTTTTTTTTTTTTTAATGTGGATGTCTATTTGTTCCAACACCATGTGTTGAAAAGATACTTTATTGACTTCACTCCTTTATCAAAGATCAGTTGACTGTATTTATGTGGGTCCATTTCTAGGCTCACTATTCTTTTACACTAATCTACTTCTATATTCTTTGACCAATGTCTTGACTACTTTAGCTTAATAGTAATTCTTCAAGTCTAATAATGTCAGTCCTCCAACTTTGTTCTTCTCCTTCAAGACTGTACTAGCTATTCTGGTTCTTTTGACTTCCATATAAACTTTAGAATCAGTTTGTGTACATCCACAAAATACCTTTCTGGGATTTTAATGGGATTGTACTGAATCTATAGATATGCTGGGAAGAATGGACACCTTGAAAATATTGAGTCTTTCTATCCATCAACATGGAATCTCTCTCCACTAAAACTGACATTTATTCTTTGAAATTACTACCTTAAGAAATACTGGAATATATGGGCACACATTCTATTAATCATAAGAATGATGACATCATCATCACTCTCTATGTGCCTTCTGGAAAATTCCACCACATACTCATCAGACAAAGAGAGTGAAAAGTTAAAAAAACATTTTAGTATACTTGTAAAAAATAGTTTTGATCTCACAAGCCTTCTACATGGGTCTTGGGAACCTTCCAAATTGATCATTTGTTGAGCATTGTTGGATTACAAGACAAATGCCCTGAGTTTGAATCTGCTAACTAGAAGAGGGGCTATGAAGAAGTTAGTTAACTTCTCCATTTCATTATGTGTAACATCAGATAATAAATATTAGAATGTGAATGTTGAATTTGTCTTACTTTGGAAAATTAACTGCAACTTCTCTCCCTTCCCCTTCCATTTGTTGTATTGAAAAGACTCTAGCATGTGGGAGGCAATGGTCACCTGCTTCTCATCACTCCAACCACTTTAAAGGAATTCTGGGCAACTAATTGGCACTACCCTCTAGTAAAAGTGGACCATTTTTCCTCCTGTTGGTATTGTGGCACAAATGATACTACAAGATTTATTTAAAAAAAAAAAAAAGGAAAAGAAAAAGAAACAAGAGCTTTTTGTCTGTGAGGATAAAGGTGATAAAATGGTAGGACACTGAAAGAGGGCTGGTTGGGAGTCATCAGGCCTTAGAAAAGCAGTTAGGGACCCTGCTTTGGTTGCTACAGCAAGTGACCTTTTATTGTTTCTAATTTTCTTTAATATACTTATATGTATAGACTTTAGAAAAGTAAATGTGTGGGGGGGAGGGTGTGTGTACCAGATGAGACTGGAATATCTTATGTTAAAAAAAAGGGGGGGGGAGTGCATATAATGAACGATGAGTACATCTCGGGTGCCTGGGTGGTTCAGTTGGTTAAGCATATGGCTCTTGATTTTGGCTCAGGTCACAGTATCACAGTTTGTGAGATCAAGCCCTATATCAGGCTTTGCACTAACAATGTGGGGCCTGCTTGGGATTCTCTCTCTTCCCCTCCCCTACTTGTGCATTCTCTCTCTCTCTCTCTCTCAAAATAAATAAACATTAAAAAAAAAGAAAAAGAATGATGAAGACATGTTAAAGGAACACAAGAGCTAGTTTGAAGGGGACCTCCACTGGCCAACAGCGACCATTTGAATATCGAGATAAATAAGGATAGTAAGATGTTATAACTCATTAGATAACATAAGACTTATTGAGTTCCAGGTATGGATATATGTAGAAGAAGGGGAGGCTCTCTCTTGCAGTAGAAGACCAACTAACAACTGTTTAAGGAACAATGGAATTAGGTATCATAGTTGGTTAATGTTAATTTCCTGATTTTGATAATTTTACAGTGGGTATGCAGACAATGTCTTGTTTTTAGAAAATATACTATGTAGTATTTCAGGGAATGGGGAGTGAGAGAGAGAAAGAGAGAATGAAATAGAAAGAGAGGAATAGAAGAGAGAGAGAATGAAATAGAAAATATACTATGTAGTATTTCAGGGAATGGGGAGTGAGAGAGAGAAAGAGAGAATGAAATTCAAAGGAGAAAGAATGCAACTCGGAAGGGCTTGGGGATCTAGAACTTTTTGCATTATGTTTGTAACTTTTCTCTATAAGTCTGAAATGATATCAATTTTTTAAGAACTAAAAACATTAAATACCTCATCGTAAACTATAGGATATGTGATACATAAAAATTTGTCATAAATTTGACATAAGGACTGCTGATTAACATTTAAATACCAAAATCAGATGCTGAGTTAACATTTGAAATATTCAAATAAGAAACTCATATCTAGAAATGGCTACACATCAGTAGTTTTGATCAATCCAGAGGTACAGCTAATCAACATAATGCCTATTAAATTTTATCATAATTAATGTAAGCAGTGGTCAAGATATATGGATTGGCTAGAAATACTCTAGAGTACTTTCACTCTCTCATAAACAGAGTATAAGAATCTAGTTAGCTCTAAGGCCTTCACTCAATTTAAGAGGACCCCAAGCTGAGGAGTCCAAACAAGTCCATACAATCGCCTCCCACTGCAAGTTTTTTGTTGTTTATCTTCAAGTAGAAATTTAGCTAAATCCTGTCAACCAATGGATGGCTCATCTACATCTGGTGACCTTTTCAGGCAACAACTTAAAGACATTCATAACCCTTGAGCTTATAACATACATTGAATAACTGTCCTTGTCCCCACTTGCTGATGAATATTGCTTTGATCTGAGGTTGGCTTTAAGGAAAACACACCATCTGTATTATACCACCCTAAGAGAAGGAGTTTTCTAAGGCTACCATAACAAAATAGCACAGACTGGGTGGTTTTAGTAATAAAAATTAACTTTCTCATAGTTCTGGAGGCTCTAAGTCCAAGATTAAGGTGCTAGCATGGTTGTTTTCTTCCGTGGCTTTTCTCTTTGGCTTGCAAAGGGCCACCTTCTTGACATGTCCTCACAGAGTCTTTCCTCTGTGTGTCCCTGGTGTCTCTTTTTGTTTTTATAGATACCCCAGTCACAATGGATGAGGGCCCCAACCTAATGGGCTCATTTTACCTTAGTCATCTCTTTAAAGGCTTTGTCTTTAAACATGATCACATTCTGAGGCACTGAGGTTGGGACTTCAATCTATGAATTCGAGAGCAGTAAGAGACATATCTTAACCTGTAACGTACTTAGAATCCAAACATTCCTTTAATTGTTAGAGGCTCTACATATGTATCAGAAAGCCCTAATAATTGTGAATGGAAAA
Organism: Proteles cristata cristata; assembly: GCA_017311185.1. Taxonomy (NCBI): domain Eukaryota; kingdom Metazoa; phylum Chordata; class Mammalia; order Carnivora; family Hyaenidae; genus Proteles; species Proteles cristata. Next base: position 1,934,720 of record JAESUZ010003395.1, read on the forward strand.
AAAAAAAAAGGGCTTAAGTCAGTTCCAGCATCCCTTTACCAGAGGCATGAGACAGTAAATCTTCCAGTAAGAGCCACTGAGGCACCAACTTTCCAAACTAGTGCCCGATAGGCATAGGACTCAGATACTAACCAAAACTCTCCTGAGTCATTTCTAAATACACTGTACATAGTATACAATCTGCAAATGTTCCAAAATACCAATAAATGCAATGGGTAATAGAAATTCATGGGGTGTCTGGGTGACTCAGTCAGTTAAGTATCTGACTTCGGCTCAGGTCATGATCTTTCAGTTTATGAGTTTGAGCCCTGCTTTGGGCTCTGTGCTGACAGCTCAGAGCCTGGAGCCTGCTTCAGATTCTCTCTCTCTCTCTCTCTCTCTCTCCATTCCCTGTTCACACTCTGTCTCTCTCTCTCAAAAATAAACAAACATAAAAAAAGTTTTTAAAAAATTCGTGAAAACTTTCTTAAAATATGTGTGGGAACTAGGAAACAGATTTGCTCAAGACTTCCAAGCTGAGGGAGCATTTAACAAACACTTTCATTACAAACACTGACTTTATGGAATTCCTGATGATTAACATCCCTGGTACACAGTTAATGAATCAGTGACACTCCATAGATGCTAATGTTATACAGGAAAGCTATTTAGCCCTCATTCTTTATGCCTAAAACTTGCCAGATCATCCTGTGGTCTCCCTAAAAATAAGTTACCATTTATAGAATTGATGGCGAAATTTAGTTTAACAATAGATGCAATCAATATTGGTACATACATTTGGAACAGTCAGGAGGTTTTTGAATGTAAAGTTCTTGATATCTCAAAATGAACAGGCTGATGAGTTTCTTGGTTATGTTTAAAGATGTGTGATATTCTGTGAAGATTGAACATAATGGATATAAGCAACAAGTAACCCAGGTGAGATATTAGAAAATGCTTCTCAGGGGTGCCTGGGTGGCTTAGTCAGTTAAGCGTCTGACTTTCGCTTAGGTCATGATCTCACGGTTCGTGGGTTTGAGTCCCGCGTCGGGCTCTGTGCTGACTGCCAGCTCAGAGCCTGGAGCCTGTTTCAGTCTGTCACTCCCTCTCTCTCTGACCCTCCCCTGCTCACACTGTCTCTCTCTCTCTCTCCTAGAAATAAATAAAACATTAAAAAAAAAAAAGAAAATGCTTCTCAATCTTGCCTAATAATATCACTTATAAGAGAAAAGTTTTAGGTAGTACTTTTGGTTATTAATTAGAAACCCACAGGAATAAAACTTACTGAGACTTATGTAATATACAATACTAATATATAGACATTTATGCATATATTCTGATAGAAAAAGTTCAATTTCTCATAAAATATACATCAAATGTATGGGAGACTCTTTCCCATGGCTCTCAAAGAAGAAAGCACATTCCTTAACCTAACGTCATTCATGTTCATCATTCCTTATGAATTCATGGCTGAGATCCTGGCTTTCAATTTTCAGTGGTGGACACATTCAATCCCAGCTTCAAGATACTTTAAATTTCTTTGTTTGGTTTTGCTTTTTGGCAAAAGTGACTCTAGTTAGATTTGGGGTGGGTTATGGCCTTCTACCCCTACCCCATCTTTTACTTTTTCTTTTGAGATGCAGAAGAAAAGTCCATCACAAAATTTCTCTTCAAGACATCATAGTTGCTGGTGCTGCTTCCTTTCTGGGGGCTAGCCAGAACCATTTTTGTCTACCACCACAGCCATCTTTAGCTCCCAGTCCTGTGGCACTCACTCCACAAGCTTTGGGTGTTCGGGCTTCGTCACTGAGACCTATGGTTGACATGGAGATGAGCTGCCCAGGTAAGCCTTCAAGGAAAGATTTATTGACATGGTTCAGGGAGTACAGTTAGTGGACTAGTGTCATGAGCCTCCTGCTGTGGGCTCCTTCAGGGTCTGTCAGCTCACAGGACCGCCTCCCTGCACATTTTGCCCCTCTGTTGACAGCCCACGTTGGTGACTGAGTGAAGTGCTGGCATCCAGTCCTGGCCATTTTAGCCCAAAGTGGGGACCCTGGCAGGCAAGTTTCTCTCCAGAGCCCCACTCTGGGAGACTACAAATCTCTTGGGCCACAAAGCAGTTAGACTTCTTTCTCTGGCCAGTCCTGCTTCTGCTCTGTTCTTTTCACAGTTCTCAAGACCTACAAAAAACACATCTTTCACCCGAACTTCCATTCAGGATCTGTTTCTAGAGAACCTCACTGGTGGCAGCTTCTCTTTCTATCTGATCATCTTCTGTCTTACTTGTCTTGCCTTCCCACATTTCCTGAAGCACTGGACAGAGAATATCTAGTAATAGCCATCAAGTTAGTATCTAATTTGTATAGAGCTTTTAAAATGTACATGCTTTTCACATGTAACTTTCTTTTTTCATATTTATTCCATCAACAAACACAGAAGGGCGAGAGATACTTCCTGCTGGCAAAAAGCCAACATTCAACAGTCAGGCCAGTACCACCTAACTCAAGGGCATTGGGGACATTTTATAGATTCTGAGGGGTTTTACCCAAAATGCCAAAGAGCAAGTTGTAAGCTAGAGCCCACTCTGGTTCTGAACTGTGGTCAAGGAAGAACAGAATACTGAGAAGACTGTAAGGAAGACAGAAGGCAGGTTGAGGAAATGTACGCATCATTTTTTTCCCTCCACTTTCCCAGGAGAAAATTCACAGTGAAATTCCAGCATCAGGAGACTTGTTTATGACAACACAATGGCCTCTAAAGAAAAGCACTAAATATTTATCAAAGGAAATATTTTTTCCCATAGATATTCTTTCCAGCGTTGGTCATTACAGCCAGACACCTGTCTCTAATTCTCAGAGCATTGCCACCGTTCAGTATTACCACGTGGGTTAATCTCCATACATGTGGGCTGAATCTGTGTTTTAAGAGACCAGGACCATCTGACACATATGAGGAAGTGACATGCGTTTTATACAAGGCTTAAATTCCTATGAAGGAATGGCTGGCTTTGTCCTTGATCTGTTCACCGAACTCTTTTCAATATTAATGTGCTATTTAAAAATGCATCATTTACCTCCAAAGTAGCTCGGTGGGCGGCATTAGAGCCCACGGGCAAGCTACGAGGCCAGAAGTGAAGCAGCTGATTGCTGTTTATCACACACTACTGCCGGCTCCCAAGGGTCAAAACTTCAAGTGCAAGTTGGCAGAGAAGAGGGGTTTCCATCTATTCCCTGGTGCTGAAACTTTTAAGATTAGTGTGACCTAAGCCACCTAATTCTTGGCAAGATACTAATATAATAATACTTATTTTTTTAAGGTCAAAACTTTGGATTTCCTTCATTAGCACCATCCCCTGCGTCTCCAATTAGACTACACCTTCATGGCTTCTTTTCTAACCATCATAACTGTGTTTTCTAGCAGGTTCAAAGTACTCTTTTTGTTTCTACAAAGGCAACACACTGAAAGACACATTTCCAGTCGAATTTATGGACTGCTTCTATTCCCACCTTCATCCCGTGCTGCTAAAAAATATAGGATTAGACTAGCGCCAGACAGATGCTATAACTACTGTTGGAAAGAAATATAGATTTTAGTTGGGAAGCTATAGACAACAAGATAGAACCATGAAAATGTGAGCTGAGTGGTTGAGCTTTAACTCAGCAGAAATACTTGTTCTACTTAGTGTTTGTTATTCTCAAATGGTAAATCTTAGAGAAAACAGTGCTAGAGAAAGTGAAACCAGAGGTTTATTATGAAAATGAGTGCAGAACTGAAGACATGTTACGAGTCCCATATAATTGCCTGGCGAGGGCATAGCTAATCCAGTACAGCAGCAGGCTAAAGCCAGCAACCGGATTCAGCACAATTTGATCTGTTATCTTCCCCCAAATATTCTTGTACTGTTTTGTTTCGGGGTGTTTCCATCTCCCTCTGACATAAACAGTGCCCAGAAATCTTGTTGTTTTATTGAGTAGGGAGAAAGGAAAAACATTTTGTTTATCATAGTACATGGTTATTCTTCCCTGTCTGTAGACTAAGCAGATGTTTTCTTCAAAAAGTAGGAAGATGGCTAAGCCTACATCAGAGCAAGGCTGTTCATTCATTCTTGTATTCATTTATTCATGGATAAAGCATTTATTGAGCCTTCACTACCGGGGCTGAGGTTATAAAATGATATAGAGACTCAGTTCCTTAATCTGCCCCATTGCTTGTGTAAGAGCTCTGGTGGCTCACAACAGCCGCATTATTTACTCCTCCCTGAACCCATGATTTTTCCATGTGACCTTGGAGTTGCCTCTGCCTCTCACTGGGCCCAGCCATGTGGCTTGTTTGGCTGAAATGATTATTGCAAATATGAGCAACCAGAGGCTTGAGAAAGCTTGTATACTTGAGCTTGTTCATTTTTTTTTAACTTAATTGAGGAATAATTGACAAATATTATATATATATACACATATATATAAAGATATTATATATATGTGTATATATATATATATATATAAAGATATAATATCTTTAAAGTGGACAATGTAGGGGCATTTGACTCAGCATTAACCTTTTCATCTAATTTAGATATTTAGAAAGATTGAAAAAAATGTTGACAATGCCAAATTGGCAAATTTGAAACTACGTTTTAACTAGATTTAAAAATAATGAATTTCCTGTTAAAAACTTAAAGATGTATCCCAATTTCTCACCTATTCAATATTTGTGATATTTTAACCTTTGGCTATTTACAAATTTTTCTTGATAATTCACTTGTCACTTTCAGGGCTTGAATAGCTACACTATTAGCTATTAAAAGAAAAGCAGTAAAAGTATAAAATGTAGAAAAAAGTAGAAAAAAATGAAAGCCCAAGAGTTTCCAAAAAATCCCCAGGTTCTCTTTCTGCCTAAGCCCCTTATTAATATGGGCTACTGTTGGCCTAGTCACCTCACCTCTCTGAGCCTTGGTTGTCTCCCCTGCCTGGCTCGGAGGTGAGGAATAAATACACAAAGAGCTTAATACAATGTCTGGCAAATAGTAAACACTCAAAATTTAATAGCTATCTTACCTATCCACTCCCTGACTAATCATTAGTACTGTCGCATCCAAGGTGGGCTGGGGTGGGGAATCCTTGGCAAATTCTCAGAACCATTCCATTTAATATGTATGGAAGTGGACTCTTGGAAAAACCACATAAAAGCAAAGAAAGCAAAGTTGCAACCCTGGTATCTCCCACAGGACTTTATCTCCGTGTCAGAACGGGATGCCAGGAAGAGGCTTCGTCGTGTGCTGAGATGCTCCAGGAAGGGTGTTGGAGGCAATGAAGAGCTTCAGCATCTGCTCCACAGAAAATGGCTTATGTTTAAAAATAGATATCTGTGTGTGTGTGTGTGTGTGTATGTGTGTGTGTGTGTGTGTGTGTGTGTGTGTGTGTGTATGTATATATATCTTGAAGCCAGCAGAAGATAGCTTCAGAGTCTCCTCCTGTGCCTTAGGCATTTGCACTCAGAAGTGTGGAGGAGGTCATGGGTATTACAAAGGCATCTGTTTAAGAAGTTATGGAGGGGGGTGCAATCTGGGAAGGCAACTTGGTCAGGACGAAGTTCAAAATTATGATGTGTAGGTGGAGAAATTCTAGCACGGATCTAAATCAGTTTTTCATCCTAACAGTTCTTTGGGATTTGTGGGTATGGGTTAACATTTGGCCAACTGGGCTGGGCCATAAAATTATATTCCAAAAATTGTACAAAAAGTAATAGCACACAAATCTAAAATCCAAAACCTGGAGTTACTTCTGAAAACTGGTGTCTCAAAATCTTTCACTGTGGAACAAAAATGGAAGGAATTAATGAATACTTTTTGTTTTTTGGTGGGGGGTAACAATTCAAGTTACTTCAGGGTACTTCATATTATTTACATAGAAATAGAAAGAGCCCCAACTCTTGGTGCCTATTGTTCATATCAAACTGCATGAGGGATGCTACCTTAAAGAATTAAAATAATCACTAAGAAGTGACAGAAAACATGCACTCACAATTATTTCTCTAACTCTGCAACACATTGGACACTGTACTAGTTACCTAGGGCTACAATGACAGATTACCATAAAATGAGTGGTTAAAACATCAGAAGTTTATTGGTTCACAGTTTTAGAGGCCAAAAGTCCTATATCAGGTGGTCAGCAGTGGTATGTTCCCTCCAGAGGCTCTAAGGAAGAATCCTTCTTAGCATCTTACTAGCTTCTAGTGGCTTCCAGGAATTCTTGGTTCCTCATCTTATAGTTGCATCAATCTGGTCTCTTCCCATGGCTGCCCTCCTTCTGTGTGCCTCTGGATCTGAGTGTCTTCTCCTCTTTTTATAAGGACAACAGTCATATTAAGATTTAGGACGCACTCTAATCCAGCAGGGTCTCTTCTTAATGTAACTAATGACAGCTGCCAAGACTGTTTCTAAACAAGGTCACTATCTGAGGTTCTGGTAAACATGAGTTTTGGGGAACACTCTTCCACCCCGTCCAGACACCAACATCAAGATAACATACGGCAGTCTTTCTGTCTTGCTTGGAGAAGTCAGTCAATATTCCTCAAGCGCAGGGCACTGTTTGCAGTATTAATAGGTTATACTGGAGAGCCAAGCACGTTGCTCTGGATACGAAACTAGCCTCTGGTTTGTTTTTCTGTTTTTGTTTTCTTTTTCCCTCCTCCTCCTTCCGCTTCTTTTGTAGACTGTACTGACATCATTCAACTTTGAATTTGATAGAAAGAAAACAAACAACAAACCCCAATATTTAGCCAGAGATATAGACACTTACTGTTTATCATGTCTCAAAATAACAGCCAAAGCAAAGTTTTGATGGAGAAGAACACATGTAATAGATACTTTTCCTCATTTTTTTCAATTCCAGTCATATTGTGATGTTTATCTTATTACTGAAGAATTTGCCAGATAACAGAGAAAAAAGAGATAGAGGAAAGATTGAACTAAACAAAGTTAAATTAAGTGATGAAAAAAATAATCTTCAAGTCAACATTTATACGCATGCACACACACACACACACACACACACACACACACAATTTATCTGGCTGAGTTATTTGATAAAAATAATTTGTACTGAATGTGCCTGCTTCCTTCCCACCTGTGGTCCAGACTCAGTGGTCCTGAGTTCGGTTATCAGCTCCACCACTCTATGCCTATGATTTATTAACCTTTCTGTCTCTCTAAAATGCAGATAATTATATGGGTCCTATCTTCCAAATTCATTGTGAAGATTAAATATGATAACGAAAATGAGAGGAATTTGAATTCTAAGAGAAAAATGTTCTTATGACTGCCAAAATTATTATTCGATCCACTTGAAAACTTAATAGATATTCTTGGCAAAGCCTAAGATTTATTGTCTCCTCCAGCCTTGTAACAGTGGCTCCCATTTATTGAGCAGTTGCTAGAAAACACCATGTGAGTGCTTTATATAAATTATTCCTAATTCTCACAGTGACTCTGCAAAATCAACTTTATCTCCCCTATTTTACAGAGACGTTATTGAGGAGGAAAACGACTCCGTGAGCTCTACCTGGTCAACTCAAACTTGAGCCTGAAAGTCACCTAATTTGCAAGTGTCAGGCCAGGACTCTCTGCCAAAGACAAGTTCGTTTCCCTTCCTCTCCCCTCCACTAAGATTCTCCTGGGATTTCTTCATACACACTCATCTGCATTGCCTTCCCTCTCCTCCATACCAAAGGTATTGAGTAAATTAGTCATTTGGTTTTAAAAAAATAAGTCAATCTCAACCATTATTAGATGGCACTTGGGCTTAATCAAAAGAATTGTTTGAGAGAATTTTTCGGTTTTTATCTGCTTATTAGTGAGCACTGAGTTTCTGTGCAGATGGAATTAAAATGAACCAACAGTGTTCTCTACACAGTCTTGTGAATCTAAGTACAACAATTTTCCTGTTTAGTCTTTGGCTGAGTGCCGGGGCTCGGTGATGGCAATCGAGGGTTTTCCACTTGCTCCTCTGGTCCGGTTCAGCTGAGACCCAGACCACTCAGGGACAACAGGGGCCTGCCAAGCTCATCTGCCCACTCCACCGCTGGCAGTGGAGTGCGCTGACGTGAGGCTGTACCGGACATGGAGTTCAGGAAGATAGCACTGACTCCTAATGAGTTTTTAGCCTCTCCTTTCAAATTTTCTGTTTTGCTAATGCTTTACAATGTATCTAATTTATTAGTTCAGTTGTAGATGTACCGGAAGTGTGTGCTCAAAAAATCTTCACTGATTTGGGATAAGATTAACAAAACTGTTCAGAAACCACTGCCCCAGAGTAGGAGAGGCATTTAGCCCCAACACTGGCTTGTATCTGAATCTGTAGGACCCCTGGTATGACCTGTTTTCTTTATAACCTCTGCGAGAGTAACAGTTCTTTGGGGGAAGTCAGATAATGACACTAACACTTCATTTTTTTTCTTCCTCCTGATCGTGTGTTACATTTTTACCCACAAAAATGAATTAATGTGTTTGTCCCAAACACCCCATTCTTCATGGCCTCGCTCTGGCAGTCCCGGGACAAAGGCAACGTATCTAAATGGGAGGGAGAGTTGACGACAATCAGGTAGGAGCTTGGCTTCATCTGGCCTTTTTCACAGAGCAAGCAGCACCCCTAGCCCAGAATCACAGACGCTCGGAGCTGGAGGAAAACCAGATAACACCGAAAAATTCACTCCAGCAATTATTTCTGATTAAGCCTATTTGGCATCTAATAATGATGGAGATGAATGCATTTAAAGCAAATGACTAATTTTTAATGCTCACTTTTCCAGTGAGTGACCATTGGGACTCCTCGGGTGACCCTCAGTCACCTTGGATTCACCTTAATTTCCTAAACAGGCATGCAGATTCCGTTCATTATGCAGGAAGCTCTTTTTGCCGCGATGAGCATTGTCTCACCTCCTCTTGACTTCTGTTAATCTGACAGCCACACAGTCCCGTCTTGGGGAATACTGCAAAGCATCTCCAATTCAATAGCATTTCTGTGGTCGAGGGGTTTTATGTAATTACAGAAGTTCTGTAGTTGATTTGAATGTTATATCCCTGTTGTGGAATTATGTTTGGACTTCATCCTAAAGGACCAGGAAGGGCTTGTGTTTGTTTTGTTTGAACATTTCTTATCACAGAACTATGCTGGAGACAAACCCCAATGACACAAACACTCAAAAGCCACCTTCAGATGTAATATTGATTTATAAAACAACAGTGCACAGTTGCCAGGCTCCACTCTTGAATGCAGAGGGTCTTCAATTCCCAACAAATGACTGGCATTTCTACCAATTTACAAATTAGAGTTTCCTCTGACTCTCTCACAGTTCTTAATATTCCAGTCACCTTCCTCTTCAGCCTTCCCTCTTGAAATATGTGCGTGGGGAGGAGAGGGCAGCGAGAAAGTAGAGCATTTGTAAAATTGGAGTTAAAAAAATCTAGATCAACTTTTATCCTTAGGCAAATTATGCACAGAGTTAAATTAAACCACTATATGTACTTGTAGATTGAAGAATCAGAGGTGGAGGAGGGGTCAGAAACACTGAGATCAAAGTTTCTGTTCTTTGAACAAAATCCCTTTGAAAAGCCCCCATGCCACCTATTCTGCTTGTTAATGTTTTGACTGGGAGTGTCTAGCGGTGTCAGCAGCAGCGGCATATTTTTAATACCATATTCTTAAAATTTTCTGTATGCAACTAGCTCTACTTAGCAAAGCACCAGATCCTTTGCCAGCTCTGTTATAGGTCTCTTAGGGGAATATTTTTGTTAATTGCAAATATTTGATTGACAAACATAGGATGCAATTAGCAGTCAGGCACAGTAGGAATGTGCAGTGAACTGGATCCCTGAACCAACGGATCTCAACTCTCTCAGCTTGATCTAAAATCGACTAGAGCATTTCAACCATATGTTTGCTTCAAACTTCCTCTTTCCCGTGAACGTTGTTATTTCCCCAAACTCGCTTCTTTTCACGTTGGTTCACCAAGGGAGCTAATTCCTCTCTGATCAAGCCAAATAAAGAAAGAAAATTCTTCACAAGTTTCAGTCTGGTGGGGCTCTTTGACCATGGCGGCAAAATTAATGTGGACAAGATTATACATGCCAATATTCCTTTCCAAAGCCCTGGGTGAAAAAAGAATCTGACCTCTTTTGAATTCAACTCCCCCCCTGCCCCCAAAGCTATTTAAAACAACCTGGCACTATCTGATTATCTTTATCAATTACATTGTGCTGCTTTCTATCTACAGCAAGATGAATCCTTTCGTTGTTTTAGTGCAGTACATAAAGTTCTCTTTTTAAAACAGACCAGTCATTATTAAAGGTACTCCTTATGCCACAAATCAGTTGGAGGTGCTGGAAAGTCTTACAGTATCAGATATTCTGTACCCCCTCCTCCTCAGGGAATTAATTAAAACTCACTTAAAACTTACAGAATTCGGGGGGAAGGAGAACCTCAAAGCCTTAAATGCTGGCTTGAAAAGTCTTAAGAAAATTTAAGCTGTTTTCCTACCTCTGTGATGTACAACACAGAAAGGTGAAAACCTGAAACAGTAATCTTGTGGAACCAGGTTCATAGCCTTGAAAGGCCAGTTGTCAATTTCTTTTTCCTGACTGATGCCATTCACGTGTATTTGGGGGGAGAGATATACAACATGAGCCGCTCTCTCTAAATGATAAGCAAATAGATATCAACACTGTGGATAAAGAGATAAGAAACCTCTCAAGGCAGTGGGAACAGCATACTGCATGCTTAGGGACACCCTGCAAGTACGTGGCAAATGATGTAGGGCCTTCAAGGAAGATGGGGAGCCTGAAACCCAGGGAGATTTTAAATTAGTTCAAGGACACACTGGAAGTGCTCGGCAATATGGAAATATAGGGCAGGAATCCTGACATGCAGCCCATGAAACCAGAATGCTTGTCAAGTCTGTCAATTATAATGTGCCACACTCCAAATAAAGCTTTAAAAACGGGCATCTGAAGGCTGCAAGGCGCCACTGTGGTTCATCTTGACCATCCTCCTTCCTCTAGAAAAGCTGCGATTAATTTTTTAAAAGGAGTGGTCTGCTCCAAACATACAAATAAATGGCGTTCTCTGTGTTTGGAATATAAATAAAACCGTGGAAGAGCAAAGTAAGAATCTTTGACAAATAAAAAGGCAATCTCACCTTCTCTTGCTCTTCTCTTTTTCCCCTGTCTTGGAATGATCGCCCCAAGCTCCATGACTGTGAAAATGTAGGGGACAGATCTGGCTCACGTTGAGAGCACTGACCCAGCAGGCTCATGGGGTGTGTGCGTGTTCTGTGACTTTTGCCATTAGTCAAGACCCTGTCTCACCTGATCACAAGAGCTGCAGTCTCCTAGTTCATACAAACTCACCATTTGGCTAGTGGTCCTGGATCCTCGGATTCAGACAAACTTAGAGGTGGAAGGGAGCAGGAAGGAAATCTACCCATTCAACAGATGAGGCATCAGAGGCTCAGAGAACTGGGGCCTGCTTTGAATAACTGGAAGAGACTGCCAAAGTCTACTTCTTCATGGACTGATGGCTTTCGCCCAATGATCCAGGAAAAGTAGGGGAAAAGGAGCAATCAATCCGAAGAAGAAATCAAAGCAGCTACAGAGGTGGAAGTAGCTGATTAGGTGACAGCTGTCTGAGATGAATATTTTGTAAGAAGGGGAGGGTGGCTGGTAAGGGAGAGGAGTGTGTGCTTTTCAGATTAGAACAGGATTACTCCTCAGGCACTGGGTCTATAATAGAAGCCTTCTGATAGAAAAGTAAATAATGCATCTGGTAGGATTGGTACATTAAGGTATGTATCACCTCTGCACTGTGTTCAGAGAAGACCACTTGTCCTCAGAGAATCAAGTTTCTTGTCAGGCTTTCCTCAGTTTGCAGTTTGTTTGCTAATGCTCTGGTCTCCACAGGAGTTCACATGTCAGATTTTAAAGGCTTTGCATGTAGGGACCCTTCTCTTCCTTAACCGCCTCAGCAGGGGCTCTCTACCACTCTACCAGCGCGTCTCGAACCTAAGTGGGCAACAGAATCACCTTCAAGGCCTGTTAAAGTACAGACTGCTGGGCCTCATCCCTGGACCTTCTCATTCTGCAGGGTTGCCGTGGAGCCCAGGAAGCTGCATTCCCAACAAGTTCACAGACGGTGCTGCTAATGCTGACCCAGGGACCACACTTCGAAAACTACCGCTTTTTATACAGAACCAATGTTCAGTGTATGTTACTGGCTAAAAAAATTCTTGACTTCAGTTGTAGAACAGTAGATAATAAGAGTCAGAGAATGAAATGGTGCATGGCATATACTAGCTGCTCAATAAATATTTTTGATTGATTGAACTGAAGCTCCATTTCACCCTCTCTTTACTTATATAGGTCAAAACCACAATTTATAGAGCTGAACAGGTTTCAAAACATACCCCAGGCTGGATTCAAATCATGGCATGGTCCAGCTTTGTAAAATCAGGTAGTTTTTCCATTGTCTAACATTTCAAAATCTTAGCTTCCTCAATTATGAAATCGGTGTAAATGGGGGATATTCTGAGGATTAAGTAAAATAACTATTAGTACAAGTCTTCACAGCAAAGTGCCTGAGTGCAAAAATACTCAGTTTTTAAATATAATGATTGGTGAAAATAAGTTTTCTGTAAGTAACGGAGATAAATAGAGGGCATTCTTTAAAATAAGAAATGCATCTTAAATCATGCGTCATGATCTAATTCTCTAAATACAGAAAATCTGCATGTAGCCTGTATACCGAAGTGATTCCAATGTGGAAAAAAAGCATAGATATCCTCCGCACTAAAAAATGTTTTCATTAGAACAGTTGATGCAATTAATCAGTTTGTTTTAATTTACGAGGAATCACTAAATGGTTTCATGGGTCGGCACATACCAAACACATAATGCAAAACTTTAAAAGCCAGTGTACTAAGTGGGCCAGATGCTCATCAGCTGCTTCGAAGCCTATACACCTGTGGTTTGGTATTAAAATGTGAATAATATTCAATGTCCTTTATTAGTTTTCTTGCAGACATATATTTTAAAAGTTTCAAAGAACAAGGTCTAAAAAGAATACATCAGAACAGGTCATGGTTAGCTTTTACATTTGTTTCTATTCTTTGAGTCATAGATTTTCACTTTTGTTCTTTATATAAATAAGAAAAAAATATTTTTCTAAATGAGTTCCCATCATTGAATGAAATTGAAATAAGTAAATCATGAAATTCCATATAAAAATATATTATTTATGTATTTATTTTAATTTAACTTACATAAAAACTTATGTGTTCTTACTATGTTCCGGGCATTGTATTAAGTGCTTTACAAATATGAACTCATTGAATCCTCAAAATAACCATATGGGATGGATATAATTAACATCACCTCCATTTAACAGTTAAGTGCAGCACAAGTAAATTAATAAAATTGCTGAAAGTCACATAGCTAGTAAATGGTGTAGCAAGGATTCCAGCTGGTTCTGAGTCCCTGCGCACTGTGCCCTCCCTTCTAGTCAGCCACCAAATGATCCACACTGGGCTGGATGATGCAAGGCCTAAGTGACCCTGCCTTCACAGAATGTACAACCTCTGAGATTAAGAATGCTATAAGAATTCATTGCGTGGCAAGTGCCAATGTGTGCGGTGTGTAGACAGAGGCCACAGACTGGGGGCTGCAGATCAAAGATGGCTGTGGACATGTTTCATTTGGCTCATAATGATATTTTGAAATTTTTGAGTTACTGCCTTAAAAAGGAAAAGTTCTTATAATATTCCAGATTTCCAGCTGTGAAAAACTCTGAGTTTTAGAAATGTCGTGCCCCAGTGTCTACATGAAACAATCCGATGGCACTAAATCCTCTTCTATTTGCTCCAGTCCCTGGCAGACACTCACACAAGACATTCACACATATGCATGTCAATTTACAGTATTCGCTTAGCCTCGGAGTTGTCATATACAGTATATGTCCTATAAAAGGGATGTGTGGAACTGTGGGAAAATTTGTTGCCTAGAGTAAAGGTTATTTACACTGAACTTCAAAAGGGGAGGAGGACAGGTGGATTTAACAATACTTGAGTGAACCGTTCAATTCCTTCTGATATCCTAGGCTGTATCCACCCAAAATATCTTCTAAATCCAATCAAATATTGCATCAGCATTACAGTTTTCCCTTACTCATTTTTTTTTAATGTTTTATTTATTTCTAGGAGAGAGAGAGAGAGACAGCGTGAGCAGGGGAGGGTCAGAGAGGGAGGGAGTCACAGACTGAAACAGGCTCCAGGCTCTGAGCTGGCAGTCAGCACAGAGCCCGACGCGGGGCTCGAACCCACGAACCGCGAGACCTAAGCGAAAGTCAGACCCTTAACTGACTAAGCCACCCAGGTGCCCCATTCCCTTACTCATTTTTGTGGTGACTACTATTTGGCTAGAGTCAAAATATTCTTGCCTGCATAGTGAATATTCTTTATTCAAGTATTGTGCATCTTACTTCTCTGCACTGGCAATAAAGCTCCCTCTATCCATAGACAGAGACATGTTTGTTCTAATCAATGCTATGTTTCTAGAACTAACACTGTGCCTGGAATGTTAGAAGAACTCGATAATATAAGAGGGAGGGAGAGGGAGAAAGAAAGAGAGGAGGGAAGGAAGGAAGGAAGGGAGGGAGGGAGAAACCAGAGCATCTGGTGATCAATTTCCCTGAGAGCTTTCTCCCTCGCTTCTAAGCATGAGTAATAGCTGCTGACCACAGGCAAGAATAGTACAAGAACTTAGTGGGAATTCTAAAGCTGTACAAGCTTTTTCCATGTTCAGTAAAGGTCACATTTGTAACTTGTTTTAAGAATCAGAAAGAGCCACAATTTCTCAGGGTGTGGCCCCCAGAATGGCTACATGAAAATGAAGCACTTGCTGAAAATGCCGGTTTCCCCTGCCCCACCTCAGGTCTAATGGCACACAGAAAACGGCATTTCTTCATGACGTGGAATTCCTTTACACACTAAACTTTGCACACCCAATACTAGTAGAACCACCATTTAATACAGGAGAGGGCTTAGCACCTCAAGCCTATGAGCCTAGAATCACAAGATTCACACAATCCAATTCAATTCACTGGAGGTAGAAATTATACAGTGGATTTTAAGTAGACGTTAAATCAGCCTCTCACTTCCTGATGAAGCTGAGCTTTTACCTGGCTGGTGAGTGTTTCGTTAATACATGCTATGTTACTGTGTATCTGCCAAAGTCACTAAAATTTCACCAGACCAAGGACTAGTACGTTGGCTGCTTTATTTACTTGTTTGATGGAACTAGGAAACGTGCTTTACTACATGAGTTACACAGTTGTGTTATGTTTGGCTGATGCTATGGTTTAAAAATGTATTTGCATGCCTTTCGGGGTATGCTGTGCCCAGCTGGGCCACAGACTTCGTCACTTCCTCTTACATTTCACTAGGCTGTTTGACATACTTAGGTATAACTCTACTCAGTATGGCATCTGGAATCCAACCATTTCTTATCACCCTAACCCAAGCCATTATTACCTCTCACCTAGTTACTGCTGTAATGTAATTATTGGTCTTTCTGCTTCCCTCTTATCCCTTTAAGTCTATATTCTCTAGCCAAAGGCCAGATGATCCTTTGAAAACAGCTTATAATCTTCCCATGGGCTTCCCATCTCACTGGAATAAAATCCAACATTCTTACCATGGGATTCATTAATACTGTTCACACAGTATGTATAGTTCCTGCTTAATGGACACATGGTAGAATTGTACTGTTGCCCACAGCTGTCCACTCTCCCTACCCCCACCATCACTGAATGTGGCTATTTGACTAGATCTGGCCAATGACTGCCTTATGTAAATGATGCGTCTCTTCTTCCCTGGGACATTAAATGCTGATTCGAGACCCTTCAGAGATTTTTTTGAGATGTTTTTCCCCTGCCACTATGACAAGCAGTTGCTGCTAGTGTCTGCTCTGCCCACCCTGGTTCCCAGGATGAGGCTGATATACTATACAGCCTCCAAACTAATCATGGTAGACATGATGTGAAGAAAGAAAGAAAAAATCTCTGCTGTCTTCAGCCACTGAGAATTTGGGGATGTTTGTTCCCCACCATGATCTTGCATATCCTGACTGCTACTCACTTTTGTCTCCAAGGCCCAATACGATCTAACCTCCACCGACTTCTCTGAGCTCTTCCCTCACCTCTTTTCTCTCTCCCCATTCTGTTCTGCTATACTTGTCACCCTAGAG
The DNA here is from genome assembly GCA_017311185.1 of Proteles cristata cristata. Taxonomy (NCBI): domain Eukaryota; kingdom Metazoa; phylum Chordata; class Mammalia; order Carnivora; family Hyaenidae; genus Proteles; species Proteles cristata. The sequence continues at coordinate 1,950,987 of JAESUZ010003395.1, forward strand.
TATATCAGCTTTATTCCCAACTTAGGATCTCTTCACTGTCCAAAATGCTTCATGGCTACATGTTTCCGTGCTCTCTTGCTTCGTCCAAATCTTTGCTCAAATGTCTCCTTCTTAGAGAGGATGTCCTTGACTATGTTTCTAAAAAAAACATCATTTATTATGTTCTCTATTCTTCTCTTTTTAGTTTTCTCCATACTTTTCATAGGTTTTCTTTATCATTTTGCATTCTGTCTTTAAAGCTAAAATGTAAATCCCCTGAGGGTGGGGATGTTGTTTTGTTCACAGACATTTTCCCAGCACCTTGAATGGTGCCTGGAGTAGAGGATGGTGAAACATTAATATTTGTTGAATGAATGACTTTATTTGGACATATCACCTAACGATCCATGGTCTCATCTGAAAGTATGGATTCACAGGGCCCTCAACCTACCCCATAAGGTTATGTTACACTTTTAGAAGAACAGAGCATAATGTGTTTTATGGTTTCAGCACAATGACAGGTTAATTCACTGAATTGTTCCTGTCTAAGGCGTCAAGAAGAAACATCCTAACAATAAATGATGCACCTGAGACCAATGGGTTTGGCTTCTTTGGGTCCTTGGGTATTTTATAGCCTCCCTCTTATGCCTTATGTTGAAATAATTTCAGAAGGAATTGTGAGCACCAGTAGGCACTGTAAGGCTGCGCAGGAAGCTGAAATCCTTCATTCTTCTCAAAAGAGGACCTGTTTATCATTTATCTTGAAAGCACTGGCAGAGTTTTGCTTTGTCACACAAAGTTTATCGATTCTTTTATAGCAGCCTTGTTTGAAAATTAATTTGGAATTTAAGCAATGACCTCTTTGAGAAATAGTGAACATTTAATTTTTTATGCTGAGCTTTCTGAACAGTTAGTAATGGGGTATGAGTCACACTGAAATAGAAGCTTCATTTTCCACTCTGAATTTTACACAATACAATTTTACCTATAAAAGACAGCACATCTCAGTAAACTCTGGAAATATAAATTTGTAATTTCCCCCTTCTTAGAGTTGGCCATACAATACAATTACCATAAGAAGATTGCTTTAAACATGCAATTATAAATATGGCATGATTCTATAAATTATCTGTAATTTATTTATAAATCTTCTGCTAGGGCTAATGTTTAACACATGCACATATTTTTTTATATTCCCTTTCCCTTCAGTTCTGTCATATCATTAGATAAATATACTTAATGAGGGTTTATTATGGAAATAAAATAATCTAAACAGCATTGTATGGTCTACTGTATTATGAAAGAGTTATTTTAAAAGCCTATTAAAGTCCCTGCTTGGGCTTGTCCAAGTTTGTGTGAGTGAAGAATGATAACCTAGAAGAAAATTCCTCTTTTGATTATTCAATCAAATACATTTTCTTGTATTATTCAGTCAAATCAGCTCTTTTCTCTTTCTGCTACTCCTTGTCTCTAAGTCACAGTCAGATAAAACGGTAAGTCAAGAGAATAATTTCTTCTACATGACACTGCTAGCGGTATTCAGACAGACCAGGTGGTGAGTCAACTTCCCTAGGCACTAGAAAGGCAGAGGAAAAGCATACTCCTTCTATAAAAGGCTGCTCTGAGGTCGAAGCATCAATTAGTTTTTTTGTTTTTGTTTTTGTTTTTGTTTTTAAGAAATGTGTTAAGAATTTGTAGTGAGATTTTGCAAGTTGTATACGTCAAAGACAAATCTGATGTGGTATTGTAGCCAAAGAGGTATATTTTAACCTTACTGACAAAAGAGCACTTCAATTTTGATTCATAAAATGGGATTCTTCCAATAAATGAGGTACAACAGACAATGTATGACATGTTTCTATCACAGGAAGGACTTACATGCCCCGTCCCATTTGGTGTAATTCACCCACCCGACTTGCTTTCCAAATAAAACAAGTGAACGTCAGTCAAACCAACCCCCGTGACTTGAGTTCTGGGATCTATCCTAATCATCTCTGAATCCTTAGCACCTAAGTATACCCTTCACCTTCCAGCTGGTAATTAAGATACTGCATACAAAATGATGTACAAGTGACCTATCACCAGAAAGGCAATAAAACAAAGGTGGAGGGGAGCTCAAAATAATTATACTGGGATCCCACACTATTTGGACATACCCACATATATGAATAAAGATGGTTAGAGACAAAAGGGAGAAGGCAATGTTGGAAATATTTTAGCTTTATAACAAAGACAATACTAATATGTGTCTAATTCACAAGGCATTAGGTGTCCCACAGTGATAGCATCTGGACAGGTGACTATAATTTTTTCCATTACTTTTTCCATGGTCTTCTAAGGACAACCTAGGGCAACAGTTTTTAAGAAAACCCTCTTCTCCCTTTAAGAACTTTTTTTTTTAGCAAAGGATGCATTATGTCCCCTGAAATAAAATCTACTGAAAATTTCAACAACCCTAGCATATTAAAATAAAAAAAAACAAACAAATCAAACAGAGAAGTACAGATAGAAGACCCAGTCTGCTGGCTTTTTCTTACTTACCATGTCTGATATTCCACGTGGTGGTGTCCAAAGTCTTTACCGAGCGCTTCAGGCCTCCTGGTTAGAAAAACAGTACTTCAGATCCATAGGAAATGGACAGTTTTCAACTGTACCCAACAGATGTGTGTGTCTGTGTGCGTATATATGTATATCTTGATGGTGCATTCAGTAAGTAAAGAAATAAACACTATATTAACATTAAACTTGATATCTACATACATGTATCTATCTATGTATATTTGTCCAATTATTTTGTTTGTTGAATTATTTGTCCAGATTTATACAAATAGGCCACTCTTAAACTGGTTGGTTGGTAAGGAAAAGTAAAAAAGATTGGAACCATAATTTGGTTCCTTATTGTGATTGTGGAAAACAAGGAGTGATGTATTTTTGCTCTATTGGACATATTTTCAGAATTATGCATGGGGATTTATATGAATACCCCATGCCATTTATAACAGTGCTACAAATAACAAGGATTATGCTCATTAGCAAACATTGCTGATTTTCTGAAGGAGATGCTAGGCAGACATGGCTGAAATGAAAGTCGTTTTTAGACAGAAGAGACAAACCTGGAAATGGGAATCTGTATCTGGGTCCTGTGACTATTTAGTGCAATGTTTCATGAGATGGAGAAGGAGGCGGGGGAGAGAGAGACACAGAGAGAAAGAGAGGTGAGGCTTTGTATAATATCTTATGAGAACCACAAAAAAATCTGACGTTCATCGTAACCAGACACGGCTCTGATTCTGCCATCTATTTTCTCAGAAATATTCATCGTATCTGAGGAACTTTCTCCTCTAAGAAACTAGGGCCACGTGTGACAGGGAGGAGGAAGAAAGAAAACAGTTCTCTAAAAAAAAAAAAAGTCTTTTCTCTCTACCATGAAGTTTGGACAAATAATTGACACGAAGGAAAGATAGCTTTTTATACGGAATTAAAACTTAGCTGTAAGTGGCCCTCAGTTTACCTCAATCCCCATCTTACCCCAATTTTCTCATCTGCATAGCTTGTGTTGTGCTTGCTGTTGTTTTTCTTAAGGCTAATCTTTGCTTCTAAATACTGAGAAAGAATAATCAGGTGCTTGAGAAGTGGTGTCTCTGTTCATCTCCCCACACGTGACTGCTTTCTGTCTGGTGCTTTGTCATGGTGCCTCCAGAGCCGACTTCCTCTGCTTCCTTTGTTATCCTCGCCTGATAAATAAACAGCACAAAATTACCGAACTTATTATGGTAATTGAGAGAAGGAAACGGAATGCTGAGCCTGCCCCCCTATCTATTACGCTGCCATTGCCAAAGTTGGCTAAACCTCAGATGCTAGTATAACGTGGGCCCCTCTTCCTGTGCCCCCCTTTCGCCCACAGCCCCCCACCTTCTTTGATGATTGTTTTCTGTCCATCTTGAGTTGGGTGTCAGTTCATTTAGATTTACATCAAGTAGTAAATTAAAATAATCACTCAGCAAACACTCTGAGCTCAGTTTTCCCTTTCAGTCAGGAGTTGCGCGAGCTGCTTGAAGCATTCAAGCAGAAAATATTGCTGTCTAGATATTTGTCCTCTGGGTGATAAAGGAGGCATTGTCTTGGGACCCACTCAGGCCTCGGAGCCGATCGTCGCTGTGCATCACAGCTGTGAAGTGCGCTTTGTTATGTGTCTGAGGACTCGGGTTCAGGACCTTGTTTCTCTTGAAATACCAGACTGATCAGAGCTGCATATGTTCGGGGGAAAGCAGGGGTCGGTGGTTCTCTGTCCACATTTTTACTAGATTATTCTTGGACAGAACTCTGGGAAAATACCCTGCAGCCTAAACCATCCCAAGAGTTTTGCTTTGTTTAATTCATTTTCTTTCTTTCTCTTCCTTGCATCTTTTTTTTCCTCCTTCATATTCTGCATTGTTACAGTTCTAGAAAATACTGGATTTTATCTGCATGAGTCAGAAACAAAGGCTTACAGCACTGCTTTGAACCCAGTGCCATAAGGTACCAAGTTATAAACCTATTTCTTTGTGTTCTCATTACAGTACATCTTTTTGCCTGTTTAGAAATCAAAATGCAGAGTTCAGTCACCTGGGATGAAATCTAGGGTAGGCTAGAGAGGTTTTTTGTTTGTTTGTTTGTTTGTTTTACCATTTGTAAATGATCAATGGAATCTTGAAACAAAACAAGGAGTTGATGGGAGCAGAATAATCAGAATTTTTGCTCTGAATGAAAAAAAAATTAGAAAAGCCACTACATTTTTATTACAGCTTTTTTTGTAAGTATGTTATTGTTAAGAGTGTTTGAAGGAGTAAAATAGTTGTTGCTCTAAGTAGTGAGAGAAAAATGCCAAATGATAAGGAGCACAGTGGTAGGCATCTGAAGGAAAATTGAAATATTTAGTCAATTATCTGAATTTTTCCAAACAGTTCCACATGCTTGGCTAATTGACTGCTGTTATCAATTTTTGGCCAGATATTTGGCATCATATTATATTTGTATTTGAGCCAAGGTATCTATAGTAAATGCGATACTTGATATATTCCTTATGTCTTTGATGGCAAATCCACACCTTCAGTTATAAAGTTCTCTATTTGTGCATGGAAGTGGAAGTACTAGAATTAGCCAAAAATCAGTATGAAAGAAATGGGATGGACGCATGTATAACAGCACACACATACATAGGGTCACACATGACTTCCTCATCAAGGACTGACTTCTTATTCTTGAGTTAGTTAAGCATCCAACTCTTGATTTCAGCTCAGGTCATGATCTCACAATGTGGTTCAAGCGTCTTGGGCTCTGCATTGACAGAATGGAGCGTGCTTGGGATTCTCGCTCTCCCTCTCTCTCTGTCCCTCCTCTGCTCTCTCTCTAGCTTGCTCAATAAATAAATAAACTTAAAAAAAAATACATTCCTCTTTAAGGCATTCTGAGTCAGTGGTGACTAAAGCTGTGGCTCGTGACCCCACCATGACCAGGTGCAAAGCTCACGCTCTGAACCATGTGAACTTTCCAGGAAAGTTGTATGTGCAAGAGCCAGAAATGTCATTCATTCATTGGCAATACTATGCCCTCAGATTATGCCAAGGCCTGTGAAAGTAGAGTCACCAGACCAAACACTAAAACCAAAAATCGATTCCAGTCATATACACATTCGAGTTTGTGATATTTTGTGTCTGATAAGTATCAGTTTGGTTTAGAATTAAAAGATGAAGGCAATTAAAAGTTGGCAAGTTGTGGGGCATCTAGGTGGCTCAGTCGGTTGAGTGTCTGGCTTCAGCTCAGGTCATGATCTTGCACTTCATGAGTTTGAGCCCCACATCTGGCTCTGCACTGACAGCTCAGAGACTGGAGCCTGCTTCAGATTCTGGGTCTCCCTCTCTCTGCCCCTCTCATGCTCATGCTCTGTCTCTCAAAAATAAATAAACATTTAAAAAGAAAAAAGATGAAGGGATGAAACCAGAATATTTGGTTCTGATTTGCTTGAGCTCCAGAATCAGATAGCCTTATTTGATTCTCTATTCTACCAGTGATAGCTGAGTAGCCTTGGGCAAGTTACCTAATAATTCTGGGCCTCAATTTCTCCAGTGATACAATGAGAACATTATCAATATATACATCATTAGACAGTTAAAATTATTTAATGAATATTGCACATTAAATGATTAGAATAGTGTCTGGCAGATAGCAAATATTCAACAAATATTTTATTAACAATAGAGAGATTGTTAATGATCCTCCCTCCCCCCCGAGTATGAGTAATTCTGAATCCAGGAAATACAATTCAGGTTGAGTAGATTTGTCCTAGTTTTCTCAGGTTGATGTATACCTCAGAATCAGGTTGTTGTGAATTAGAATCTAGGTTCAGGCATTTACTAACTATGTGCGTGGGCAAATTATTTAACTGCTCTAGGGTTTATTTTCTATGTAATAATAACTGTCTCATAGAATTGTTGTGAAAATGAAAATAGAAGGCACACATAATTTGCTTAACATAATATCTGAACAACAGGGCTGCCCCTAAGGTATGCAGGGCCCCACGCCAAACAAACACACAAACCCCAAACTAACAACAAGAAAAAAACACTCCATATAGTCATGTAAATATGATTACAAAATTCAAGGGCCAGTCATTGACAATTTCAAAAAATGGGTAGAGAAGGAAAACTTTAGGCAGTTTTTTTCTTGGGCAATCACGGTATGTGAAACCCTTTCAGTGTCCAAGTGCCATTCAGGTACAGGAAACTTCTCTTCATGGCTTTTGTTTTTACATTTTAATTTTAAAAATGCCCTCTTTCTGACTGAAATCACAACTCCTACCAAGAAAAACAATAGCAGTGCTGTTTGCTACTGTTTATAATACCATGACTCTTCAGAACATGTATGTACTAAAACAATATAGATCTTCTTGCTTCTGCAGTTCCCTGGTACCATATTTTAAAATGCTAGTTATATTACCTATGTCCCTTATCTCACCACTGTGCTGCTTATGAATACTGGTTTGCAATAATTCTCTCAAAAGTTGTTTCTGTGCCTCACTGATGAAAAGCACAAATGTAAGTCTTGCCCAGAGTATGCAAGATAATGTGAAGAATAACTTGTTTTCGCATCATGTTAAGTTACAGTGCAGAATTCATGAGTGGATATGTCAAGCACTATATTTACCAACCATGCTTCCTTCTGAACTGTTAGGCTATGACCATTACATTTCTTGACTGTGATCTCTTTCCTTCATTTTTTAAAAAGAATTAATGTTTTATTTTTGAGAGACAGAGAGAGATGGTGTGAGTAGGGGAGGGGCAGAGAGAGACAGAGAAGGAGTCTGAAGCAGGTTCCAGGCTCTGAGCTGTCAGCACAAAGCCCAAGGCAGGGCTGGAACCCATGAACCATGAGATCATGACCTGAGCTGAAACTGGACTCTTAACTGACTCTGCCACCCGGGCACCCTGAATGTGATCTCTTTCAATGTTGTTGCATCCTGTCTTCCACACACATCCACCAGCAGGGAAGACAAACAATGGACAAGGGACTAAGTAAGAAGAATGGTCCTATTTGCATAAGAAATATCTGCCTTTGGATCAGCATGACTTAAACCTACCTAGGATAGTATGATGTGAACATATCATTTAATAAGAAAATTAATGGGAAGAATCTATTGGCATTGTGGAGAAATGATCTTGCAAGACTTCAGAGGAGATAGCTGTGGCCATCTGGATGTTGTCTAACACATGGCACATGCCTGTGGAAGGGATGGGATAACTTGTTTGAATGCCAATGATGGACACACTGGGTAAATGACATCTATAGTTGTCCTCACCACCTTTAGATACTATAGACCGAAGAATGTTGCTGTGGTTGGTCAGAACATGGATGGATAAGAATTAATACATGGGCCATATACATGGCTCAAGCCAAAGGCTGCAGAGGTCAGTAGTAGTCTATAGTCCTAAACTCCTCCTGTGTCTGACTTTAAAGTCATACCATTCTGACACGATAACCCCGAAGAAATGTTGCACTGACCAGCAGGAGAAATCAATTCACCAGTCCACCCTCCTGGAATAGGCTGGCCACATGCCCCCAGAAGAGCCCAGAAAGACCCCATAGGCTCAAGCTCCAGAGCTCCTGGGACATCTGGTTGACCCCATAATTTCAAGGAATGCCATACCACTCCAAAGGAGAGAAACAGGTCAAGACTCAAATGGATCCCAATTTAGGCTCAGGTAGACCTACTAATATGGACAGAGAGAGACTTAAAAAATTGAGGAAGTCATTCAATGGCTAGAATGCGATTTTTCTTTTTGGGTATGAAAGAAGGAGTGCAAAGAATGGGTAAATGAGGCAGAGGCAAAGGAGAGAGGGATACATACGGAAAATAGCTGAAGAGAATGCAGGGAGTGGGGTGTGACCTTGTGCAGGAGCTGTTGGGGGCACTGAAGTAGATGTAGAGACTGAAGGTGAAAGTGGAAAGTTGAGACCATGTTTTGAAGATCCTTGAGTAAGAACTATATCTCTATAGTTTTAGGGACTTATTTTACAGCAGGCTATGTGCTTTGGAGACATGATTCCAGGTTTGGAGGGAGAAGAATAGATTGTTGAAAGATTTTTAAGAAACGTAGTAATGTGTATTTTAAACAGATTCCTGGTAGAACCCGAAGGATTAGGTAAGAGCGGGAGAGGCCATAGAGAAGAAGAAGGACCTACGAAATTACTTTAGGGAAAAGATGAAGAGAACTTCAATTAGGGTAGCAGAATGAGAATGGAGAGGAGGGGATAATCCAAAATTCTTACAGAGTGAGATCATCAGACTTTGAGCGCTAATTAGACACTGGAGATCTAGAATGGCCACTTGGTGTTACAGTATCTATGAGATTTAGTCATTCATTCCAGCCTGTGAAATTTTGTTGAGTGGCGTGACCCCAAGTGCCACGCTATGAAGGGAATAAGAGGAGGAGGAGCAGGTCTGGTGGTGACGGGCTCTTGGCATGGAGAATCATCTATATGTCAAATACGCAGACTGCCAGGCCTCTCTCCGTAGGTGTGGGTTCTAAAGCCCAGAGATCTCTGTTTTTAACCTTACCCAGGTAACACTTTTCATCAGGAAAGTTTAGGAAACACTGCATAAAACAATACATTTGATTCTGGATGGGTGGAGATAATGTATACAGATAGATATTATATATGAACACATAAATATAGGGGATTCTACTATATTTATATGGGCTTTGGAAGCAAAATATGTTAACAGGAGGTTTGCTGAGCTCCTCTGTGGGGAAAACCAAACAAAAGATGCTAAGACAGTAAGAAAGAAACTCTCCAGAGAGCACATCTCTCCATATGAGAAATGGAACTAGAAAACTCTGCCAATAGAAATGTCTCATTTGTTGAATGCAAGATGGGCTCAGCCTCCCATCCAGGTCCAGCTTCAGGCTTTAGCATTGATTATGGTGATTGATATTGTAATTCTTCGTCTTGCAGAGAAGTGCCTGCCTTGAAGCCCCACACAATGCTTATCTGCTGCTCTGCTGGAAAGCCAATACCAATGAAGGCAGAGGACCTTCTGATCAGAGTGGGAGAGAGAGAAGATGGTTTTATGTTTATTGGACCACCTTTTATCTTCATCAGGACTGGAAAGCAGATGACATTTGACTTTGGTGCAGTCCTTAACCAGGATTTCTGCGTTATCTGTGCAATCCCCCACTCTGAACCATCGAATACACACACTGTTCCATGCAAGCTAGAACCCTGAGTATTTGGATTTTTCCTGGTCTCTACAGCTAAGATCTAGCTTTCTCTCAGGGTTCCATTTATCTTTTTTTCTCCCAGAGGCAATTCTGTTTTAACCTTACTCCTTGATTTCTGTCAAAGTTTTAGTGCATTGTAATGGCTAGTGTTTTATCTGGCTCAGGTAATATGTACTTTAATGGAAGAGGTTGGCAGAGGTAGCGCTTTACACTAAAAGGGTGACTTCGATGAGCGAATTTTTGGTAAGAACGGATATTTTGTTTAGGTGGAGAGAAACTAATTAACTAGGACATGCAGAGGATGGATAAGATTTAGGGAACAGTACTCTTTATAATTAAATTTTTAAATTTTTAATTACAAACTCAAATATCAATGCAGGCAATAACAACTTCTTTATTGGACCATTTAGAACATTTAAATGAGATAACATATATAAAGTTCCCCTGTAGGACTTGGAATTGAATAAATATCAGTTTTTGCCTTATACCCTCATCTCCATCTGGGTAGATGTGAGTTGCCCTACAACCATTTGCTGTGTATTTTTTCCCCAAGTTATTCAGCTAATAATTCTATTTAATTCCAAAGAGATAATGATGGCAAGAAGGAACTGAGTGCCAAGTCTTTTGCTGGGGACATATATTTATATATATATAATCTCATTTAAATATTGGCAAACAGTCCTATTAAAAAGTTATAAAAATACAGGAAAAGCAGTTGCTTTATGGTATAATTAAGGTAGGGATTCTGGAACAATCACCTTTGGGAGCACGCCATGTTGTTCTTATGATAATTAAGTTGCTTAGTGTCTTTAGAAGAAGTAAGCCTGGCTTGACTTAAATTTTGATATCTACAGAACCTTAAAAAATGGGGAATCATGCACCTTACTGGCACCTGGGTGCACTATATTGGTATTTTGCCAAATATTTCAAATACATCATATTCCACATGAAATAAATATACAATGAATAAGATGCTCAAGTCGTAAAGCATAGGTACTATGGTATTGCTGTGGTTGCTCAGATACCTTTTCCCTGTTTAACTTTCTGTTTCTCAGGGGTGCTCTGAATAGTGGGGGGTTGTCAAAGAAAACTGTGTGCCGGTGGAATAAAGTTAAGCAACCATGCTTTCCTATTCAACACCAACTCAAAGGAAATGCAGATGCTATGCATTGGAAATGCTGTCAACAGTGTTCTGGCTCTGCTTAGGTACTCAAATCACTAACCTTGCCAAGGAATAAGTTTGTGAACCTCCTTTTCAGAGGTTCTGTCTCTGATATTTCAGAACCATTCAATTATAATTCTGATGCTTCCTTTTATGTGGCAGTCATGGGTTGTCAGCAAAGATAGAATTAAGAGAGGCACGTGAAGTGTGCTACGGCGCCTCATGCCTAAGGATCTCTATTTCTTTTGTTCATGGTGACAAATGACAGCCTTAAAGATATTTGTCCTGATTCCTCACTGTCCCTATGCAGGTAAAAACTTCCACTGAAGTCAAACAAGCTTCACTGAAGTTAATGGAAAGTAATGCCCTTGAAGGGAAGGAAGACTAGGGTGATTAATTTTAATTAGCCAAACATAAACAAGCATGTGTCTACAAGTAGTGACAGGAAGGTGGTTGTTTGTAACTCCTAACTTAGCTTTAGGGGTCTAGGTATGGCAATTTTGTAGAGAATCAAATAGAACCATTTCAACCGAGAAATGTAAGAATGTTCATAAAGAATAAAATCCATTCTCTATAGGTTTATCTCAGAGATATACTCTCAAAACATTAGTTCAGCACATAGCTATTAAAATATTGGCACACGCCAAAACTTCTCAGGCCTTGGGGATAGAGAGATGAGTATAACTAGCTATCCATGTAGAGCTCACATTCAGACTGTGGAAATAGCTCAGTAAACAGTTTTGGTACAAGTCATTCATTTTTGTCTCCGTCATTCATTTATTCATTTATCGATTCATTCAGGAAATACATAGCAAACACCCTCTGAATTCTTTTGCACTGTGCTTTTAATAGGAATGTGCAAAGAATTATTGGAATCTTGTGGAATAAGAATTTGATTTGATGCGGAAGGGTGAGCTCTAATGATGGAAGGCTTCTCAGAGATAGCATCACCTGAGCTCAGTTTCACAAGAGTACTAAAAGGTAAATGTAGGATATAGAATATAGAATGGATAGGATGTAGGATATAGAAACTACATAAGGAGAGGTACAGAAGCATAGAAATTCAGGGCCTCTTCAGAAAAAAAAAATGGAACTTCTCTAGGCTTCTAGTGTAAGGCTCAGCAAGATACAGCCCTCAAGCCAAATCCGGATCATCAACTATTTTTATATAGGCCATGAGCTAAGAATCTTTTTTCAAAATTTTACACGGTTGAAAAAAATTCTAAATCCCTAATGCACTGAATGTGAAAATTATATGAAATTCAAATTTCGGTTTCTATGAATAAAGTTTTATTGGAACACAGTAACACCCATTTATTTACATACGGTGTCTGGCTGCTTTTATGCTCCCCAGTAGAGCTGGATGGCAACAACAAAGCATGTGTGGCCCATGCAGCCTAAAATGCTATCTGGCCCTTTACAATAAATGTTTACTAACACCTCCTCTAGTGCATGAGGTGTTGGGAGACTGAGACCAAATTGTGAAGAATCTTAAATGTTATTTGAAAGAATCTGGACTTCACCTTGTGGGAACTGGTGAATACAAAAGTTTAAGGGTTTGTTTTTATGTTATAAATTAGTTTTATGAATTTAGCATTAAGTTGATAAAATCTTCTATTCAAAGGTGAATGTGGCCACATGACCACAGAACAATAATTGGGGATACCTAAACAAATCCCTGCAGTTCCTAAAGATCATTAACGGGTAGTTCAGATGTGTCTCAGTGCCCGTGGGTCAAAGAAAAAAAGGAAGGGTGTTATGTTTAGCAAGTCCCCTAAGTGACTATTTGTCAGAGGCAGTTTTCTGAGGAGGAAAGTCAAACAAGTACCTAGTTTCTGGCATATGACTCAAGACTGAAAAAAAAAAAAAACAACTTATTTGATTAAAGCCAATATTTACAATATTTTTTGAACAAGAAGAATCTCTTCTTTAAAGGAAAAAAAAAAAAAAAAGTCTCCGGTCATTTTTACCGTAACAGTTATACTCATGACAGAAACAGCATAATTAAATCACGTGTTTTAAATTAAATTTAAGTTGTGTTTGTGGACACCGAAATAGAACCAATGCATGTAAGCTGTATTCGATCTTCTGAATAATATTTGGTATATGTGGTTTCAGGGACTTTAAAAAACTGTAGGGCATTAAATGTTCATGGCAAGAAGGCATGGAGTCAACCAATGTTTATAATGCCATGGAACAGTTTTGACTGAACTGCATAATTAATTAAGTGATCTGCAGTTTACTTGTGTGATTTCTTATCTTTCAAATGAAAAAAGAAAGCCAAAGCAAACAAGTTTAGTTTATAAAGTAATCAAAAAGAAACGATTCGGTTCACCATGTGCCATGTCACTTTTAGACTTATTTGACATTTTTCTTTAACAGCCAGTTCCTTGAACAGTTAATTGATTTGTCTTCAGATAAGCAGGGAAAGAAAGGTCAGGCTACAAATTCATCCATATCACGCCCTCTATTTGGGTTCTAATCCTCACCTCTTCACTTTCCTTTTACCCATTAAATTCTAAAACTGGCTCAGAGGTCACTTGCAGAATAGGTCCAATTACACTCATCTTTTGAAATGCAAAGGAAAGTTGAGAGCTCATTTTTCCCAACCGCAGAGGAGATACCCGGAAAATGAAAGATAAATAACATCCTGGCAGCAGACTGATAAATCGGCAATATCATCAAAGCTAACCATGCCACAGGAACCCTCATCCACAGAATTACAAACAACCACCGAAAATACAATATTCTGGTTTTCCCCTCAGAAAACTTGGCTGAATCCAGCTTAAAACTGCATTCAGTAACTCTTCTCTCACATTTTGACTGAGGGGTGATCTGGAGGTCAGCTGTGAGGTCATGAGTAGGGCAACGTAATGAAACTTCCATTTCATTGTCAACCATGCATTTGAATGCAGTTCTTTTTTATAGGAAGAGTTAGAGCAAAAGGCCAGTAGGGATATCCTCACTTGTCAATTACTGTACGTTTTATGTCTTGAGTCACTGGCCCTAGAACCCAAAGAACTCTGTTTGTTTGTTAAGAATTGACCGTAGATCCTTCTTCCAACCCCAGAACATGCAGTAAACTTCAAGGTTACTATTTTCATCATAATTATGATTACTGCTGCCAGTGTCATTCTGTTTACATGTTGCTTTTAACACTTTTATTACCATCACTTCTAATCTCATTTGATTTTTCACAATAGCCCTATATTGGTATTTTCATTTGACACACAAAAACAGACTTGGCCGTGTGTTTTCGAGATGGCAAATCAGATGTTTTAGCTATTTTTATACAGGGCATTTTTGAGAGTTCAAGAAAACCCAACTATCTTCTTAATTATATCTCCCCCTGCTGTATGTCTTATAGCCAAATAAAAGAGATTTAGTCAGGTCATGCCTCTATCTAACCACCTCACTCCTAGCTGAACATTTAGGCAAAGATAAACTAGTAACAGGTTGGTTAGGTAACAGGAAACCTAGCTCAGAGAAATTAATATAGCTTATAGCTCATCAGACGAATTACAGATAATACAGGATTAAGAACCTGAATCAAACATCAAATTAGAAATTCAACAAACATCCAACAGGAACTTTTTGTGGACAAGGCATTATGCTAAGCACTGAAAGACTGGTAATAAATAAGATATTGCTTTTATCTGCAAGATGTTTTACAAATCTATGGAAAGAGATGTATTAATTCATTAAAGCTTCAGTCTGATCAAAACATTCTCAAGAAAAAAATTAAAAAAGACTACTACATTTAAAGTTGAACACAGTCTACATGATAACTAGGATAAATATATAATTGCAATATTCTCTGATTTAAAACTCAACTGAAAAGTTTGCATGTGGCAAAGCAACCAAGACTTGATCATAAGACTCACGGAACCCCATGAAGATTCTAAATATCATTTTCATTTAAAAAAAAATTCAATTCAAGACTTTGTGGTGGAATGAGAACTAGTTTTTCAATCAGAATACTTGGATATATTCCTAGCTCTGCCATGAACTACTTTGATCTTTGATCTTGGTCAAGTTACTTAACCACATTTTTAAAATGGTGGTGGAATAGGGGTAGACAATGATTTAAGGCTTCTTTCACCTTAAAATCTCCATTACTTTAAAAGCCCATGGAGCGCCTAGGTGGCTCAGTTCCTTAATCGTCTAACTCTTGATTTCGACTCAGGTCATGACCTCAGGGTGGTGAGACCAAGCCTCGTGTTGGACTCTGCGCTAGGAGTGGAGCCTGGTTGAGATTCTCTCTCTCCCTCTGTCCCTTTGTGAGTCACATACATGCCCTCTCTCAAAAAAAATAAATGTATAAAAGTGTATTGAATTATTAACTGTGAGTATTATGAGAGCTATGTATATACCCATGTTAAATAACCATCCTAACACTCACTTTCCACGATGGTAGGCAAACCAGGTAACACTTCCTGAGAACTATGGTGTGATTTTTTTAGACTTGCTAAGAGTATTCTCATGCCTTGATCATAGATATGAGTGACTGGTTTTCATGATCACATAGATTATAATAAATGATCCTAGAAATGGCACAAACCATAGCAGAGTGAAGGAGGCTAGAGAAATGAAGAAGCTCACAGAAAAGTTTTGGTTTTCAACTTGCATGGGGAATAATTTTAACTATTCTGCTGTGCCTTTTACATTAAGCTCCTCAAATCAGAGTGACAAATTCATATGTACTCATAGAAACTTTCCTGTTAAGACAAGATACACTACATCTTTTCATTGACATGAAGATATAACAATATATAACTCTTCAGTAAACTAAAATACAGTCTTAATGAATAGTTACTAAGGAATCATCAAGTATTGCCTTGGTTTCTAAAAAGACAAAGAGGGATTTTCAACTTTGCTTTGCTTTCAACTTTGCTTAGTTCTTTGTTGGAGGTAAAATGGCAGTGGAATATCAGCAAGGACTCTAGCCCTTGGAGCTCGAAGGAGTCTTTATCTCAATTGCTTTTAAATGGTGGTAGGCATGCCCATCCAGAGGAGCCAAGGTGAAGGATCTTGTGTGGATTGACTGTTGGGGCCCTGACTGATAATTCCTATTGTGATACACTTCAATGCCAGCCCACAGCAAAAAGCTGGGATTGGATTTAGAGCCAAGGTAGGCTCTAAATGGAGTTTTACTGTGAAACAAAACACCTGTCTTTCATCCCAAGCTAAATTGACAAGCAATAATTTAGTTGTCTAAACTGAGAGCTTTCAGGATTCCAAACTGCATAATGTCAAAAGACAATGTATAAAGTTGCATTTGGAAGGTTCAAAGGTAGAATGCCATGTAGGCAAACATATTAATGACTGGTCTTTCCCTCTCTCTCTCTCTAGCTCTTTCTTCTGTTTTTCTCTCTTTGCCTTTGCTACTTTTTCTTTGTGTTTGGGAGTGGGGAAGATGGGTGGCATATGCTGTAGGGGGTTGTGACTAGTTCTAGAAATTGGATGGGTATGTAACAAAGGAAATCACAAATCTAAAAAAAAAAAAACAAAAAACCATTTTCCCCTCCTGTGCTTTCCCCCAGGTAAGCATTTCCGTTTTTGTTTTTGTTTTTGTTTTTCCAGGTAAGCATTTCCTATGATCAGCTAAACTAACCAGAGATTAAACAGAAGAAAACCAATAATATTTGGGCTCTTCAAACAAAACACTGGAGTGAGATTACTAAATCCCTATACCATCTCCCTACATCAATGTGAACATAGCCTGGATTTTGTCAAATCTTTTTCCACACAAATTATTCTGATTCCTCTTATCTTAGACTTCAGTTGTGTTTATTGCAATATGGGTACTTGGCATCAGAGCATCCAAATTTAGACCCTTAACTTGACTAAGCTTCACACTTCTCCCTCAAGAATTTTGAGATAAATCGTAAAAATAATTGTGGCCTTTGTTTCCCTCAAGCTAAGACGACATATAGATACACTCTGGGCATTTCTTTCTCTTTTATTTTGCAGGTTCACATGCTGTCTCTTCTTCTGTTCTCTTTTCCAGAAGAGCAAATGAAGGAAGCAGGGTTATTTAGCAAAGTGAAACAGATGCTACAAAAGTAGCCAGTTAGTTGTCTGCAGAAATATCTGATTGGACTCTGCCAGCTGTCAATTAGCATTTCCGTGTTTAGTTGATAAAGTGGTATTTACTTTTTGGGACTGCCATTGGCTGAGATGTTTGGTGTAATGAATGCTAAACTGAGCCTAGATCATTTTTTAAATCATAGCTTGGGGCTTAACAGCCCTTTAAATGAATTGTATAAACAAGATAGCTGTTAATTCTCAATCAATGTGTCATTAATCATCAAATAGTATTAAAAAAAGGAACTGTCTTTAAAAAGCTCAATAAACTCCATTAAAGTTACCAAATTATCCATGCAGGGGTTATTTTCTCATCCAGAGTATGTCGAGATTTTAACAGAATTGTACTTGAAGATACATATTTCTGTGACCTAGTAACTGAGATATATATATATTTATCTTCATAAATTAATATGGCCTCAAGAAATTAGTAACTATTATAGCCTTAAATCTGTAGTCATTAAAAACAGAAAGTAGAACCCACAGCGAGTTCCATGTGTGTTTAGATTGCTAATACCTACCAGCAAGCACTGCACCAATTTCATGTTAGAAAATTAAGTGTGGCAAAAACTAGAAAAGTATTCATCAGCCATTCTTTCCTCTAACATACATGCAATCATTTAATATTCATCTACAGCCCACAGACCCCAACCCTGGGGAGCAGTCAGAGACTCTAGCTTACTACTTCGTCCACCAAACTACAATTCTGCCTCCTTGGTCATGGGATCCTAGCATGGTGCCTGAATACAGTAAGCAAATATTTGTTTCATGAATGAACAAGTGACGATGGGGGATATAAAGGGATGTCGAGACAAATTACATCTATTAACTTGAAGCTGTATGCTTTATACCTATTATCGCATGTAACCCTAATAATGACTTTTTAAGGTAGGTAGTTATTCTAACACGTAATATTTGCTATTTATTTTTATATGAATTTACATATAAATTACTCTTACATTTAATTAAATGAATTAACACACTCAACAATATATAATCATATTTACTACATCATGAACTTATTTTAAGAAATCAAATAATGATGAGAAGCGTGTGTCATGGTAGCTGTTTTCCTCTAAGGGCAGTTTCTCTGGAGGAGCATTCTTTAGTCTCTTTTCTGGGCATATTATGATGCCTGGATGCCATACAAAGAAGTGATTAACAAATTCAGCCTGTGTTTTCCAGAGGGAGGTAAGAGTAGAAGCATGCTGGAGGATACATGAGATTTTACCAGCTGGACAGGAATAGAAAGGATGGTATTTTAAGTTAAAGGAGACATAAGTACAAGCCTTAGGTTTGTGGAAGTTGCTGGTAGGTTTGTGTAGGTGAGCGCTTACAATATCTGTGTGGGGTTGGGTAGATGGAAGAATGTAGGCATCAGGAAATGGAGCTGGAAAGATCAACTTGGACTGTTATGTAAAGGACTTATAGAGTTATGCTGAGGAATTCATGTATGTAGAAAGCCAAGCAAAAGCTTCAGGAGGCATCAAGTCCATGTCATAGAAAGATTTGGCAACATTGTGGACAATGGACTGAGGAGGAAAGGAAGCAGGATTAAGTCCACTAGTAAGGAGGCTCTTGTGGTCTTCTACAAGCAACAGAGACCTGAAATGCGGCTGAGTACTTATTGCAAGCACCGTTGATGCCCTGCCCAACGGCCCAACTCTCAGCCCACCATCAGGAATGGAGCTTAAATTGGGTTTGCCCATCTACCTCTGGGTGAGGCATCCACATCCCCAGGTCAGGAATAAATCCTGATTAGTCTAAGGCAGTTGAGGAAAATCCACTTAATTTGCTAGTGATTGGCTGAGGGGCACACCATGTCACACCATGTGACACCATGTGAACAACGAGATGTGAAGGGACTTTGTGGGGAGCTTTTGAAAAAAATGGTTCTTTCCTTTTCTGAAGAGATCCTGGGCTGGACAGCCTCTTCCACTAGATACGTTCATGCTTGGATGCAATTTTGTAAACTGTGGCAAAACATCTGACCATGTGGGAGAGCAGAAAGAAAGAACCTGGGCTTTTTATGTCATTATTGAACTGCTCAGGTAATTAATCCTTATTCTAACTATTCTAAGAGATAACACATTTTCCTTTATCCAAACTGGCACACCACTTACCCTTCTCCACCTCTTCCTGCTACTACTGCTACAAATAACACCGTAAGAATATTACCACGTGGCAAGTACCACCTAAGATAACAAGCCTACAAATTAGATTCCATTTTTATACCTATGCTACAGATGTGGACATACACTCAGTATGGTTAAGGAGTTTTCTGAAGATCACATGGCTGTTGAAGGGTAAGGCCAGCCAGAGTTTGAATTCACCTTTATATCCAGACTTTAACCTCAATGCCACATTGCCTCTCAGGGTATGATAGTAAAGGAAGATAGGGTAGAATTTTGAAAAATGTGTAAGAGGTGATATTTGTATCTATAAGCTTAGGGGCTTACTATATTGGATAACAAACAAGGAATCAGATATAGATACAAGCTTTTTTTTTTTAACTGTGACATGGTAAATGCTGCTCAGAGTAACTGAGGATTAAAAGCAGAGGTTTGGGGCTAGGAATTAGAAATGCTATCTAGAGGGGCACCTGGGTGACTCAGTCAGTTAAGCATACACTCTTGATTACAGCTCAGGTAATGATCTTGTGGCTTGTGGGTTCAAGCCCTATGTCAGGCTCGGGGCTGATGGTGCAGAGCTTGCTTGGGATTCTCTCTCTGCCTCTCTGCCCCTCCCCAACTCCCATGCTCTGAATCTCTCTCAAAATAAATAAATGAAAGAAAGAAAGAAAGAAAGAAAGAAAGAAAGAAAGAAAGAAAGAAAGAAAGAAAGAAAGAGAGAAGAAAGAAAGAAAGAAAGAAAGAAAGAAAGAAAGAAAGAAAGAAGAAAGAAAGAAAGAAAGAGAAAGAAGAGAGAGAGAGAGAGAGAAGAAAGAGAGAAAGAGAGAAAGAGAGAAAGAGAGAAAGAAAGAAAGAAAGAAAGAAAGAAAGAAAGAAAAGAAAGAAAGAAGGAAAGAAGGAAGGAAGGAAGGAAGGAAGGAAAGGAAAAAAGAAAAGGAAAAGAAAAGAAAAGAAAAGAAGAGAAGAGAAAAGGAAAGGAAAGGAAAGAAAAGAAAAGAAAAGAAAAGAAAAGAAAAGAAAAGAAAAGAAAAGAAAAGAAAAGAAAAGAAAAGAAAAGTTATGTGGCCGAGTTTCGGACCGGTTAAAAGAAAAGTGTCTGGAATATGTTCAACAGACAGGTGGGAATGTGAGATTGGGATTTTTAGTTATTACTGCATAGCTTTGTCTGGTCTAGACACTTAGAAAATGCTTGTGTAATAAAATAAACTGATAAATAAACTGCCTGTGAATGTGTATATAAGTATGCTCTTTCCCTGCTTCCAACTTCCACCACCTCATTCAGACAGATATATAATCAAACATTAATGTAACAGGGAGTGGGAATATAAAATATCTACATGGGAGCATGCTTACTATTATGTAGAGCTAGCTAATAAATAGCCATGATGAAATCCTCTATTTTCAGAAGATTCATCGGTTGTATTTACCTGTACCTTTTCAAATATGAATTCAAAGTCAAATACACATCATAAATATTTTTCTTCCTTTACTGGTATTCTTAGTTATCTAACGAACAATTAGGTCATCCCACAAGGTAGTGTTTCAAGCGCTTTGTG
This sequence comes from Proteles cristata cristata, assembly GCA_017311185.1. Classification (NCBI taxonomy): domain Eukaryota; kingdom Metazoa; phylum Chordata; class Mammalia; order Carnivora; family Hyaenidae; genus Proteles; species Proteles cristata. The sequence goes on from JAESUZ010003395.1 coordinate 1,971,661, forward strand.
TATCTTTTCCCTAAAAGCATTTTACAGCAAGGGTCAACAGCCCCATGATGCTTTTGTAATGACAACCAAGTAACAAGAGACTGCACTGATGCCTCTGCTGCCATCCATGTGTTTTGGGTACATGTGGCAGAGGTGGAAGAGATGCCAGTTAGACAACCGGGCATTATGCTCTTGAACAGGAAAGGGTTTTCTTTCTGTGAGCTTTTTTTTTTCTTTTCTTTTTTTTTTTTTTTTTGCAGCAAAAGAGTCAAATCAAGGCGGAGGGAATAGCTTGTTTTAGCTGTGAGACACGTACCCACGTCTCAAGGGTAACAACACAGTGAGAATCAACCAACGATAAAAGAATTCTCGTTATCCAACTGCTCTGTGAATTTATGCATTTATTCTAGTTATTCGGGTTTGGGGGCGCACCATTTGTTGATGATTTCCAGTATGCCAGGCACTCTCCCTGTGCACATGTTTTTTTAGACTAAAAACAACTTGAAGACAGGGAATGTCTCTTAGTCCATTTTATATCCCTGAGGCAGAGGCTAAAAGCTCTTTGAGGTGAAGTGAGTTATACTAGGTGTAAAGACAGAGGTAGCAGAAGGAAAACTGGTCCGTAGGATTCAAATGCTGCAATGTACACGGTCTACAGAGAAACAGCACCTCAGCTGAATGACCAGCTGGCTTGGCTGGACTTAGTTTGCAGAGGTGTTCACAGTTCATTCAGGTAACCAGCAAATAAATGAAATCACTCAGCCACTGGCTTGACAGTCATTCCATGCAACGGGCTTTACAAACACCAAGTAGAGGTATTTGCCACCTTTTGAAAGTTCGAGATCTGCCACTTCGCTTTTATGAAAGGCCTAAGTCAGGACTGCCTGTTTTCGCTCACCAAAAGAAATCCTAAACAGGATATTTGCCTTTATGAAAAAGGGCAAAAAGTGAAAACAGATTCATAGGGGTGCTCTACTTGCAGAAAGCAGGACATACCTTTACCTTTATGGTAAGAAAGCCCTGGACTCAAACCCTGGCTCTGCCACTTTCCAGCTGCATGTCTGGGGTTGAACAACTCTTACTTTAAAGTTTCATATCCTCACTTTTATTTTTTTATTAAAAATTTTTTTAATGTTTATTTATTTTTGAGAGACAGAGATAGACAGAGCATGAGCAGGGGAGGGGTACACAGAGAGACACAGAATCCAAAATAGGCTCCAGGCTCTGAGCTATCAGCACACAGCGTGATGCGGGGCTCGAACTCACAAACCGAACCGTGAGATCATGAGGTGAGCCAAAGTCGGATGCTTAACTGACTGAACCATCCAGGTGCCCCACATTTCCTCACTTGTAAAATAGTACTGACATACCTATCACTTAGAGTGATATTTAAATCTGATAGTGAATATAAAATGCTAACCTCGGCATGGGGTAAGTGGTCAACTAAATGTAATGTACGTAATTTTTTTATCAGAATTTAATGGGGTCTAATCTAAACATTGCATATGCAGTGTTTGACCAAGGATTCCTAGTGGCAGTTTCCTTTCGTTTTTGTTTCACCTTAGATTTCACTGGTAGGTATTATCAGTGGTGTGGCTTTTCACCACTGCTTTTTAGCTCTTACTCTAAACAAAGAAGTACTCTGAGGAAAAAGCTGAAAAATATTGATTGCTACAAGGAAATCCTAGGTGATGAGTCACCTATGGTGGACACCACTTTTGTTCTGTTCCAGAGCTACAGGCAAGACTATTCGCCTAGTGTCTCAGTTAGGAATGTCTTCAGCTGCACATAAACACACAAGCAAACAAAACCTCAAAGCAGATTTATGGAGTCTACGTTTAGTGCAGCAGCTCAAAACTGTCAGGATGAACACAGGCACTTTCTCTCTGTGCTCCATCATCTTCTATGTACTGGCCTTGGGATCTGTGCCCTATGGCTGTTGCCTTATGATTATAAGATGGCTGCCACTGCTCCAGGCTTTACTTCTGCTTCCCAGACACAACAATGGCAAAGGTCTTATCCTCTTGAAGCTTTGTATTTTTTTTCCAGTACTGTCCTCCTCACAGACATCCAGTTATATCTTACAGTCTAGAAGTCAGACAGATGCCCATCTTTAGACCATTTGCTGGCTGAAGTAATGAGATTCCAATTATTAATTTCGAACAAGAGGATAGGTAGGGACTTATCTAGAGGTTTTCACACACTACCTGAACTCATGGGGAAGAAAAGCAAGGAATAGCTTTGGGGAAGAGAACAGGGTCTTCCACACCCCAAGTACCTTGGGAGAAATTGTATTTGGTTTAAAACTGAGCATTTACATTACAAACAGTATGACCTTGGGCAAGTTACTTGGAAGCTACCTGGAAGGTTCTTGGAGCCTTAGTTTCCTCTCGTATGAAATGGGGCGGGGGGGGGGGGAATCAATCTGAGAGGTTGGAAAGCTCAGGGCCCAGTCTCTCCCTCCCTGGTGATGATAGTCACCTCTCAAATGAATGTTGGCTTCTTACTGCGAGATGATAGCCATGTTTACTTTCAAAACTCTAAAACTTAGTTTCTTCATAAATAAAAAACATTTTAAAAAATGTTAAGGGGCACCTGGGTGGCTCAGTCTTAAGGTTAGGCATCCGACTTCCGCTCGGGTCATGATCTCACGGTTCGTGGGTTCAGGCCCCACGTCGGGCTACGTCGGGCTCTGTGCTGACAGCCAGCTCAGAGCCTGGAGCCTGTTTCTGATTCTGTGTGTGTCTCTCTCTCTGACCCTCCCCTGCTCATGCTGTCTCTCTCTCTCTCTCTCTCTCTCAGAAATAAATAGAAAACATTTAAGAAAAAAACTTAGTTTCTTCATCAGCAATATGGGCACAATACTAGTGAGGTAATTCTTGGAAAACATGCAGCAGAGTTTCAAAATCATACAGCTTGATGCTTGTTGCATGATAATAGAAGATGTTAAGGATAATGATGTAGGCTGGTTACTCTATTTGGGTCGTGTTCCTTAACAGTCAAAAGAAACATATTTTGGCTGAAAATAGCTGCACAACCTGGAAGCTTTATTCTTTAAAGAGAAATTCTTTTGGGCTTCTAAGGACTTTCGGTCATTGAGAATTTCTTCATTCAATTCAAAAGTAGCACTGAAGGTTGGTAGTTCTTAATTTTATTAGCTGTCATCAGCTAACACTTAACAAGGGAGGAGGAAGAAGCAGTTGAGCCTTTTTGGTAACTGTGTGTTTGCCGGTTTGGTAAGGTTAGAGAGAAAGTATTCTCTCCTCCTCCCACCTTCCTCTGCTTATAGATCTAAGAAAATTCACTTACAGGACTCCAGTTCTTGTCAAACAGACGGTCTCAGATCCAACTCTTCCCGTGTGATTTTAAGAATTTGTTTCAGGGGCGCCTGGGTGGCTCAGTCGGTTAAGCGTCTGACTTCAGCTCAGGTCATGATCTCACGGTTCGTGGGTTCAAGCCCCGCATTGGCTCTGTGGTGACAGCTAGCTCAGAGCCTGGAGCCTGCTTCGGATTCTGTGTCTCCCTCTCTCTGTGACCCTCCCCTGCTCATGCTGTCTCTATCTCTCTCTCAAAAATAAATAAAATTAAAAAAAAAAAAGAATTTGTTTCAGCAGATCCAGCAGGACTGGAGAAACATCTTGGCCTCCTTCGGGGGCTCGGAAGGTTCCCTCCTCACCCTTTTGTTTCCTTCCTTGGCTCTTGTTCTCTCTTTCCTCACCTCTTAACAATCATGCCATTAAAAAATATTCCAAATATAAGCCTTAGTCATTCCTCTCCAGGAGATATGTTGTCTTGCATTCATGTGGGGGAGTCCTGGAAGCCTGGGCGTTTGGTGAAGAAGCTCTCTCAGTAAAACCCAAAGAATCAGGAAGAAATCTTTCAACTATAAGACTTCTGAAATAGGAGGAAGAATGAGATAGAGTGAAAAAAAAAACGGGGGGGGGGGAATCTAGCAAGAAAATTAAAATGGTTGGATTTGTTCTTTTGTCTTCTCCTTGTTCTCCTCCTTCTTCATCTTTTTCTTCTTCTCTTTCTTTTCCTTTGCCTTTTTCTTTGGTTGACGACTTCCTATTTTTTATTTGATTCAACCTCTGTATCATTACATAATACCTAATCATATACATATGTTTCCCTATTTTTAAAAACATTATCTTCCTGGTTTGGTACACATTGGTGGACTTTTCCTTCTTCTGTAGTTCATTAATGATGCAACTAGATAAGAAAGAAATTGCATATGTTTGGAAAGTGGATTTGCTTCATGTGTACAAGAGGGAAGGTACATATTTGAGAGATAAAGCAATTAAATTTCCAGGCAAATATTAATACTGGAACAAATCAACAAAAATGACTTTCTAATTTCTAAAAATGCTGAATAGGGGCACCTGAGTGGCTCAGTCGGTTAAGCCTTCGACTTCAGCTCAGGTCATGATCTCACGGTTCATGGGTTGGAGCCCCGCATCGGGCTCTGTGCTGACAGCCAGCTCAGAGCCTGGAGCCTGCTTCAGATTCTGTATCTCCCTCTCTCTGTGACCCTCCCGTTCATGCTCTCTCTCTCTCTCTCTCTCTCTAAGAAATAAATAAAACATTAAAAAATAAATTAAAAAAATAAAAATGCTAAATAAATGAATGGATAGACGCTTTCAGACTCAGCTCCAATTCTAGATGTTTGAAGACCCATTCACTACCCTTATTCTTCTTGGAAAGAATTCTTTGCTCTAGCTTAGCACTTACAATACTATATTATGATGCCTTGCCACATGCAATCCCCTTGAGAGTAAGGATCTACCTAAGGAACTGGTCCTCCCAGAGGGTATTTATCAGCATTTGCTGTTCATCAACATTTGCTGGAGGTGAAAGGCCAAAGAGCCATCAGTTGTTTGTATGATGGACATTAAAGTCCATGGAATCCAAAATACTCCAAAAATTGGGATCAGCCATTTGGAAAGGCAAAATTTTGTTGGTAGTAAAGGAATAGCCTGCCTTTGACTGTCTGACAATTTTTAAGCAGATGTCAGAGTCGTATTTTTGTCATGTTTATCATCCGAAACACAAGTTTCTTGAAACTTCAATACACCTAAATAACAGCATTATCACTGATTAAAGAGATTATAGAAAAATAAAGAAAAAATCTCTCCAATAGTACACATGTTTTCTCTTGTTCTTTGTGTATGTCTTTAACCTAATTAGGTATATATTTGATATTATGAAGAAACAATCACCAGCACCTACAGAGGACATGTGCCATGTTCACTCATTTTTTTCACCTTCTCAGCTACCCAGCAGGGGGTGCTGTACTGGACATGGTGAAGGGTACAAAGAGGATGGAGAGACTATATATTTAAGCTGTTGGCTTTCTAACGGGGAAGGTGAAAATAAGAGTCTTTAAAATAGAGAAAATTCAAATAATAACATCAACAATAACATTAATATTAGCAGTCATTGAGATAATAGCTAATGGTTTAAAACTCTTCTGATTTATCAGACATTATGCCAAAAGCTTTATACACATTTTTCCATTTAATTTTCATAGTGATCCAATAAAGATCTTATTAATGGCCCCATTTTATGGAGCCTGAGATTCGACAGAAGTTAAGAAATCTACCTAGTCACACAGTTAGTGCCAGAGCTGGGAACTGACCCCAGAATCTATTGGACACCAGGGTCTATGTTCTAAGATTAAATCTAATAATGAAAAATTCAGGAGCTAGAAGCAGGAGGGGGATAGTTGCTAGGTCATCCAATATATCTCAAGCCTAGGCAAGGACAACAGTTATTAAGGGGATTAATAGTAATAGTCTGTAACTAGTATTGTTATTATCATTAATTTTTTTCATGGTGATGATAACGTTGAAATAGTCAATCGGGATTTCTTACCTTCTTACCTATGTGAAGGAAAGATACTGAGTGTCTTACTTGCAGATTATTCTCTTAAGTTCTTTTTTTAACCTTTTTCTACAGCTTTCTTCTTTCCTTCCCTTCTGCTGTCTGATATTGATGCATCGCACTTCCATATCAGATCAAAAGCATATGGGATTTTGAACTTATTGACACTGTTCTGTTAAAAATTACATTTAGAAGCATGTTAAAAGGTCACCTCTCTGGTTACTTATTTCTTGACACTGTGCTAGCACGGACTGTAGCCTTGGTTCATTAGTCAAGGATATTAACAGCCAGGGTTCGGCTTTCTGAGGTCACATGGTACAGTCTGGGCCCACACATATTTCTAAGGCTTGTTAGAGTCTTTATACTTTAAGAATTTCCCATTAATCTCTGCCCAAGAAGTGCAATAATAGGTTAGTTAGTCATCAGATACAAATCAGAATCATTTCTACAAGTATCTTTAATAGTGTTCATTAGTTCTGTGCTTATGTTTTAAGGGAAATGAAGGTGGGGGAAGGAAATGCCCCCTCTCCAATACAGAACCTTTCCCTTCTTCAAGAGCATCTCATTTTGGAATCACTGAAATTAAGACACTGAGAATGTGCCAAATCAAATGCAGAAAATGTGCTTTTCCTGTGGAAATGAGGGCTCCTACAATCCTGACTTTTTTTTTTTCCCCCACATAGAGGCATCATCTTTGATCATTATCAGATTTTACAACTCATTGTTCCCTTCCAGTCCTCAGGGTGAGAGGATCATGTAAATGGACAGGCAAACACTTGGATTAGAGAAGGCATCCGATATTAATAATAGCAATAAAAAAATGTTTACCTAACTTGCGTAGATTGTGTGTATAGTGTGTGTGTGTGTGTGTGTGTGTGTGTGTGTGCATGTGTGTGTGTGTGTGGTGTTCCTCCCTCTCGCTTGGAAAGGAAATATCAGAAGATCAGGAAATGCATTATAGGGTTTTTGTATGCAATATTAGTCCATTTCTTGGCGGACACCCAAATCTATTGTGGCGAGAAAGTAATAGATGAACTAACTAGGGACTGAGACTTACTGGCTAGTGTCCAAGAAACATTAAAAAATTGAGTACTGAACATAACAAGTAGGATGGTGCATGCAAATTTAGATGTCTTATTGAAAACAGCACATTTATTAATATATTAGACTTGTAGACGTGAGGGTGTTTTAATACCTACTCAGAAATTACTCATGGGTCGGCTTCACAGAAATATCACTTGCATAAGCATGAGCTTACAGAAATGGTGCCTGGCATGAGTGATCATGGCTGGACTATTCTAAAGAAAACTGGGAAATAAGCAACATGTTATGGTCATGGGCAAGGCATCACCTTTCTTCTTAATTAACTAAACATTAATTTATTGAAGGCCTACTATGTGTCAGGCCCTTTTCTAATATGCTAGGAATACCCAAATAAAACATTATCACACAGGAATTGTTTTTTTTAAAGTTATCTTTATAAAATAGGATTTGTCTACAGTAAAATGTATCCTTTTTAGAGGTTTGATAAAACCTCATAGTTTGATGAGCTTTGGCAAATGTTTAAGGCAAATGACCACCCCTATAATTAATATACAGAACATTTCCATCTTCCCCCAAATTTCCTGTTGATTCTCTAGTTAATAACCTCCTCTGATCCCCAGCCCCTGGCAACTACTAATCCAATTTCTCCCTCTAGTTTTGCCTTTTCCAAATGCCATATAAATGGAATCAGACAAATGCTTGGCTTCTTTCACTTAGCATAATGCTTTTCAGATTCATCCTTGTTTCATGTATCAATAGTCCATACCTTTTATTGCTGAGTAGTATTCCATTTGAGACATTAGCCAATTTATGGGCTTTTGCACTGTTTCCAATTTTGGTGATTATGGATAAAGCTACTACAAATATTTGTGAACAGGTCTGGCCCACTGTGTGTATATGTTTTCATTTTCTTGGGTAGATACCTAGTAGTGGGCATTGCTGGGTCATACAGTAAGTGCGTGTTGAACTGCAAAAGGAACTTTTGAAGAGATTTCAAAATGATTATGGGGGCGCCTGGGTGGCTTAGTTGGTTAAGTGTCCGACTTTGGCTCAGCTTATGATCTCATGGTTCGTGGGTTCAAGCCCCATGTCAGGCTCTGTGCTAAATGCTTGCTCAGAACCTGGAGCCTGCTTCAGATTCTACGTGACCTTCTCTCTCGGTCCCTTCCCGCTCACACCCTGTCTCACTCTATCTCTCAAATATAAATAAATGTAAAACAAAAAAAAATTTAAAAATGATTATGCCCGTTTTGTTTTCCCTCCACAATGTATGAGATTTTTAGATGATCCACATTCTCATCACACTGGGTATCATCAGTCATTTTAAGTTATTTTAATAGATATGTGACGGTATCTCATTACTGTGTATATATATGCAGTTCATTAATGACTAAATGCTAAACATTTTTGCATGTGCTTATTTACTACCTATATCTCTTTGGTTCAAATCTTTGGTTCAGATCTTTTGCCATTTTTTTAAAAATTGGGTTTTGTCTTCTTATCGATCTGTTCTGAGAATTTAAACATTAAATGGAGATAACTACCTCACTGCTTTTTTTGAGAAAGTGAATGAAATATTGCATATGAAAATGCTTAGCATAACCCCTAATATAAGTGTTATATAAATAACTATTATTGTTTTAGTATTATTGTGAGACATGATTCATGTCCTAAGGCGCTTACCATCTAGTTATCAATGGCTTTCATTTTTTTTTCTAGAGAACATCCCACCTCATCCTGGTCATAATCCTAACTGAGACTTCACTAAGCTTTGATAAAGTCCTAAATGATAATTAAGACATTACATGGTAATAGATAATTGCATAATACTACGGGGTTGTCTTCATTGCTTAAAGAGGGAAGTATCACCTAAAACCTAGAAGCTATGGTGAAGTGACAGGTTGGTGGACTTGGTTCGTTGTGCAGTGACTTTGAGAGTTGACTCCAAATTACTTAGCTTGCAACTCTAGACAAGTGATACCTTAGAGGCTCACTTTCTGCGAAGGCAGGGCTCAGTGCTTCTAAAATATCTGAGCAGGGCCATGGGGGACTGCACAAGGGAATGTCACGTCTCTAACAGTTATAAGATAGAAATAAAAAGGGAAGCCCTATTGGCTAGTAAACAGATGGGGGAAATGTTCCATTCCACTGACGATTAGAGAACGCAAATGAAAACAATATCACGTACTATTTTACAACTCTCAGAGAGGTAAAAGTGGAAGACTGATAACACTAAGGATGTCGACAATGTAAGAAACTGGTTAAAACCACTTTAGAGAGAAATTTGGCAATAATGAAAAACATTGAAGATGCCCATTTCCTACCACCCATGAATGTGACTTATAAGGTATCCATGTTAGATAAATGTTCTCGGGCTGTATAAGGAAATATGTTTAAGGGTATTGACGGCAGCACTATTAACATGCAAGGCATTCACCTGTTCCTTATTCCTAATCAATATTCATATAAACAAGTTCTAATCTTTAATTAGATCCATCTTTTCTTTTTTTTAATGTTTAATGTTTGCTTATTTATTTTGAGAGAGAGAGAGAGAGAGCGCTAGCACATACACATAAGCGGCAAAGGGTCAGATAGAGAGGGAGAGAGAATTCCAAGCAGGCCCCACACTGCCAGTACAGAGCCCAGTGTGGGGCTCAGACTCATGAACTGTGAGATCATGACCTGAGGCAAAACCAAGAGTCACTTAATTGACTGAGCCACCCAGGTGCCTCGTCTTTTTTCTAGAAGTTACTCTCTCCCAAAACTCTACCATGACTCTGTCATAAACTAGGAGTCTTACCTATCATGCATTAGGAACTCGGATTTCACACGGAGATGTTTCCATTACTTAAGTAAATGCAGCGTGGTACACAAGACAATCTGCACTCTGCTGGCAAATTTGAAAAGAAGATGCAAGAAGTCTTTAAGGAGCAAATTGGGACATTTAGATAATTTCTTGCTGAAGTGCTTAATATCTGCTAATATGGGTACTTGAAATGTCTTTGAAATGCCAGTTGGGAAAAGAAAGAATTACATTTTCCAGAGAAAAACCTTGATTCACCAGAGCCCTCAAATAAGGAATCTGCACCCTCTGGTTTCCTCTTAGAAAGGGGGAAATAATCATACCATACGTTCATATTAAGTACTAGTCAAAAAATTAAATCAATGCACCTTCAGAAACATTTTCTATACCTCCCACACTTCCATCGGAGTCTTAGATGATTATCGGCATTTAGTGACTTAATAGTAAGCTTAAGGTCTTGAAAGCACCTCAGTGATTCAAAAAATTGGTTTTGCTCAAGGTGCTATCTAATTATGAAGAATAATAAAGCTTTTGAAAAACGTGATTTGAAACAATAAAGTCTGGGTTTTGGGGTGTCAGCTCGAAATTATCAAGAAAATTTATGATTCACACATATCCATTCAGTACATCAAAAATTTAGATAATAGGTATCAAAGGCAAGGCTGCCAAAGCGATGTACTATATGTTGCTAGAACCAAAATACACTGTGAAATATTTTTGCCAAAAAAAGAAAGTGTATGTGTTATTTCACACAATAATTCTAATTCTATTGGCAAAAAAAGGACAACCTATATTCTTCAAAGATGTCTTGTGATGTTATACTAAGTAAAAAAATATTTCAAATAATATAATACCCCGAAATGGGATTGATTGAATGACTGAGCACATTCAATTAGTTGAACATTATTCAGTTATTCAATATGCTGAGTTGAAAACGCTGTTTCAACAAAAATGGAGGGTATGATATATGTAAAAATTCTGTGTCTATGCTATGATTATAATTATGCCAAATTTATGAGTTTGTGTGAACAGGGATTTCACAGAGAAGGTGGCAAATAGCCATTCACTTTGTGGGTGTTTTGGGGTCATGGAAGAAATTACTATTTTTTAAAAACATTTTATAACTTTTACTTTTTCTGGTATTTTAAAAGAATGGTAAACACAGCACCCTATTCCTTGAGTACATTGATTTATTTAGAGCTCCTCTCTACACACAATGGCCAACATTAATGCGAGTTTTCTGAAGATATCTAGAATAAAATGAATCTAAACTCTTCGCAGAGAGACTATAGCTTTCTCCCATAAATCACATCTTCTTTTAAAAGGAAGGAATCTTTCTCTTCTTTTCCTTTAGGCTCCAGCAGGTAGGATCACCTACCTAAGATATATTTGCAGTACCTGGCTCCGTACTATATCAGCTAAGCTTTTTCTGAGTTTGTATAGCCAAAACAACTTTAAAAAAAAAACAAATAAAGATCAGAAAAGGTGGACTTCTGAGCTGAAAGAGTTTTCTTAAGCTCTCATGGCTCTAATTGTTACATGCAAATTGTTCAATAAATAACGCTGACCATAAAAAGAAAAGATATTAATTAAGAAAAGGATTTAGGCTGACTCAGTCTCATACATGAGACAAAAGGTTAAGTAAATGCCAAGGCCGCTATGCCTCTTCAAACAATGAATATTAGTTTTAGAATCATTAATGTCTGCTTAGAAAACAGAGTCATATTGGAGACCTGTATGCCAAAGTAACCAAGACCAGAGCTGCTTCTTTTCAATCTGAAGCAAAATAATTCTCCACCCCAGGGCTAAATGTATACAATTAAGAGTGCTAGCTACCACAGTGGGGACTGACACTTTTAATGTAGCTAAACCGAGATCATGTTTTTCTTGACTATGGTAGCTTACACGGTTAATACGTATCAGCAAGGTCTGGATCCACTTTGCTGTGGAAAAGCAGGGCTGACTGGTGTTGGAAAGCCATCCCGGTCTCTTATGTGGTTACAGCAGAATTCCTAAGAGCAGGCCAGTAAGGGACGAGAGTGAATGCAGGGCTGGGACAGCTGTCTGCCCCTGGCCATGCATGCTTCCTCTAAGAGCAAAGAAAAGGTATCTTCAAAGCAAGATACTTTGCAGACTCACCTCAATATCCCCAACCGGTTGAGCCTTTGATACTTCCTGTATCAATCTGTACATTCTGCAAGCTAACCTTTAATTTGTAGTGCATTTTCCCACTAAGGTTACTCTTCAATCAGTTTCTACTTTCTACCGGAGGTAGGTCCTCCGCTCTGCTGCAGTTGAGGTAAGCAGGAAGGGAAGCTTTTGGTGCCGCTTGCGTTTTGGTGGAAACACAATTTATATTTCTACTGTTTTTATTGAGTTTTCCAAATACCTTGTGAGGTTGCAATGGCTTTCTCAAGCCAGAGCAAGTCTCTTAACATTAATACTCCCCAGTATGGGCATAAATAACTCACATTTACAAATCTGGGGAAGGGAAGTGTGATTTTCAAATTCTAAAACTGAGAGGGTTTTTTTTTTTTTTTTGGTAGGAAATTAGTTTATCATTATTGCTAATGTTAATTTGTATAGAAAATACATTTAATATGTAATTTAAAAAAATCCTCTTAAATCCCTTTACTGGAAATAACTGGGGTTCAACAAACGCCTTTTGCCTCAAGTCTTGTTCTGCTGACTGTCTAAACATGCACATTCCTTTAAAGACAATTCAATCCCCTGCACTAATGCATTCATTTTTATAATGCTGGCTTCAGAAATCAGATTTGTATTTAGCTAAATGCAGAAAGAAAAGGCCTGTGATTCCAGGTTGATTCCATTAATGATTAAAGTAGATCCTGGGGTATGCAACGTGGAGGACTCTTAAACTGGAACAGGAGATACGCATAAGAGGGGACGTGAGAGGAGGGGGAGGAGGGCCCAGGTCACGTGTCAGCTCCCAAGCTACTTGACAGAGCAGGTTCAGGAAGGCAGTTCACCAAGTCCTGCCCTAGTTTCTCCACTTTGAAACTTAGATAATACAGCCTGCCTCCATTCTGCCCTTCTAGTTCCCTTCTCACTTCATAGTGAGATTTTAGAAATGTGAGATTAAAGAAAATGTATAAAGAAACAAAGCAACAACAAAACAGTCGACTGGTAGAAAAAAAATAACTTAATGTGAGATAGCTTCTTAAGTAGCGTTATGAAAGCATAACATTTCAGAGCATTTTTCATTTTTATGCTCTAAATAACTAATCATGAATTTAATAGAGACTATTTCTTTTTCTCATTGTAGAGTCCTTACTAAATGGTTAACTCAATTACCATAATTGCAACTGCAAGAAATATATATATGTGTATATATATATATACACACACTGTACCACACATATATATACCCGTATAAAATATATATGCATTATGAATAGATGGTGCATATATATATATATATATATATATATATATATACACACACACACTTTAAATATGTGTTCATATATATGCATATGTGTATTTGTGTGCATACATACATACAAACATGTGGATGGGGGAGTCACATGCTGTGTGAGTGTGTGTGTGTGTGTGTGTGTGTGTATTCCAGACATAGACACAGGACTAAAAGGAAGAATTTTTCCTTTGAAGGAAAGCAAGCAGCTGGTAAACCATGGAGCTAAATCATAGAGAGGACAGTCCTATATCAAGGTCCTTTTGTTAAACTCTCTTGGGTTACAATTCAAAACAAATTGTTCCTATGCTGACTTATCTTCACAGAAAACAGCAGCACGTAAGTGGACATGACCATAGAGATGGTAGACGGTGGGAACTTTGCATCTAACAGAAGGTCCTGAGCCTATGATAGAGACAAGTGAGTATAGAGTGAAGCCTCCTGTTGGTCTTCCTCAATGCTGGAAGGGAGTGAGAGGCTTTTTGTGGACATGACTATAGAAGCAGGAAGTAATAAATCACGGATGAATGAAGGGAGTGGTACATAATGGGAAACAGTGAGTCAAGTCCAGAGAGGAAAAGTAAAAATGGAGCCAGTGTACATGTATAGAGTGAAATCAGTGAGCAAGAGCTCAGAAGGTAATAGATGCAGAGGCAGAAACAAACAAAACTAGGGACCCCCAATAAGGAGACAACTGGAATAAAGTATAAAAATATACAAGAAGTGGGAAATTAACCAAAGAAGGAGACTGTGCTCTAGGGTGGAGAGTGGATTGCAGGAAGCAGGGAGTGACTGGCTTAACGTGAAGATGGACACAAAGAACAGATAGCAAGAGAGAGAAAAATAAGAATAGAGGATAGAGGGGGACCACAGAGCCTGGAGCATCCTGCGAAGCCATAAAATCATAAACAAAGGCATAAAGACACTGAGGGGAAAGGGAACAAGAGAAGACACTAGAAGAATAAGAAATTCCATTTTTAACACACAGCCATTTGATTGTGTTGGGAGCCCTCTTTGCCAAGGAAGCTCAGGAGGAGAGGCAGACGCTGTCTTCCCTCTGGGGGAAGTGAGGGACACTAAACATTGCAAGAAGTCTACTACACAACCACCGACGACTGAGCAAAGTGAGGAAGGTATGTTTAAGTACTAAGTTTATGGTGAGAGCAGTCAATGCTATGAATTTGGAGGCTAGCGAAGACCAACTTGGCAAGAGATGTTGGTGAAGATTTTGATGAAGTCTTGAGCTAGGGCTCAAAGGAGAAGTGATTTTCCACAGCAGTACAGAGATGGCCATTCTATTCTTCAGTCCTATAACCCCCTTGGGGGATGTGACATTTATGAGTGAGGGAGGTCCTGAGCTCCTGACCACCATCACCTCTACTGCCTTACGTGACCTTTCTCAGACGTGGTCCTGGCACCAGATGCTGCAAATGCAACCCTAAATATGCTCTTTTCTTTCACATCCTTGTGTTGGGAACAATGACGCTACCTCCTGGTTTATCCATCCTGTTCTACCCCAGAACGTCTTCATCCATTAATCCTTCACCCGCCCATCTAGGCCTAAGTCAAATGCCATCTGCTCCTCCTCTCACTATGAAGTTAATTAAAGTGTTCCAGTTAAAGTTCCTGAAATTTGTCTGAGCATGGTAGGCCACAAATAGTTGCTAGTTCTCAATTCTCTGGAGGGGAGAATACAGAGGACTGGCCCACTTGAACTTCACTTCCTTTTTCTTCTGTTTGAAGAAACTTTGTTTTCAGTTTCTCCAATGGCTACAACAGTTAACTGTGAATTAAGTTCAGCCATATTTCTACCTGTAAGACTTGGAAGGAGGGAATAAGGTGGAGGCTGTCTTCTGGCCCCTGGGCTGTTTTTGTATGGACATAAGCCCTGAAAGTATGAGGCTCATCTATGGTGGCAGTGCTTGTCAATTTTCCAGTTTCCTGAATATTGAAATGTGGGGTGGTGACAGGGGTAACAGCAGCTCCTTAATCTCAGTCCCTTTTCTAGTTCAGTGACAGCCTTAGAGTTAGCTCCTCCGGAGGGTCCACATCATTGTGGGGGACATTCCTGAACACTCAGTCCAGACTGTGAGCTTTAATTCTTCTGCAGTTTTTTTTTTTCTTAATGTTTATTTATTTATTTCTGAGAGACAGAGACAGCGTGAGCAGGGGAGGGTCAGAGAGAGAGGGAGTCACAGAATATGAAGACAGGCTCCAGGCTCTGAGCTGGCTGTCAGCACAGAGCCCGATGCGGGGCTCGAACCCATGAACGGTGAGATCATGACCTGAGCCGAAGTTGGGCGCTCAACCGACTGAGCCACCCACACGCCCCCTTTTGCCATTTTTAAAAATGTTTTATTTATTTTTGAGAGAGAAATAGAGACAGCTTGAGCAAGGGAGGGTCAGAGAGAGAGGAAGACACAGGATCTGAAGACAGGCTCCAGGGTCTGAGCTGGCTGTCAGCACAGATCCCGATGCAGGGCTCGAACCCATTAACCGTGAGATCGTGACCTGAGCCGAAGTCAGACGCTCAACTAACTGAGTCACCCAGGCGCCCCATCTTCTGCCATTTTTAAGCACCCAGTTTCCTGTATTAAATTCTTTCCACTGAAAATATTCTGCATATTTTCTGTTTCCCCTGCTGAGATTCCACTCTGAGCCTGACACAAATATGGATACAGACAGCTATAGCAGTTTGGACCCTTGGTTGTAAGGCAACGATATAGCTCATTGTGTGCCACAGTTAATTATACACGAGACACACGTTTTCTTGACTTTTATGCTGTACGTCCATCCGTACACCATAACATAAAACACAGGGCCAAACATGGAGGACATCCACAAAACAACAAAATAAATCACTGCATTCGGTTCTTGGTGTAAGATCCCAGGCAATATGGAAAGGACCTAAACTATTTTTTGTTCTTCTCCTGACACATCGTACCATTTCTAACTTGCCTATATGCTCCTCATTAACATGCCCTATTATCAAAATTGGGAGTAAGTTTCAATGACCCTGCAACGCCTTTCCCAATGACCATCTCAGCTACCTTGGAATGGGATCTCCGATACCAGTTAGCTTGTGGAGACTTCTTTATGTTGATATGGAATAGGTACACAAGAACAGCTTGAATTTTGAGAAGAGTGCCCATATAATGAAGTAATAAAATGATGCCAAAGGATTTTATTGTTGCTGGCTACTTCTGCAAGTCTCAACATCGTTTCTGTAATTAACAGATCTGTATTTGTAATTAAAACATAAACCAGAACTAATAAGAGATCATAAGCTTGAGTTTTATAAGCTGCTTCTACCCATAAGCCTTGGGAATTCTGAGATGTTTTAGCCAGTTTATGATGCGGTTCTTATCGTTTTCAGGCTTCAAGTCACAAATATTGAGTTCATGTTTGTTTTTTTGTTTGTTTGTTTTTTTTAACCCAACTTGCAAATTGTCTTGCTCTCCATCATTATCAATTCGCAAAGACAGCACCAAAATATTTTTGTTATCATTAATTTTCTTTCCCCTACATACAAAATTCCTAGACCATCCTAAGTACTTGCCTGAGCAGTATGAAAACAAAATAATGGAAGTTGGGAAAGCTGAGACCCTTCAGTGGGCCGATGCATCACTGATGACCAGTCACAGTCCAGAACAAAAACAAGAAATGTCATGGCATATAAAAATGCCACCCCTACTTATGCTGAGTAAAATAAGTCAGGCAGAGAAGTACAGATACCATATGTTTGCACATATAGGCTGATTAGGAGGAACTTAATGGAGGATGAAGCAGGAGAAGAAGGGGAAAATAGTTGGGGAGAGGGAGGGAGGCAAACGATGAGAGACTCTTGAATGCTGAGAACAAACTGAGGGCTGATGTGGGGGGAGAGGGGAAGGAGGGTGATGAGCATGGAGGAGGGCACTTGCGGGGATGCACACTGGATGTTATATGGAAACCAACTTGACAATAAACTATTTTAAAAAAAAAATGCCATCCCTCAGTCTTGTAAGTGGTTTTCAAAATGTATGGCCAAGAAATGTTTTTTCGACTCCACCATTCTTCTTCCCACTCATTCCCACTCTGCACAAGTGCACATGTCATTATATTCCAACAAACGCAAACAGCCACTTGGCAAAGATATATTTGGTTTCTCCCCAAATGCCCATATGTCCGTGTCATGCAGATGCAAATGTTACTGGAAGAAGATATGTAATGCAGTAAATGCCAGGACAAGCTAAGCGAGTGGACTTGGGCTCTTGATGGCATCATCACTTAACTGGGTACTCCCCTAGCTCAACCCTAATTTCTTGACTTGTCCTTTAGTTAGGGTATCACTGAAACCCCTAAGTGTTACATCCTTTCATTCACCGAGAAGCTACTGTAATTATAATTAAGAAACTGGAAAGTGTGAGGAGGAGGCAACCGTTTCCAGTTAGCTTGCATTTGTCTCAGAAAGAGGCTGAGCCCGCAGAGAAGCCACCTTTTGAACTAAACGGGTTCCTATCTTACAGAGAGATGAAACACACCTTTCACTTGTTAATTCAGTCTTCCACTTTCTACGTATTAACCACGAGGATTACTGAGATGAAGAAATATGGATTCAGCCTTCAAGAGCTCATTGTTTCCTCAGGGAGAGAGACACATCGGCACACCTGCCCTACCTGGTGATAACTTCCTGCCGTGGAGTGAGCAGCAGTGCACTCTGGGAGTAATCAAGCAGGGCCAGCCGTAAGAGGATCCCTGACCGTGTTCTCAGCAAATACGCGAACTTCTCTCAAAATGTGTTACAGTGGCACTGGAGGACAAGCTGATGTCATTATATTCCTTTTGGAGGGAAAAAAAAAAAGACCCTGAGATTTAGGAAAAAAAACTGGAAGTAAACTTCCCCACAGCCATCACACAGAGCTGAGATTAGAACCGTTTCTGAAGGCACAGTGACTCAGCCCAACAAAATAGATGTGCCGTTCCAGCACTGCTTGGCAAAAAGCCCTCCTTGCCATGAGTAGAAAAGATGCTACATTTTGTTTCATATTCAAAATATGTTATATAACCCAGTTGGAATTCAGTGAAACTATGTTCTCGCTTCATTCCAGACCCTTAAGGGACACCTGGAAGTGAATGTGGGCAATGAACCATCTGTTTTTCTGTTTAGCCTTTCCTTTCCAAAGTCAGTTCTTCCTCTTGACTCCCCGATCTGTAGGAAGGTGACTACCATTTCCCCGTTATGCAAAAGCAAAGGCCCAGGATCAGCTGTGAGACCTTTCCTTCCCCTTCCCACTCCTCTCCGTTCGTGACCTGAGGTATACACATTCTTTCCGAGAGTCACGTGACCAGAAACACACTGATCTTCTTTTCTGTCTCCTGTCTCCATTCACATAACATCCTGACCCTTGCAATGGTATCCCACTACCTGTTCAGCTCTAAGCTCTCCTGATTTATACTGCCTGATTTGTCTTCTACGTTTCTCCTGTCATCAATTAATCATCCACCTTGTGCCAAAACGGTAAGGTCTCTCTTCTACTTGAAAGAGAAAATGCTCAGCCTGATCACTAACAGCTCTCCAGGCTCATGTTCTCTGGCCCTCTTCTTTGCTCCCTTTAAAAAACAAAGAAAAGAAAAAGATTTGCCTGTTTTTTTTTTCTAATGTTCATTTATTTATTTTTTGAGACAGAGAGGGATAGAGCGTGAGTGAGTGGGGGAAGGGCAGAGACAGAGGGAGAGAGAGAATCCCAAGCAGGTTCCAGGTTCTGCACTGTCAGTATAGAGCCTGACACGGGGCTCAAACTCAGGAACCATGAGATCATGACCTGAGCCTAAATCATGAGTTCGATGTTCAACCAACTGAGCCACCCAGGAATCCCTACTGGTCCTCTACTAAGTTCTGATCCAGTCAGGTCATTTCCTCACTGGTGGCCCACATTCACCTGGAGTTCTCACACTGTCATATTTGACTATGCTACTTCCCTTCCCTAGGGTGCTTTATGTCTTCCCGTCCATATCCCTCCTTTGAGAAGGCTCCACCTCAGCCCCTTGAAATCTTTCTTAATTGTTCTAGTTAATCATGTCTTCCTTCCACTCAGAACCCTCAAAGAGGGTGAGGTGGCCCTCACCTTAGCAGGCCCGGTCAGGAAATACTCTTTTACAGCTATGTGTCAAATCTTCCCAAGTATTCATCTAGGACTTAATACATGCCAGTCACTGTAGGAGATGCCTTACTTATACTATCTTTTTTTGTTTTAAAATTTTAAATGTCTATTTATTTTTTGAGAGAGTGGGAGGGGAAGGACAGACAGAAAGGGAGACACAGAATCTGAAGTAGGTTCCAGGCTCTGAGCTGTCAGCACAGAGTCCGACGTGGGGCTCAAACTAGTGAACTACAAGATCATGACCTGAGCTAAAGTCAGGTCATGCTTAACTGACTGAGCCACCCAGGTGTCCTTTTTTTTTTCAAGTTATTAAGCTTATATTATCTTGGTAAAGTCTTTCAAAAACCTCAGGAGTCAGTATCCCATTTTCAGATGAGAAAACCAAGGTCCAGAGAAGAATAGTCCCTGACGGACCTAGGGCCACACAGCTAGTTAGCATCCAAGGTTGTCTAGAGTTCAGGTCTGTCAGATGGCAGGTCCATGCAGTTTCCACTGTGATATTATGATATAAACTCTTTGACAGAAAGGACTGTGCATAGGACCTCTTTAGAACCCACCAGCAGTTTACATAGCACAAATCCCTAATGATATGTACTCACTAAATTTTTCATCCAAAGGGTGCTCTGTAAGCTCAGTTTTAAAAGAGACAGTAACAATAGAGTTCAAGCCCACTCCAGGCTCTAAATGCCCGACTACACGTGGAGTCTGCAGAAGTGCACGCCTGTTTCCATTGCAGAAATACACACCCACTTCCTTTCCTAAGAGAAGTGCAAGAAAGCCGATTTGTCCATGGGTGGGAGAAAGAAGATCTTAGAAGCCTCTCTCGTCAGTGAGAAAAGAGAGGCCTCAAACTGCACCTGCCAGCTCTTTCCTTCTCACCATTTGATTTGGGGTTGGCCCAAATCGTATTTAGCATCTAGGGTACTGGCCGATGTCCTCCAGTTTATGCTTTGACGAAGAGGATGGTGAAGGTAACACTGACTTTATAGTGAACGGCTCTTTGGGAGTCGGTCCTCCACAACAACCTTCCACTACTTTGCTCCAGTACAGTGAGGCCATCCCACATGACCCCAGTGAAAGCGGTGACCTGCTAATGGAGTCCTTGCACCAGACAGGAGTGGCAAATTCTACTTGAAGCAAGCCTCCTTTGGCTGTCGAAAAGTCTTCACTAGACCGGATTAGAAATAGGAGTGTCACAAATCTGAAGTTTTTCAAAAACACTGAGGAGAGATATGACTTGCTTTATGATCAAAAAGTTCATGTCTGTAGAGCCAGTGATTAAGGAAATTTTTCATAAGACTCAAGAGGTTCTCTGAAGATCTGGTGACTAAGAATGTCAGTCTCTGTGATGAAAAATAACTAGAGTCAGGTTAAAGAATAATGTTTGTATCTTCACTGTGTGTGAGTTCAAGAACTATATTCCACTAGAGTTAGCTAATATTATGCAAGCTTTGAAAAGAGAGATGTTTTGTGACTAGGATAACCTACGGAGAATAAAAAGTCTGATTTCATGAAATGCCTCTGGTAAAATTAGAACCTGTTTCTATGCTTATTCAAGGAAAATAGAAAGTAATGAAAATTAAAAGAGTGGCAGAAGAATCTTGCAAAAATCCTGACAAGATGGCAATCTAGAATTCAATAGAGTTGATTTTGTCTTTTTCTATGGTTTCATCAGCTTTTTATCGCCCTTCCTTTCCATTTCTTTTTCTTTCTGTCTCTCTCAAATAAAGACACATTTCTTAGTAAATTCATTATATGCATAAAAGCAGTATTTTCAGTGAGGGCATGCAAGTTTTTAAAGAAGAGACTTCTGCACTGAGCAATGGGGGAGACCATGCTCGTCAGCAACCCGCCAACAAGCAG
Organism: Proteles cristata cristata; assembly: GCA_017311185.1. Taxonomy (NCBI): domain Eukaryota; kingdom Metazoa; phylum Chordata; class Mammalia; order Carnivora; family Hyaenidae; genus Proteles; species Proteles cristata. The sequence continues at coordinate 1,992,812 of JAESUZ010003395.1, forward strand.
TTACTACTTGGTACACACTTAATTTAAGGGGCCGTGTAAGGAGAGAAGTGGCTGATTTTAGCCAAGCTTCAGGGCTCTAGCCTGGCAGATGCATTTGTCTGGGTATCATGGTTTGGAAACTATTTATCCTATCAAGAGCCAGGAATAGAACCTGCACACTGACATGTTTAACACAGAGGGCCCAGAGCTGCTGAAGCCAGAGCACAGATAAGATTCAAGTGTTAACCACAGAGAACAGTTAATATCAATGTCAGTGGAGATGGAGTTAATCAGTTTGAACTGTCATTCATTCATTGATGAAATCTAATGGGTGCCATACTCTGTGCTTGACAGACTTCCTAGTGAGAACACAGGCTGGTGTTGAGCTGGCAGACCAAGTCAGACTCTGAAGTCAAAGCTGAGAATACCTGAGAAACACTCAAGAGAGAGGAGTTGCAGAAGTCTTGATCCTAGAGCCCTGGGGGAAAATGCTCTTAGGTTGCTATTGAGCCAACTGCCCTATAACGTGGTCTGCAGGGTTCAGAAGATTCTTATCACTGGGCGGGTCTGAATAGGCTCCTGCAAACCAGGAGCATCCCAGGCCACTGAGGACCTTTCCTTTTGTTACTCAGGCTAGTGCAAGGGAAGGAACAGTATCACAGAAAGGTGTGGACCCAGGGACTTCTCCCAGTGGTGCTGTACAAAGTGGCATTATAGACATGAGGCATCTAGTACAGTTCCTGGTGACCACTGAAGCCTGGACCGAATACTAATGTCTACCCTGCAGTTACTAATTGGGTAAATGACAGCCCACTGAACGTCTGTATCTACATTTATAAATTGGGCATCATAACACCTTCTGTGTCTGGTCTTGGTCTATTTGTCCTCTGCTCTGCTTTGCTCTGCTCTGCGGTGCAAGAGGCTGACCCTGCAACTGCATTTTTCTGTTTCCTGGCCCATGGGAGGGAGGCACTCGTGGGAGAATGGAGGGCAGGAGAAAGAGAGATACCAGGGTATTTTTCCCGCAGTCTCGCTGCCTTGGCGGGCATTTCCAGAAGTAGCTGTGTCTCTGCTGTGGTTCTGGTTCCTTCTGGGCTCTGGCAATTCTATCTTCTTCCTTTATCCATCAATATGAAGGTGACTCACCATCCCTCCTGGCTTCTCAGCTCTTGCATTCCCTGTATTATCAATTTACTATCTTATGTTCTCTTTGTTACCAATTCTCCATCTTAAATCCACTCTGTTATAAATATGTAGAAGGTTTCTTTTTCCTGCTTGGATTCTGACCAATGCACTTTTGCATCGTTCTTATACAGAATAGTGGTAGTGCTCACTTTGACAGCACATATAATAAGGAGTGGTGGTAATTTCAGACACAGAGGCTCTAGTACAGTGTCTGGTGAACAGTCAAATGCTCAGGTATTTGCCAACTAGATACGGTTGTCAAACTAAGACCTGATTTATGAGGGTCTCTGGAGTCCCTAATTTAGGCTTCATCTCCAATTGTTCTTCATTGGGCTTACTTCGCATGGCATCTGTTTGGTAACTACATATATATATATATGCTTTTGCATGTGAGCTTAGATAATATTTTAAAATTAATGTTTTATGCTTTTCATGGCCCTAAATGTGCTAGGAATAGTGCGTGTGTGTGCTGATTAAATGCATAATAATGGAAAGAAAGCCTTGAAATTTACTTCTTTCTCCTCTCTTGGTGCAGTTTGCGAGATTACCCTGTTTCCCAGGTGGTCTGGGGGTGGGCGTCTCCTCCCTGAGCCCATCTGATGCTTTCTCGCATAGCCTGAGGGTTGTGTGCAGGAGCCCATGGCAGCTGTGACGGATCCTGGAAATCTATCACAGGCCAAGTTTTTCTGAGCACAGTATACGCATCGGTGCGTTCACCGAGAGAAATAAGAGCAGTACCTTGTCATCATTACTTACAGGTGTCTTGTCTGCCTATGGGATACCATGTAACCCTTTGCCTAGAAGCACAATTATTACCTTTACTGCATATTTCATTGTTAAAACTCAGACGTGTTGAAGAGGTCTCCCAACCAACCATCACTTGTCCTCGGTATAAATATTCTTTTCTTGAGAACTGGGGTACTGATTAAGGGACACCCTTTTGTATCATCTTTGGCATGGTATTTAACCTCGAGTCACAGTGTCCTCATCTGTAAAACTGGCAAAATATTACCTTCCTAATAATATTATTTTCAGAATTACAAGGATATATAAATGTTTTGTTTTTTATTTTCAAATCAAGGGATCCAAGGATGCCAGCACCTTTCAATGGGGAAAGAATAGTCTTTTCAACAGATGGTGCTGGGAAAACTGGATACCCACATGCAAAAGAATGAAGTTGGACCCTTACCTAATACCACACACAAAAATTAACTCTAAATGGATCAAAGACCAAAACGTAAGACCAAAAACTATAAAACTCTTAGAAGAAAATAATGGACAGGAGCGCCTGGGAGGCTCAGTTCGTTAAGCATCTGACTCTTGATTTCAGCTCAGGTCATGATCTCACAGTTCATAAGATCGAGCCCCACATCAAGCTCTGTGGGATTTCTTCTCTCTCTCTCTCTCTCTCAAAATAAATAAATAAATAAACTTTAAGAGAAAAGGAGGAAAGAAAGGATAAAAGCTTCATGACATTGGATTTGGCAATGATGTCTTGGATATGACATCAAAGGCACAGGCAACAAAATAAAAAGAGACATTAGATTGCATGAAACTTTAAACATTGTTGCATCAAAGCATACTACCAACAGAATAAAAAGGAAACCCAGATAATGGGAGAAAATATTTGTAAACCATATACTTAAAAAAGATTAATATCCAAAATATAGAGAGAGTCCCTGAAACTCAACAAGAAGACAAACAACACGGTTCAAAAATGAGCAAAGGACTCAAATAGATATTTCTATTTGACTCAAAGAACATACACAAATGTCCAATAAGCACATGAAAAGTTGCTCAATATCACTAGTCATTAGAGCAATGAAAATCAAAACCACAATGAGATACCACTTCAAGCATGTTAGAATGGCTACTATCAAACAAATAGAAAATAACAAGTGTTGGCAAGGATGTGGAAAAATTGGAACCACTCTGCCCTGGAGGCGGAAATGTAAAATGATACAGATGCTGTGGGGAAAAGTATGGCAGTCCTCAAAAAATTAAAAAGAGAATTACCACATGATCCAGTAATTCCCCTCCTGGGTATACGCCCCCAAAGAAGTGAAAGCAGGGTCTCAAAGAGATATTTGTGCACCCATGTTCATAACAGTTTTATTTACAACAGCTAAATGGTGGAAGCAACGCAGTGTCCATCAATGAATAAATGGATAAGCAAAATATATGATACATACAATGGAACATTAGTCAACCTTAAAAAGGAACGACATTCTGACTTATGCTACAACATGAATGAACCTTAAGGATGTGCTAAGTGAAATAAGCTGCTCACCAAAAGACAAATGGATGCTTCCACTCTTCTATGCACCACCTAACGTAGTCAAAATCATAGGGACAGAAAATAGAATGGTGGTTGCCAGGTCCTGGGAGTAGGGGAAAATGGAGAGCTACTATTTCATGTACAGTTTTACAAGCTGAAAAGTGTTAGGGAGGTGGATGGTGGTGATGGATGCACCACGTTATGAACATACTTAATACCACGGAACTGTACACTTAAAAATTGTTAAGATGGCAAATTGTGTTTTACCGCAGTCAACAAATTTGAGTTGGGGGGAGGGGACAAAGGGACCCATGAAGTAAAAAACCACCTCGCTCAGGATGATCTAACACCTTGTGGACTGACTGGATATGTGAGGCTGAGTCTTAGAACTCTGCAGAAGGGCAAGAGCCCCTTTGTCTCCTGTGACTCCTTCAGTAACCCTTGTCCTGCTTCTTATGTTACCCAGCAAACTGGAGACTTGCACACTTGAGGCTCAGGGGAAAGTATGTAATTAGAAAAAAAAAAAACAAAAAACAAAACAAAACACAGCTCTCATCCTTAAGAAGGTCGCAGTGTGGATGAGGAAAGTATATGTTCCCTCCCGGTTCGTTTCAGCTCTTCTGTCTTACTCAGCTGCCTTAAAGAAAGGCTCATGCCTTGCAAAGATTACCTTAATTTTTTACAGGAAGGAGCCTGCAGATCACTGGTAGCAACTATTGTTCATGATAAAATGTCTCAAATAGTGGGGGGACATCTAGATTTGGTAGGAAAAACAAAGCTCAAGCTAAAGTTGGGAGCCCCAAAGCCGGCCGGTATAAGAACGTAGCCCTTCAGGCTAAGTTCTCGGCCTATCTTTTGGAGTGACTCACCAGAAGACTCTTGTCATAGAGAGAGGCATCTTCCTTTTTCCAGCAATAGACTCTCAAAGATCTTCCATCCTTGTCTCCTTAAAACTTTGATCTCCAAAACTTAGTTGGGACTCTAGAGAAAAACAAACAAACAAAACAAAACAATAAGGCCAGTAATTTAGGAACGCAGCACCTAGTCATTCCTTCTCTTCTTTGAGTCTTCCCTACCCTAAATAGAAAGCAGGAAACCTCTTGTATGAAAGTCAGCACCACCGAGAACGTTGCTGTGCATGCTTCTCATCCTTGAAAAGAAAGGACTTCACAATATCATGTGTCATACATAACAGAAACCAAAGGCAGGCGAACCGAGTATACAGACTATGGAGTCTTTCATCGCTGGGTTCTGACTTGGAGAGCTCATGCCTAGATTAATGAAATGAAAGTGTGGAGCATTGACGGAATCATCAAGATGGTTTAGATAGGGAGGGGAAACAGACAAGAGCGGAGGCGGGAGAAATACGCCATTTCCATTGCCCAGCTCATCATTTCCTTAGTTGATGACCCACTGCTGTTAACTTTCAATGGCTTTCTTTTCCCACCACACCTCTTCTTCCTTTTCTACACGCCCACCCCACCCCACCCCACCCCCACTTTTTTTCTTTGCAGGTTGCTTCCATCCATAACGTCAGCAATAATCACTGTGGTATTGTTGCTCAGGCAGTTTTGAAGAGTCAGAGTGGGCTGTAATTGAAGAGTTCATTACCAAGATCGGTTGGTTCCCTGATTACAGTGGCAAGGTGAAATATTTATCCTCACCAAAAATCTCCCGCACAACCGTCTTCCGAGTCACCCACTTTCCACTCTTTTTTCATTCGAACCCCGATGAGCTTGTCAGCAAAATTAAAGGTATGTCATTCACATCGTGCCTGCATTGCAAAGGACTATAAACCTGCCAACCTCTTTGATGAAATAAAAGGGTTTTATTTATGATTCATGTAGGAATATGAGGTTATTTTTATTCCGTCAGTACACTAATAATCAGACGAGGGCTTGGGAAATGAGGAGCCCAACTGACAGGGAAGGTTCTGATAAAGGGGAGCCCTCTAGGGTGTTTGCCCCGCTTTGTAATCTCCTTTCTAGTGTGAGGTTACGAGTGTGGCAGAGTGTGAGCCAGCTATAAGGCTTGGCTGCAGGAACAAAGACTGTTGCAATCCGGCAGGACTTGGGCTGCCATTCGATGAAGGGGAGGAAAAAAAAAAGCAGTCCCTTCCACGAAAAAAAGTTTTTGCTCCGGCCTCAGGTTAGCAATTTGGAGCCTGCCCAGTTTCCTGTGATGTCTCCAGTTCAAAAGACAGCCGATCTTCCAGTCTGCACTCCTACTGGGCATTCTAGCCAAAGTTAAAAAAAAAATAATAATATAAAAAGATAAGTAAAAGAAAGAGAAAGGACGAAAAGCCAATTGGCCAGGTTCCTTCCACAATCATTAACCATTTGTTCCTGCCACCCAACGTCCTTGGTTAAGGTGATCTGACTTAAAGGCAAACAAATGCAGCTGAGTGTATTTCAAAGGACACCCTTGCCTTATTATTTCAAATACGCCCATAATTTGGGGCCCCTTTCATCTTTGTTCCTGCTCTAGGAAGTGCTTGGAAGCTGTTTTAATTCAAGTTGGGGGTAAATTCTCATTCCTACCCATTCCTCCCATTGAGATGACCTTAAGCAATTCTGAATAAAAAGTGATCTCTGCATGAACTGGCCAGCATTAGGACCTGTGATTTGCTCAACAGTGACATCTTGGCAGAGAAACTGAAAGACATACAATCTATGGAGGATGAAGTGCAAGAAAGTTCACTCGAGGAAGGAAAATAATACTAATCCTTTATTCAATAAGCAGTGAGTAAAATGAGGGGCTTTTTTGGGTAAGGTTAAGTAAGTGAAAAGTAAATTTAAAACGGCAGTATCAATGCAGAAGAGGATACAGTGGTTAAGTGAGGGGTCCCGCTGACAGTGTGGGTTTTGTGACAAAGTACCACTTAATGTCACCCTCAGGTATTTACGTATATGTGTCTGCATGACTTTCCCGAGAAATAGCACTGGCAAGGGTCCTGGCAGTTCCTTCAGAACTGGGAGTTGGGTTCTCTCGTGTCTATCTTCCTCACTGCACACAGAAGGGCACCTTTTCCAAGGGTGGTATTGTGCTCACCCGTGATTGAAACAAGCCTTGACTGAAACCAGAACATTCCTCCAGGATGGCCAATTACATGCAAGTGCCACCTGCAGAAGTAAAACCCCTGGCTACACACCAAAATAGCCAAGGCCTGAGCCGCATGTCCTGTGAGAAGATGTAAGAGAGCTTCAGCAAGCTCTGTCTGCGTGGGTATTTGGGACTAATGGATTATGCCTCACCGATCACCCTGTCCTATGAGAAAAATCAGGGGAAATGTCTTGCTTCAGAACTATCTGGTCAAATCATTAATCTCTTAAGAAAGTCTGGCACTTTCTTAAGGTGATGGGGCACCTGGGTGGCTCAGTTGGTTAAGCGTCCAACGTCAGCTCAGGTCATGATCTCGAGGTTCGTGAGTTCGAGCTCTGCGTAAGGCTCTGTGCTGACAGCTCAGAACCTGGAGCTGCTTCAGATTCTGTGTCTTTCTCTCTCTGTCTCTTTGTCACTCTCGCCACTCCCCCCCCCCACTCTCCCTCTCTCAAAAATAAATAAAAGTTTAAAAAAATAAGAAAGTCAGGCATTGTTGTTGTTTTTAGTTTCTAAGACATATTCTGCAAAGGCAATCCTATCGTTGGAGAGAAATGGCATATTTGAGAGCACCCTTTGCTGGAAGCCTAGCCTATCTATTACTTCCAAGTTCCACAAATAAAGTTCTGTGTGGCTTTAGCAAGTGGCCTAACATCTGTGTGCCTCAGATTTATCATCTAGGACAAGATTCTTTTAGCCTCTTGCCTCACTGTTAAAGAGGCAAATGAGATATTGGGTGTGAGTGTTTGGAAAGGGATAAAGTTTGATGCAGAGTCAAGCTGTTTTAAGTGTGAAATTCTACATTCAAAAATGGGCTTCGTGGTAATGCATGCCAACCAGCCTTTGACGTGGGTCCTAGAAAGGGTTTCCCATCTAAGATGGGGGCTGCCTTGCAGATTCTGTGGGGGGAAGGACTCCAAATGGCGGAAGGTGGGGGTGGGGGTGGCTAGACACAACTGTGTTACTCCCAGGGCCCTTCACAGATTTCTATTGAGAAAGCACTCACCTAGTGATCACTGTCAGAACAAAGTGGGAGAAGTCCTGAGCCCCAAACTATCATAGAATGATCTAGTTCACGAGATACAGAGATTCCAAAGGCCTGATTTCAATTTCACTGAAATTGCACCAAAATGAGGAGCACTTCCGTTCGTTAGCACCAGAGACTGACAAGGCCAATTACCGTGGAAGTATTTAAGGAATTATAACATCTCTCCAGTTCCAAGTACGGATCTTTGAAGGCAGCCTCGTTCACCACAGCAGAGTAAAGCCTGAGGTGTGCAAGAAAATGGCCTTGCACCTGTATTTCCCAAAGCCATGAAGCACACCTCTCAGGCTGGCCGCGGTGCCAGGAGATACGGCAGGTAACTAGTCCATCAGCCCTCGATTTCACTCTCAGGGAGCAGGGAGGTTCATTATACTCCCTTTATCAGCAGCGAGGTTTACAGCTGAATCCATAAGAGAGCTCCGTGTGAAACATGAGCCGGGAGAGAGGCACTGCGTCTCACCATTAATAAGCCCTCTTCTGGGATCCGGCATTAGCGAGATTCAGCGGATCATGGAGCACAGGGGTATCATTTTTACATGATTACTCTAAATTCTTAAACCAGAGGCTTAAGAGAGAGGCTTCTCACAAAAGCAGCCGTGGGAATTGTTGAATGATTGGTACAACACTTGCAGTGGGTTAAACCACTTCAGGTAGCTCCACTTGTGAGGTTTACAACCGGGTATTTAGCAACCTGCGTTCCAAAGGACGGGGCAAGGGGATGAGGAGAGAGGAAGGGCGGTCACGGGGGAAAGAGCAGGGGTTACGGTGAGCCCGGGTGGGGTGCCTCCCTGCTCTTGCCTGGTCTGCCTGGCCCCTCACCGGATTGGTGTTTGGGATTATCTGCTTTCAGAACACGGACACCACTGCAGAGTCTTCTCTTCAGTGTCTTCTGCACACACTCTTCAGAGTCTTCTGAAGAGGCCGACTCTTGCACCCACGAGCTCACCTTCTTCCTTCTCTGGCACAAGTGAGATCCCTGCTGAGAAGGACAAGTTCAGACACCTGGAAGCGGTCCTCTCAGCCCGCCTGGGCCTCCATTCTCTCAAAGAGCGCCAGCGTTCAGAAAAGAAACCACTGATGCTACTTTCCCTCTTCCTTTGGTCCAAAATTCCAACCACTCTGTAGGCTATCTAGGAGGCCTCTCTGAAGGTAACGGGCTTAACTGTGCCAGGGCGACACTCCACCGGGCTTCCCTATCCATGCATCATCTAAAGTTTAATCCACCAGCTCAGAACAGCAGATACCCGCCTCCATTCAGCACAAACCAACACTCTCACAAGGGGTTTCCTCAGGGAAAAGTGACGCAGCCTTCTACTTTGCCTCTGAATATGGAGTCCCAGAGGACAATCCGAAGGCTCACCATACCTTCGGTATTTGAACTCTTAAGACGCATTTCGTATCTGATTGCCTAGTACATAGGTATCTGAAGCCCCATCTTGCCCTTAATTGTACTGGTTTTGTATTGTTCTCGCATTATTTCACAGGATGGTATCACCTCCCCACGACAAGAGACGAAGCCATTGAAAGGCAGGGACTGTGCTTCTTGAACACCCAGAGACTCCCAGAACAGTCATGGGCATAGGTGACATACTAGAAACAGACTGGCTGACTTCAGTGGAAGTGCAATTTGCATTCCTGGGCTCCTTCTTCCGAAGCCTCTGGCATTTATTTGCAACTATTTTCAAAATGTTTACATCTGTATGAGATCTAGAAATCCACAATGGTGTGGGCTGAATTCTGTCCCCCTAAAATTCATAGGCTGAAGCCTCAATCCTAGTGCAACTGTTTTTGGAGACGGGGCCTTTAAGGAGGTAAATAAGGTTAAATGAGGTAAGTGTGAGCCTCTAATCTGATAGGACTGGTGTCCTCGTAAGAACAGAAGGAGACACCGGCAATTTCTCTCCATGCATGTGCACAAAGGCGTTAGTACTTGAGGACATGGCAAGAAGGCAGCTATCCACCCGCAGTCAGGCCTCACCAGGAAGTAACTCTGCCAGGAGCTGATCACCGACTTCCGGCTTCCAGAACTGTGAGAAGATCCATTTCTACCAAGTCATCCAGTTTGTGCTGTGTTGTGCTGGCAGCCCAAGCATCCTAACACGCACAGCTACCCATTTTATGGATGACTCCGAGAGATGCACGGCCACACAGCGACAAAGCCAGGGTCAAAATAAACACCTGCTCTCACATCGTGCTCATTTCACTGGCTCGTGTTGCAGCTGGGAAATGCTGGGCGCCGGTGGAAGGGAACTGGAGTGACAAGTGAAATCTCGGAATCAAACTGTACTGGGTTTCTTACACGATCTTCTCTGTTACTAGTCAGTTTATCAGCCTTTGGAAACCTGGCAGCCTGCAGACAGTGGGAAGGAAAGGGTAAGGAAGGCCGATGTCTTCCTCTGGAAGTCATAGGACTTAGCGAGTCTCAAAATCAGCTCCATGGGGGAGTTTTACCATGGGGCTTTCAGGTACCCCCCGAAAGACAGATTTTGTTTCTCCCAAACCATGCATGTGAATATAACCTAGACAACGTTCAGAACGTTTCTCTCACAGAAAATAGGGGAACTAACGGCTACTGGGACAATCAACTGACACCACAGAAAATACAGTTAATTTTCCATATCAAAATTTTCAGATGAATCAAATATCTAAAATATAGTAAAAATAAACTATAGAAATACTGAAAGAACATGTAAGTGAATGTTTATATCATTTTGAAGAGGGAGAGGTCTTTCCACATGAAATTAAAGTCAGAAGTTCTAAAAGCAAAATTTATACATTTACCAGACAGAAGTCCATAACACCAGTGTCACAGAAGAAACAGTTAAAGACATGAATAAGATGTTTCGAGAAATACATGAAAATGTATTTGCAACTAGGTAGACACAAAGTTAATACACTTAAGTATGTGGACAGTTCTTCCTGGCTAGTAAGAAAAAGGCAGGTGTTACAAGAATATATTGGGCAAATTGGGGCGCCTGGGTGGCTCAGCTGGTTAAGTGTCTGACTTCAGCTCAGGTCATGATCTCACCGTTCATGGGTTCGAGCCCCATGTTGGGCTCTGTGCTGACTGCTCAGAGCCTGGAGCCTGCTTCACATTCTTTGTCTCCCTCCCTCCCTGGCCACCCCCCCTCTTGTGCTTTGCCTCTCTCACAAATAAACAAACAGTAGAAAAAAGAATATAGTGGGCAAAGAATGTGAGTAAATGGTTCATAAAGTAAGAACCTTAAATGGCAAATATATAGTTAAAATGTTTCATCCTATGAAGCAAATAATTGCACATTAAAATGACGAAAATACTTTTTTATATCAGAACATATGGATGATAATTCTTTTTTCCCCCTATATTATAATACCCAGATTGGCAAAGGTGTGTTTCCTCCCTTTTATAAACTGCTGCTGGGAGGGTAAATCAAGAAACATTTCTTGGGGGACATTTAGCAATGTCTGCAATACTTTGCATATAGTAAATTTATCAAAAGCCTTAAAATGTATTCCCTTTGACTTGACAATTCCACCATGAGAAATCTGTCCTAAGGTAAAGGTTGAACAAGCAGGCAGCTGCACAGAAATGTTGATTGCAGGTTTGTTTTTACGGATAGAACTATTGGGGAAAATCTAAATATTCAACACTAGGGCTCTGGCTAAATAACCATACATCTGTTTAATGGAAAAGCCATTAAAATGATGTTGAAGGTATTATGGGTTTGTCAACATGCAAAGACATTGCTAATATATTCATAAGGCAACACAACAACCTATAAAGTGTGCGTGTGTGTATGTGTGTGTGTGTACAAAAATTCTGCAAGAATACACACCAAAAAGTAAACAGTTTAACATGAGTTATCTGTCTGGGCTTGGGTTTAGATTATTTAATTTTAATTTTATTTTCTAATCTCCTAACAGTAATCCTGCTTTCCTCGCCAAACAGCTACAATAAAGATGATGGAATAAAAGAACAGAGGATATAATTGGAGAACCCATTTTTGGGAATGGAAATAATGCAAGATCTTTCATTCTACAGGCTGCTTTTAGTGTTTCATAAAGAGTAGTCTGAGCATCAGAACCACCGAGAGGCCCTGTTAGAATGGCAGATGCCACAGCTCTACTTAGACCTCTTAAATCTGGATCTCCAGGACAGGACCCAGGAACCTACCAATGTGACGAACTCCCCAGGTGATTCGGTGTAAGGGCTGAGAACCACGGCTGTATAAATCACCTGGATTCTTTATACCTCAGAGTTACTGGATAATGATCAGTCATACTGACTACATGTCACGTGATATGTAGCTTCTAGTGGCTCCCTGAACAGTGCAGTGACTGCTGGGTGCTCATGGAGACAGCCGAGGGATGCAGATCGGGGCATCCTGGATGCAAGAGGAAAGCCCTGGTTCTTGCTGGCCCTCTTCCTTTCTCTCCTCAGAGCTTCCCCTTCCATGATTTGTAGGCCATATAAATCATCCTGGCCTCTTAGTCTCTTTGCATCTAGTGAAGGTCTCAGGGCACTTTCCCCCCACAACAGAGTAGACATTATTCTTTGGGAATGAGCTCCAAGAGCTGGAGAGAAAGAGCCCACTTAGGAACCTGTCAAAGAGGCGATGTTGGAGTAGAGGGAGGAGAGAGGAGTCCAAAGAGCTTTCCCAGGGCTGAGGTACGCCTGGAGTGGATTGAGGGAAAGAGGAGAAAGAGTTCTTTTTAAAATCGGCCAGTTTTCCAGGGGCGTGAGATGCCAGAACTAAGTTTTCCATAAGTTTAAGCACAGGCGCTGCCTCTGTCAGCCCTCCAGACTCCGATGATAATATGATACCCAAAGAGTGTGGTTGCTCCCAAATGCCACAGTGAGTGTGTCAGTCCATGTCTGGCATTTAATTGCTTTCCTAAATTACCAGCAGGTGGTGCAAGAGTTTCCAAGTTCATGAACTTCCCCTTCACATGGCTTCTGCTCTGGGGAGTCTCTGTCAATAGCTTACTCCTCTTTGCTCTGAGTTCCTCTCATAATCCTTACATGGCTCCTCCGGATTTGAATAATCACAAGGGAACAAGAAGCATCTTTAAAATGCATTTTGTACCTTTTAATATGTGTTAAATATAAATGTAGAATCAAAGAAACATGCATTAATTATAGAACTGTGTTAAGGAAAAGGAAAAAAAAAATCCCATTACTAGCAAACCCAGAAGAAACATAGCTTCCTCCTGTTGGCAAAGAGGAATGGAGAAATTTAGCAGAAACCTTTAGGATTTAATGCCCTTTACCTCCCACTAAGAAGACTGTGCATATGGATTTGGGATGGGAGGTTGGTGTGGGAGAGGGGATCAAATTAGTCTAATTCGAAAAACCTAACCGAATGAAAGACAAAATTGGCACTGTTTGTCTGAACTGTATTGTTAGCTTCGCGGTTATATAAAAAGTGAGGAAGAATCTCTGATTGGGATTCCCAGAAGTGCTGTTTTGGGATATTTCAGGCCAAGGAGGAGTCAAGAAAGACTGTTTTAAGAAGACACCAGGCTGCTAGATGAAAGTTCAGCCAGGGTCCTGTTCTAAGGCAGAGCTGAAAGCAAAGGGGACTCGAGTTGGAGTTTGCTCACAGTGGGGTGGAAAACTGCTCCATTCTGTAACTGAGTGTGCAACTCTGACAAGGTCTCAAACCATGGTTGCTGAGGGGTTCCTGAGTCTGGGGCAGCTGCAGCCCGGGGCAGAGTTAGAGAGTGGGAGTGAACTGGGGACTTTGTTCACAGATCGCATGTAGGAATTCAGATGTGGAGACAGTCTGCATCATCTGACTATTACAGTTCATGGACTTAAATGACGAAGCAGATAAATATTGGATTAAGGCATTTGTGAGTATTTGCATGTCTCTGACGAGGGCTGGAAAATGACACTTCTGTCTTAGGCAAACAGAGCTCCAAAGGAAAACAGGAGAATTTGGCTCATGAGACAGAATGTACTTTGGGTGGAATGAATCTGCTCTTTCTAGAAATCATCCTTCTTTCAGAGACTCTTCAGAGACTCTATCCAGGGCTGCCTTACTGCTTTTGAAATTGCCAACCATCTAGAACTAACCTACGAAGATGATGAGCAAGACCCTGATATGTTGGGTGGCTCTAGCAAGCTATTCAAACTCCATGTGCCATTAAGTTTGAAGCCACAAATGTAGAGTTTATCACCCATAGTGAAAAACTGGATTGCTCTGCAAGCAATGGTTAAAAGGAATACACCATATACAAATATGGAAAGGGGTGTTGTGGACAGGAAATCAACTCTATTACACTCAATTGCATTTGCTGAAACCATATCATACACATAAACTTGTTCTAAAATGCAGCTGAAATATGGTTTACTGCTTGAAATTAGGGCTTGTTGTGACAATTCAGGATATGCTGATTGTCACTAAAAATGACTGTGGGCACATAATGAAGGAAAATGTGCTAGTTGATAGGTAGGTGCAGGTGACGTATGACAGCTAATGAGACAATAGAATGTGTAATTGGAAAATGCACTACCTGCTTGCTGTGAATTGTATCACCATTCATAATGAAGGGACCAAGATGATACATCAATAGTTAGACTCTCCAACATGTATTAATTCCTGCATATGTAGAGTGAGGGAAGTAGGAGGCCCAGGAAAGGCCCAGGAAAATGTTGACAAATATTGGTAAGAGAAGTTTTAAGCAAAAGCAGAGAGAAAAGGACACTTTCCTGTACACAATGTCTCAATTGTTCTAAACCATCTCCTTTTGACAGGGTCTCTCTAGATTCATCACACATTTTTGTTTTCCTTGGAGGGAGAGGCATTTCTCTTTCTCAAAAAGCTGAATATTACTTGAGAATATTCCTCCTCCTCTGCACATATCAACATCTAAAAACTATGTATTTTACTTATTTTATTTCCTGTCTCTTTTCACTAGAACATAAATCACAAGAGGCAAAGATGTTTGCCTCTTTCTTTCAATGCCATATCTCTAGCACTGAAAACAATGTTAGATGCATAGTAGGTGCTCAATAAATTATTTTTCTGTCTCCCCACTACCTCTTTGAATCTTTAGACCTCCCTTCTTTCTAATGAGAAGCTTAGGGATTTGCATCATAAAAATAAGGATTCTCTTGCAAAGTTAATGTTCTAACTCCCTTTTTTTTCCTTTTTTTCTGCCAGACACCACAAATAGTCTGCTCTTCAGCGATCTCTGCATTCTCACCATCTAAAGCTATGTTTTATCCATTTGCACTTTACTCAAAGAGCTTTCTCAAATCTGACTTCCAAGTTCAAGAGGCCTTTTTATGGCCAATACCTTATGCAACCCCTGCCACATGTAGCTTATTGATTACATGACCTGTTGATTACTCTCTTCCTCTTAAAGTTTCCTTTTTATCTTGTCTTCTATGGCTCTGCATTATCTTGTTTCTTTTCCTATTCCTTCTAAGGATCTATATCTGTCTCTATTCCCCTCTACCATAAGCCCTAATGTGTGTGTTTAGTAACGGTTTGTATGCAGGTTGGGGGGTGGGGGGATGGGTTGCTCCTTTTCATGTCTCTCCTTCTTCCTTCTAAGTTCTGTCTCTTCCAGTGTTGGTACAATAAAGAGGGATTTTTAAAAATCTCCACCATTTTTGTTATCTACTTGGAGGGAAATGGCTGATAGTTGATTGTTCATATGGGGGCATACTGTTAATTGACTGTAGTCCTTGTAGGGTTTATATTGTTTGATTAAGAGTGTGAGGTACTTGGTATCTCACTTATTTCATCTCCTTCCAACTCAAAAACAGGAATCTACTCTCTCCACATTGTTAAAATGTTGTACCAACTCTCAGAGCTATCAGTAGTAGAACAGGAATTTGCTTGAGTATACAGTACAATACTGCTATTAAACACTCAAATCAATACACTCTCCTAGTTCTGATATCCAGTTCAATAGCACCCCGTCTACTTATGGTGGTTCCATTATAGACATGCTTATAAGAAGAGGATGGGTCATTCAAGCCAGTGGAAATATACTGTTTCTGTGAGTGTGTTTGTGTGACAGCTATAGTTCTACTTAGAAAATGATCATTCTGTTTCTTTTTTTTTTCATCAGATTCTGTGAGCTTAGATAATACAGTTCTGTCCCTGAGATCCATTCAAGTGTGATGATATGAAAATTTTAATGCAGAAAGGCTGAACATCAAATTGTAGAACTGTGATGACTTCATAGTTCTTCACAGTAAGAACCTGATGATGCTAATTTACAAAGCAAAGCAATTCAAGCATTGTCGTCTCAAGATTTTCACAACTAAGAGGCATACTTCAGCTTAGGTCATGATCTCACGGTTCGTGGGTTCGCGCCCCACGTCGGGCTCTGTGCTGACAGCTAGCTCAGAGCCTGGAGCCTGTTTCAGATTCCGTGTCTCCCTCTCTCTCTGACCCTCCCCTGCTTATGCTGTGTCTCTTTCTCTCAGAAATAAATAAAACATTAAGAATTTTTTTTAGAAAGGTTTTCACAACTAAGATCAATAATCGGGTAGATTTAACAGGACATGATTGGTAATTGAAGTGAAATAACCTCTCATTCAAGTAAAATGGCTTTTGTATAACATATATATGTCTGAGAAGATCAAAGACTATTTTATGTCTTTTAGATTGACTTATTGCTTAACGGACCCCTTGCATGGAATGCTTTATATTATGTAAACATTTTTATAACTATATTTGGAAATTGTTTTTAATTATCGATACTTATTTGTAATAAGAAATACAAGCTTTGAGCCTCTGCTAGGTGGCAGTCATCTCTAAATTCTTTCATTAAGACAGTTACTGAATTTCAGCACACACACATGCCATGTTGGACAGAGAATTTCTTGATACCTTTTATGTACATATTTTCACACAAAGCATGTTACCTAAACATCACCTAGGAGTTCCTTGAGAAGTACCTATAGAGTATCAGGAGAACTTATTAAAGCCAGTTTAGCACTCCTGGTGCTTGCCAAAATGGAGTAAGTCCAATGTACCTATTGCTCCTACTGTTTATAACTAAAAACTCTAGATATTATTTAAAAAGAAACTCTCTGAGGACTCTGAAAAGTTAGCGATAGCAGACAGGTTAATTTCTAATTTTTTTTTTCCCCAACTTTGACTCAAGCGTGAGATAGTGAAACCTCTGATGGGGAAAGCCTCCCTGAATGCTAATTTGTGTCGGAAAAATCTCAGAGAGGACAAAGCTGGAGAAGATAGCCCCTTCTTCTCTATAAGAACTGACACAAGTCATGGGCTCACCCATAAGCTGTGAATGTGTATAATAGATATGAACCAGCACAGGAAAGACTTTGAGAACTGAACTATAACATAAACCAACACCAAGTCCCAGACTAACAGCTAGAGGTATCTATGTAGAAAATGTCTAGAGCAACATAGCAAAAGCTTTGACATCTTATGAAACCGTGAGCACAAAGGCAAGAAAGGCTTTATCAGCAGAACCTACCAAAATTAAAAAAGGAAAAAAGAAAAAAAGCAACATTCACCACAGACTTGAATGACACCCAGACTCTCAGTTTCATACAAAATGTCCATGGAAAAATCCAACGACTGGAAAAAAAAAAAACACCCTAAAACAAACCAGAAAAATATGATGAATTCACAGGCAATAGGAGGTAATAGGAGGAAAAGAAAGAGTCAAATCCACAATTATAGTTAGAGATTTAAAATCCCTCTTCCAATTATCAATAAAACAAGTAGAAAGAAAATTAGCAGGGATATGGAAGACCTAAACAATACCATCAACTGATTTGATTGAGATTTGTTGAACATTATACCTAAAAACAGCTGTCTTTCCCTCAAAAATAAATAAACATAAATTTTTTTTTAAAAATCTGAAAAGTGTCAAAACAAAAATATTTTGTATTTATTGTCAAAGTGGCAACAAACCTATTCCTTTTAGAATGAAGCTACAACAATGTTTAGAGCACAATTCATAGCATTAAATGCTTACATTAGTATGAAGAAAGGACTCAAATCAATGATCTAAGCTTCACCTTAAGAAGCCAGCAAAGAAAGACAAATTAGAGAGCAAACATACAAGAAGAAATAATAAAAATAAGAAGAGAAATCAATAAAATTGAAAACAGAGAAAAACAATAGAAACAAGTCAATAAAACCCAAAGCTGCTTCACTGAAAAGATAAAATAATTGACAAGTCTAAGCCAGCCACACTGACTAATAAAAAAGGGAGAAGATGCCAATTTTCAATATCTGGAATAAAAAGAAATATTACTACAGATTATCAGATTATAAGGAGCGATTCTAAAATAATAAGAGAATGCTAAAAAAAATTCTATGCTTATAAATTTGACAATTTAGATGAAATTGTCCAATTACTTGAAAGATGAATACAAACACTCACTTGAGAAGAGCCAGACAGCTTGAATATCCCCACATCAATTAAAGAAAAATTTTCATTATTAACAACTTTCCAGCAAACAAAAGTCCAGGCCCTAATGGCTCTACCAATAAAGTATACCAAATATTTAAGAAAAAAATAATATAACTGTCCCACATTCTTACCTAATTTTACATAAAAATGGTTATGGAGGGAACATTTTCCAATGTATTTTGTGAGGCAGTACCCTCATATGAAAAGCTAGACAAAATTAATGCAAGAAATAAAAAAGTGCCAACCAATGTCTGTCATGTACATGACACAAAAGTATTCAACAAAACATTATTATTAAACATTAAACAATATTAGCAAAATAGTTTTTCAGCAATATATAAAAGAATAATAATACATCATGATCCCATGAGCTTTAGTTCATGAATACAGGCTGGTTCAACATTCAAAAGCCAATCAATGTGATTCACTATAACAGACTAAGGAAGAAAAAGAAGATTCTTTTTTTTTTTTTTAATTTTTTAAATTTATTTCTAGGAGAGAGAGAGACAGCATGAGCAGGGGAGGGTCAGAGAGAGAGGGAGTCACAGACTCTGAAACAGGCTCCAGGCTCTGAGCTGGCAGTCATCACAGAGCCCGACGCAGGGCTCGAACCCACGAACCGCGAGATCATGACCTAAGCGAAAGTCGGACGCTTAACCGACTAAGCCACCCAGGCGCCCCAAGAAGATTCTTTAAAGAGATTAAGAAAAACAACTTGGCAAAATTCAGAATGCAATTTCCCGATAACAATACTGCTGAGGCAGTACCCTCATATATTTATTTGCTATCTGTATAATTTCTTTGGTGAGCTGTCTGTTCATGTCTTTTAACTGGGTTGTTTTCTTATTGTTGGGTTTTAAGGGTTCTTTCTATATTTGGGATACAACTCTTTTCCTAGATATGTGTTTTGCAAATATTTTCTCCAAGTCAATGATACTTGTCTTTTCACTCTCTTGATGTTGTCTTCAGCAGAGCAGACAATCTTTTTAATATTTATTTATTTTTGAGAGAGCAAGCGAGCGAGCAGGCAGGGGCAAAGAGAGGGGGAGACAGAGAATCCAAAGCAGGCTCCAGGCTCTGAGCTGTCAGCACAGAGCCCAATGCGGGCCTTGAACTCATGGATCACGAGACCATGACCTGAGCTGAGGTTGGACGCTTAACCAACTGAGCCACCCACGAGCCCCTGGAGCAGACAATTTTAATTCTAAAAAGGTAAAATTTATATGCTTTTAGTGGTGTGTCTAAAAACTGATCACCAAACCTTATGTTACATAAATTGTTTCTAATTTTTTTCTTTACAAATTTTACAGTATTGTGTTTTATATTTAGTCCTATGACACATTTTGAGCTAATTTTTGTAAAAGCATAAGGCCTGTATCTAGATTTATTTGTATGGAAATAGGAAATTATGAACTCAACGTTTTTGCATATGGACATCAATTTTAGATTCCACATGTAAGTGAGCTCATGTATTTTTTTTTTTTTCTTTCTGTATCTGGCTTATTTCACTGTATCCAGCATGATGTGTTCCAGCTTAATCCATGTTGTTGCAAATGGCAGAATCTCCATTTTAGGGCTGAATAATAATCTGTTGTGCGTGCACACACACACACACACACACACACACACACACATTTTATTTATTTGTCACCAACAGAGGTTATTTCCTTATCTTCGCTATGGTGTATAATGTTGCTATGGTGTATAATGTTGCATAGGAGTGCAGGTATCACTTTGAGAGCCTGATTTCAATTCTCTTGGATATATATTCAAAATTGGAATTGCTGACTTATATGGTAGTTACAGTTTTAGTTTTTTGAGGAATTTCCTTACTGTTTTCTATAATGGCTGTACCAATTTCCACACCCACTAACAGTGTCCAAGAGTTCTCTTTTCTCCACCTCTTCACTAACACTTGTCATCTTTTACCTTTTGAATACTAGCTAACCTAACAGGTATAAAGTGATACTTCAAAGCTCCAATTTGCATTTCTATTATGATTAGTGATGTGAGCAGCTTTTATATATCTATTGGCCATTTGCATGTCTTCTTTGGACAAATGTCTATTCAGATCCTTTGCTCATTTTAAAAATTGTTTTTTTGTGTGTTTTTTTGCTATTGAGTTGTATGGGTTCCTTATGTATTTTGGACATTAATTCCTTATTAGATATATGGTTTGTGAATACTTTCTCCTAATCCATAAGTTGCCTTTTTATTTCATTGATTTCTTTTGTTACAATAACTTTGTAGTTTGGTGTCCTGCTTTATTTTTGCTTTTATTTTTTTTATTTTATTATGTTGTTGTTGTTGTTGATGTTGTTGCCTGAGCTTTTGGTGTATCTAAGATACCTAAGAAATGCTTGCAGGACTAGTGTCAAGGAGCTTTTACTCTATGTTTTCTTCTAGGAGTTTTACAGTTTCAGGTCTTACATTTGTTTTTTACCAATTTTGGACTGATTTTTGTGCATTGTTTAAGATATGAGTCCAGTTTCACTCTTCTGTAGATGGATTTCCAGTTTTCCCAATTCCATTTACTGAAAAGACTATCCTTTCTCTGATGAGTATCCTTGGTGCCCTTATGGAAAATTAGTTGACCATATATGTTTTGTTTCACTTCTGAGCTCTCTATTCTGTCCTATTAGTCTATGTGTCTATGCCAGTACCATATTGTTTTACTATATTTTGTAATACAATCTGAATTTGGGATATGTGATAGCTCCATTTTTCAGGATCGGTTAGGCTATTTGGGCTCTTTTGTAATTCCATAATAGTTTTGGAATTGCTTTTTCTACTTCTGTGAAAATTTCATTAGAATTTTGACAGGGATTGTATTGAATCTGCATATTACTTTTTTGTGAAGTATTTTTGCATCTTTGTTCATCAGAGATATTAGCCTGTAGTTTTTTGTTTGTTTGTTTTTTGTTTTTCCTGTGATGTCTTCATTTGGCTTTTTTATCAGGGTGATGCTATCTTTATAAAATTCGTTTAAAAGTATTCTTTCTATTTCCATTCTTTGGAGGCTTTTAAGAGGATTAGAATCAATTTTTCTTTGAATGTCTGGTAGAATTCATCCACGAAGCCATCTGGTTCTCGACTTTTTCTTTTTGGGGAGGTTTTTCATAACTTCAAATCTTCTTATTTATGACTGGTCTGTTTAGGGCTGTCTGTTTTTTCTTGATTCAGTCTTGTTAACTTGTAGATTTCTAGAAATGTATTCATTTCTTCTAGGTTACTCAATTTGTTTGCAAATCATTATTCAAATAGTCTTTTGTGATCCTTTTAGTTTCTGAGACATCTGTTGTAATATCTCCTTTTCATTTCTGATTTGACATATCTGAATCTTCTTTTTTCTTAGTCTAACTAAAAGTTTATTGATTTTATTTATTTAAAAAATTTATGTTTTTTTTATTCTAGTCACTGATTATTTCATCTCTTGTATTTATTATTTTCTTCTTTCTGTTGACTTTGGATTTAGTTTGTTTTTCTTTTTTTAGTTTCTGAGGTATAAAGTTAGGTCAAGATCTTTCTTCCTTTTAACATAGGCTTTACTGAAAGGTAGCGTGTTTTGTATCAGCATGAAAACAAGTTTCCGTTGTTCCTTCCCATCATAGAGATCATAGAGTAAGAAAGAATGAAACATGATTTGGCAGTCCTCTGTTTATAAGAGTACTTTAGTGACTCTAAATATGGAAAATCTAGAAATAGGGACTTGGTGCCTATAGAGGCCTTGGAAACTAGACAGTTTACAAGGATAGGCATTCAAAATGGGGGCCAGAGATAAAGAGAACTTTGATGCAAATCCTCAAAATCAAAGTAGGGGGTACCAGTGGTTGATTATGTAATGGCCATGAATACCTCCAAATCCAATATGTACAACTCTTTACAGTGTGGCACTGACATGTCTCCCCTCCAGAGGTAAAATCTCCTTCCTACCCCCTTGAATCTGAGTTGGTCTGGTGATTTGTTTTGTTCAATAAAATGTGGCAGAGAAGCCTTTGTGTCAGTTCTGGAGCTTTGTCCTTAAAAGGCCATACAGCTTCCATGTTCACCTTATTGGCACATTGCCTTGACACTGTCACAGAAGGAAATCCATCTTGCCTCCTGGAGGGAAAGAGACCGCATGGAGAAAAACCAAGATGGTCTAGGCAATAGTCAGCTCCAACATGTGAGTTCTTAAGAACTTTCAACCCAGCCGTCCCTCCAACTAAATCCAATAGCATAAGTAGATCTAAGCTGGACCGTGCAGGTAACACAATGATTGTGAGAAACAACTGCTGTTTCCCAGTACAAAGCTTTAAGGTCATTTGTTATACAGCAGAAGACAACTGATTGAACACAATGAAACAGAAATATTTATGTTTTGAGGTTGAAGGAACCATGCATAAGCCCACTTAATGAGCTCTGAAGCCTTGTTTTCTAAGCAGTGAGGGCTTAGGAACTGGATAACTGAATATAATTTGGATAAGTGAACAGAAGAAAGGAAGGTGTTCCAGGCAGGTGAAACAGCATGGGCAGAGGCAAGAGTCAGGACAAGGAAACAAAAAAGCTCCTCCCTTCATGCATTTTCTTCTCCGAAGTAGTTCTGTGCTCCTCCCTAAATATTCCAAGGTTTTCCTCCACAGGGGATATCTTTTAGTGTTTTCATCTCAAAGAATAGAATTAGATAAGTTCTTAGAGGCGGATAAATAAAAAGGAATCTAACAGTCAGTGAGCGTTTACTGTGATATTTGATACTGATTAATCTCATTTAATCACCAAAACATTCCTGTGCCCTAGGTACTTTTTCCTATTTCACAGTAGAGGAAACTAAAGCTCAGAGAGATTAAGTAACTTACCAAAGTTCACTGCATTAGTAAGTGGTATTATTTTGTTTGTTTCTATTCCAAATTCCATGCATTACCATAACCACTACCTCCCAGACTCTATTACCAATGCTTACTTTATTTCCTAGAACAATCCAGGTACTCAAAGGATCTCTATGATGGAATTTAGAGTATGATCTTACATGACAGGACTTTCATTAATCTTTTACTCTAGTTATATTATCAGATAATTTTTTTGTGCACAGCCCACTTCCTTTATGTGTCCATTAATTCACTACTCAGCCATTCATTAATTCGTTTAACGAATATGTATTGAGCACCTCCTAAGTACCAGCTTTCTAGGCACTAGGTACACAACGGTGAGGGGAAACACTCACATGCACATGAATACTCACACTCCCAGAGTCTCTGACTTCTGCGTGGTGAATTTTGGTCATTTCTTTGTCTTTACCAGAGATAACGTGGGTAGGAGTATAAGCCCCTTATATCACGAAGTTAGTTTCTCACTCATTTGTTTCTAACTCAGCTTGGTCTCTGGACAAAACAATGGGGGTAGATAATGTGTTTGAATTTCTTTGTTTCTCCTCAATGAATAATGGAGTGCCCCCTCCTAGACTGTGGAGCAGAATTTACTAACAATCCCTTGTTTATTTTTAGGAATTACAATGGTTATAACATATCTTTGCTACCTGTAAAACACACGAAGTCTGGTTGGAATGATTTAAACTGATCTGAAAAATTCAATTATTCTATAACACATATCAAAACCCCTGGAACTTAACTGAAATGTGCATCTAAGTCGGACCACAGTCTCCTGAAGTCTCTATGGCAAGTTTGTCAAAAGTTGGAGAGTGTCATTTATTCCCAGCTGTTTCTAAGGTTCCCAACTTCCACCCCCCATACATCGTCTGAGATTCTTGGCTGAGAGAGCTGTTTGTTTCCTTATTTAGCAAAAACTAGCACAGCTCTGCTAGGCAGAGGGACAAGCTGGAATTTGCAAGTCTCTGTGATATCACCCAGGCAATTGCCAAGTTGTCACAGGTGTACACGACAAGAGCAGTGGGAAGAGAGCGCCATGGACTAGTGTGGACCTGGATGCTGGGGCCCCATCCAAAATGTTCCACACTTGTTCCTGCATCTGTTAGAGAAAATCTGCTTCTCGTGCTCGGCAGAGGCGGGGGTCGCGGGTCCTACTTGCAGTTTACAAGACATGTGAGTCAGCAATTATAAGCAGAACTGTTGACAGAGAGTTGCTGGATTATCAAGCCACAGAGAAAAGAATGGCAAGAGTAACTGGAAAGAGAAAGAAATCCAAACTGGTGAGTTTTCTGAAAAGCAGAGAATAAAACTGAGAGATTCGTCTTATTTTTAAAAGCTGCTGAGTTGGTCTCACTTCTTTGCTAACTGAATCTCTCAGTGATCCCCCTCAAGACTTGAATTCCTGACCTGAACTGAAGGGGAAATGCAGAGGCTCATCTTACCGACAGGTGGACAGGTGGCTAAACAGGTATGGCATTTCTGTTTCAGGTCAGCTTTATATGGTACTTAATTGAATAATATCACCTCTCACTTTTTTTTTTCCTTCCCCCTCATTGATCAAGCTGCTTTTGAGAAAAGTGATACTTTGCATATCTGGCTAAGTGCTGTTAACAGCCTCTGCCTGCGGTTTGTTAAAATTAAAAAAAAAAAAAAAAAAAAAGTGTGATCTTGCCGGAGAAGTAATTTGCTTCTCTCCAACCAATGATGGCTTGTACTTTATGCAAATTGGTATCTAGGGACAACAAATCCCATTTAATACATATGCATAGTTCATAAAAAAAACGACGTGAGAGAAAGAGGAAAAAAAGATAAAGCAACGAGTCAGCAAAAGAACAGGTTCCGAGGAAATTTATTGTCCCAAATTGGACATTTGTAACAGATGATGTGAACAAGTGTTAACTTTGTTTTCAGCAGCTCTTCACGTACATTCACTAGACATCACACAGATTATGTTTTAAGGATCTGAACTGTAATAAAAAAAAGTGTCTATGGGCTTTAGAGTGTTGTGTTCCATATGGTTAGGGAAGTATGGAGTTATTGCGACAAGCATCTTGTGAAGCTCATTACGCGCGGTGGTGTTAGATGCGAATTGCCGCGCATAGCTATAGGGTACGTACATGACATCCCACAGTCAGCAGATAGCAACTGGAAATGAAAGATATGAAGGCACAGAGTACAGCTTCAGGGAACATGTTAGACAAAACATCTGCTGGTATCAGAACACTGCATTATCAGATCATTGTGGCCATGAATTTTTTATAAAGACACTTTTTTTCCCAAACCACAACTTTGAAAGTGACATTTTGTGCAAAAAGTTTTTGACTGAAGTGTGATGTCAGGAGGAAGTCCAGTGCTGTGATTCATTGTGGGGAGAGCCCACACTGATGGCCCGAGAAAACTCCTTTTTGCAAAACGGGGCAATATCTGCTAGCAGAATCCATGCTGTAGTGCTTGTACATGGGGATGCTTAAGCAAGAAAGTTTTCTAAGCACAAACATGACAGAGGTGCACTGCCCTTTCATACCGCTCGATCTGGGGAGTGGTCCGTATTCTAGAACATCCGCTCAGTACTTTCTTTTCTCCTGAGGACAGTGTCGGTCACTAGCTCCCATTAAGCAAGCAGGCCATGTTCCATCAACTCACCTCTTGTGCCCTGCTTGATAATGGCAGCCATTAACAAACCATTTCTCGTCTCAAGAAATCTTGCGACTTCTGCCTAAGAGTGCTCTTCATTGAGGGAAACATGCATGGATGAAACACTAGTCAAGTTCTGAAACTTGGGAGTGTGTGGTGTATATGTCAGCACCCCACAGTCCTTAGGAGATGGTGAGATGATGGCTTGGAGAGAGGGAAGGAGTGAGGAGACGTTGCTCACCTTGAGAAAGATCATAGGTCCTGATATTTAGGTCCCATTATAGGATGTCACATAACTCATCTTGGGAGATAATAAAGTGCTTCTAAAAGCATTATGACTTATGGAAGAACCAGACTATCTGCAGTCATGTTTCTGTTAATGTGGCTCTGAGAAATGGAATAATTTCACTGATTCAGACCACCCAGGCCATAGGGTAAAGGGATAAACATATTTCTCTTGAAAGATCTAATGCAAAAGAGCAGTAGAGAAAGAAAGAGTTCAAAGACCAGTGGAAAGCCCTGAAATGGATTCTGGATACCTGAGAGGAAGTATTTTCCTCTGCTGGTCAATCTGCAATTTAACCTTCTCTTCAGTAAACCAGTGGATTTCTCTTTTGGCCCATTAGAGTAGTGACATGCTGGATAAGATCAGAATATGAAGTTGGGAAATACTTAAGAGTCAGAATCCATTCCTTTGTGTCCGTAGATGTGCAGGAATATCTGTAGAGTAACTGGCAATAGTTCCAGACACGAGAGAGAAATGTAAGAGATACTCTTGAGTGAGTAAATACCATACAGAGAAGCTTCTACTTCACAGTTCCACCCCCAAGCTGTTCTCTCATCACTCTAAACATCCCACCCCCATTTTCTCTTCCTCTTATTTCCTTTTTTCTTTCTTATCTTTTAGCAAAGGCAAGGCGGGAAAGAGGGTTTGTTTTTCCTTCATAATTCTTTTTCTGTGTTGCTCTGTAGAAGAGGTATTGATACAGAGAAATATTCTATGAGAAAAACATCTGTTCCCTGCCAGTCTCTATGACAGCTTGGATGAGCCATCAATTAATTGGATATAGGGGGACCTGAAAAATCATTCATTCATACCTTCAACAAATATCTCTTAAGCAACTGGTTACTGTGAATGACTTTTGCCGAAAGAACTAAATTACTGCTTTCTATATTCATTTTGGAATGAATAAGTAACGACTTAGTAAGTAATACTCAGAACAGAGGAACAAAGAGAGTTAAGTAACCTTGAATCTGTCTTTGTCTTGAGAACATTTCCTGTTCCAAGTAAATGTGGCTTTGGATTTCTTGATTTCTGAGGATGTGGGAAAAAAAGTCTAGGGGTCACCCTAAGTGGGAAATCTAATATGAGACACTCCTGCATATGACTAGCCCTCCAAAAGCCATATACTCAGTGTATATAAAGCAGAAGTAAACAGAAGCCAGTCACCAGCCCATCACCAGCCCACCATCCTTCCCAAAGGGAGGAATAAAACTGCATATTTGGAGACTCTGCACAGGATGCAAGAGAGATACATTCCCTTAAAATTCATAACCACAAACCAGTTATGACGTGGTTATGTCACAGAAAACTCATACTGTATGGGGTGTCAAACGCACACACACACACACACACACACACACACACACACAAGAACACACATGTGTATGCATGAAGAATTTCGTAAAAATCCCAGGACGGTGGCAGAGACTGGACAGTTTCTTTCTAGTGGAATCCGTCTTTAATATAGGCCTCCAGGAATCCCTACAAATAAAGTTTCAAGAAATATATGCAAAATGCACAACAAAACAAGATACCATGAGTAAGAATCACTAAAATTTGTGGGCAATGTAAGCAGATAAAGACCTCAATAAATAAATAAATCAGATATTAAATATAAACTAAAAATGTGGAATCAAATTCTAAGAAAGCAAATAAAAGTGAAATTATAAAAAAGGTAAATATTATAAAATGTGAAAGTGTATTTGAACAAGAAACAAACATAACTTCTAGAAAAAACATATAACCCAATGGGTAGGTTTAAATTTGATTAGATATAAAGAAAGAGAAATTTGTGAGCTGGAAGATGCCTGCAGAGAAATAGAGGTTCAAAGTATTTAAAAAGTTGAATCAACACAGGGGAACAAAAAGTTCTCATATATGTTTAATTAAGTTTCAAAAATGAAGAAGAAAGAAGCGGACTAAGGCAATATTCAAAACCATAGTGTGTAAGACTTTTCCAGACCTTATTTTTTTTTAAATAGAAACTCTCAGATCCATGAAACTAAATGAATCCTAACCATGAAACTAAGTACCTGGACACGTCAAAGTGTAGAACACAAAACACATACATGCGTTCAAGTACCAAGAGAAAAATGAGAAACTTCCATATCTGATGCACTGACCGCTAACTTCTCAACGGTGACAATGAAAGTCAGAATACAATGTGATATCTTCAATGTGCTCAGAAAAAAAACAACTGCCAACCAAGACTGCATGTTACAAGGAATTTTTCCCTTAGCTTTAATGAGAAAAAATTGATATATAAGATTGTATACGTTTAAGGTATAAAACGTGATGATTTTCATAATATATATGTATATATTGTGAAATGATTGCCATGATAAAGTTCATTAACACAGCCATCACCTTACATAGTTACAGTTTTTGTGTATGTGTTGAGAACTTTTAAGATGTACTCTGTTAGTGACTTTCAAAGATGCAATAAAGTATGATTAACTATAGCCATTATGTTGAACTTTACATCTCCAGACTTCTTATTCATCTTAGAACTGGAAGATTCTGTCCTTGGGCCACCTTCCCCCCAATCCTCCTACATACTTGTCACACTACTGCATACACTTGCCTGTCCCTGGCAACAATCATTCTACATTGTTTCTATGAATTTGGGTTTTTTAGATCCTACATATAAGTGAGATCATACAGTATTTGTCTTTCTCTTGGACTTATTTCTCTTGGGATAATGTTCTCAAGGTCCAGCCATGTTGTTACAAAAACCAGAGTTTCTTCTTTTTAGTGGCTGAATAATATTCCATTATACACACATGCAACATTTTCTTTATCCATTCACCCACTGATGGACATTTAGGTTGCTTCCTTGTCTTGGCTATTGTAAATAACACTGCAATGAACATGGGGGTGCCGGGATTTCTTAGAGACAGTGATTTCATTTCCTTCAGATAAATACCCAGAAGTGGAATTGCTCAATAATATGGCAGTTCTATTTGTAATTGTTTGAGGTAGCTCAACACTGTTTTCCATGTTGGCTGTAAAAATTTACATTACCACCAATAGTGCACAAGTTCCCTTTTATCCACATCCTTACCAGCACTTATTATCTCTCATCTTGTCTTCCTGATAACAGCCATTCTAATAGGTGTTAGTTGACATCTCATTGTTGTTTTGATTTGCATTTCCCTAATAATTAGTGGCACTGAGCACCTTTTCATGGACTTACTGGCCATTTGAATATTGCCCATTTTTAAATCAGATTTTTTAAAAAATATTGAGTTGAGGAGCTCCTTACATATTTTGGATGTTAATTCCTTATTAGACATATTGCAAAAATTTCTCCCACTCTGTAGACTGTCTTTCCATATTGATCATTTTTTGCTGTGTGGAAATTTTTTTAGTTTGATGTATTTCCACCTTTGTTTTTGTTTGTTTTTTGCTTCTGTTTGTGCTTTGGATGTAATATCTAAAAAATCATCTCCAAGACCAATGTAAAAGATATTCCCGTGTGTGTGTGTGTGTGTGTGTGTGCGTGTGTGTGTGTGTGTGTGTGTGCGTGTGTGTCTGTTAGGCATTTTATGGTTTCAGGTCTTACATTTAAGTCTTTAATCCATTTCAAGTTAATTTTTGTGAGTGGTGTTACAGATCTAGTTTTATTCTTTCACATGTGAATATCCAGTTTTCCTAGCACCATTTATTAAACAGACTATCTTTTCCCCATTGAGTATTCCTGGCTCTCTTGTCTAGTACTAGTTGACCACACATGCAAAAGTTTATTTTGATTACTACAGCTTTGTGATATAGTTTAATCCGGAAGTGTGGGCCTCCAGCTTCATTCTTCTTTGTCAGAACTGTTTTGGCTGTTTGAGGTCTTTTGTGATTCCAGACATATTTGGGAATGTTTTTTGTATTTTTTATAAATGTCATTGGAATCTTGATAGGGATTGCATTGAATCTATAGATAGCTTTGGCAAATCTAGACATATTAATGGTATTAATTCTTCCAATCCATGAACACAAGGTGTCTTTCCATTTATTTGCGTCAATTTCCTTCATCAATGTTTTATAGCTTTTAGTACAGATCTTCACCCCTCTGGGTTAAATTTACTCCTAAGGCTTTTATTATTTTTGAGGGTATTATAAGTAGGATTGTTTTCTTAACTCCTTTTTCTGATAAGTTATTGTTAGTGTACAGAAATGCAACTGATTTTAATATCTTGATTTTGTATTCTACAACTTTACTGAATTTCTTTATTTCCACAGAAATCTCATACAACTTAACATGGGTTTTGCACATACCTTTTAAAGTTTATTCCTATGCATTATGTCTTTTGCTATTATAAATAGGGACTTCATCTTATATTTTCTAATGAGTTGCATTTTTATATATGAAATATATACACTCTATTAATATTGTGCCATTTTATCTACTGAATTCTCTTTGCTTGGAATATATTCTTAGCTGATTATTTTAAATTTTTTGATATCTAATATTATCTGCAAATTTAAATATTTACTCTTCCTTTCCAGTATTATACAATTTATTTTTCTTATTTGATTACATTGACTAGTTTTTCTAAGTTTAATGTTACATAATTAATATTACATAATTGTGATAAAATAAGCACTTTTTATCTTAATAAGTTTTTTTATCTTAATAGAAACTCTTCTAGTACTTACCCACTAAGGGTCATAATTACATTTGGGTAGAGATAGATAAGTTTTTTATCATTAGAATATAATAGTTATAAATTCCTACTTTAGTGAATTCTTTCCAAGAGTGCTAAATTTTATCAAATGTTGTTCAGAATCTATGGAAGAATTATGAGCTTTCTCCTAATATTTCTTAATATATCAAATTATATTACTCGGTTTCTTGATATTAAACACGTGGCTTTCCTGGCATATAATCCACCTAGTTTTTCTGCAGTCTTTATGGTATGATTTTATTTAGGATCACTGCAGTGGTATTTGTGAGCTATTGCTCTCGATTTCCCTTTTTTTCATGAAATTTTTAGCTTTTGATATTAATGTTATACTCAATACATAAGAATAAAGGGGAAATATTGGAATTTTCCACTCTTTACAGGTTTCCCTGTGAAATATGTCTAGACATGGTGTTTTATAGAGAACAGTGACATGAGAGACAAACATGGACAAATGTAAAAAGAAGACAGAGTTGATTAAAAAAAATTAACAGCTTTGTTGTGGTAAAATGTATATATCATAAGGTTCACTCACTGTATACCATTCAGTTCAATATTTACAGAGTTGTTCAACCATCACCATAATCTAAATTTTTTTAATTTTTTTTTTTTTTTTTTTCTGAGAGAGAGAGAGGGAGATACAGAATCTGAAGCTGACTCCAGGCTCTGAGCTAGAAGTCAGCACAGAGTCCTATGCGGGGCTCGAATCCATGAACCGTGAGATCATGACCTGAATGGAATTCGTATTCCTAACCGACTGAGCCACCCAGGTGCCGCATCCATAATCTAATTATAAAATATTTTCATTACTCTCACATGAAAAACCCCAAACCAATTAGTAATCATTCTCCTATTCCACCTTTTCCCCCCACAACCAGTCTTGGGCAATGACTAGTCTACTTTCCATGATTTTCCTATTCTGGACATTTTTAAAAAGGTTTTATACAGTATGTGGTGTTTTGTAATTAATTTCTTTCATAGCTTGATGTTTTTGAAGTGTATGCATACTGTAGTGCATATTAGTGCTTCCTTTCATTACATTGCCAAATTACATCCCATTGGATATACCAGATTTTTATTTATCCATTCACCAGTTGATGGGCATTTGAGTTGTTCCCACTTCTGAACTATCATGAGTAATGCTACTATGAACATTTATGCACAAGTGTTTTTGTGGACATATTTTCATTTTTCTTGGGTCTATACCCAGGTAGATGTATAGAGAATTTATAGGGCTTGGTGAAGCTTCAATGGGAATTTTGAAAGTTGAGTTCCTTTGGAGAAGGATTAAAGAAGTGGGAGCTATTTAATATGAAAAAAAAAATAGTTTGAGGATACACAGGAAGACATCAGATGGATTATCTGGGTTATATTGTAACTCTGTGTTTAATGTTTTGAGGAGCTCCTGAACTTATATCCAAGGCAGCTACATCATTTCACATTCCCATCAGCAATGTATGAAGTTTCCAAATTCCCCACATCCTCATCAATACTTGTTATTGGATGTCATTTCTATTACAACCATTCTGGTGGATACGCAGTGGTGTCCAATAGTGGTTTGATTTCCTGTTTCCCTAATGACTGGTGATGTTGAAGATCTTTTCTTGTGTTTATTGGTCACTCATATATTTTCTTTGGAGAAATGTATATTCAAATCCTTCGCCTATTTTATAATTGAGTTATCTTTTTATTATTGGCTTGTAAGAGTCCATTATATGTTCTGTCCACAGGTCTCTTATCAGATACAGTATATACAAATATTTTCTCTCAGTATATAGGCTATCTTTGCACTTTCTTGATGACCTTTGAAGCAAAAATTTTTAGTTTTGAGAAAGTTCCACTTGTCAATCCTCCCTTTTATCAGTTGTGCATTTGGCATCACATCTAAGGAATCATTTCATAACCCCAAGTCACAAAAATTTATTCTTGGGGCGCCTGGGTGGCTTAATCGGTTAAGCGTTCAACTTTCGCTTAGGTCATGATCTCGCGGTTCGTGGGTTCGAGCCCCGCGTCGGGCTCTGTGCTGACTGCCAGCTCAGAGCCTGGAGCCTGTTTCAGTCTGTGACTCCCTCTCTCTCTGACCCTCCCCTGCTCACGTTGTCTCTCTCTCTCTCTCTCCTAGAAATAAATAAAACATTAAAAAATAAATAAAACACTTTAAAAAATTTATTCTCATATTTTCTTCTAAGGGTGTTATAGTTTTAGCTCTTATATTAGGTCTATGATCCACTTTGAGTTAATTTTTGTGTATGATATGATGCAGGGGTCAAAATTAATTCTTTTGCATGTAGCTATTCATTTGTCCTAGAAATAAACTTTTCTTTCTAGTTGGTTTATATTTGAACTATATGAATAATATTTGTATACTATACAAATTTCAGAAAAATATTTCGTTGAGTGAAGAGAAAAGAAAACAATCCTATTCACAAAACAAAATACAGAGAATAAATTTCTTATTCTGTTACTTATCATAGGAGAACAGATATGATCTTGTGTTTCAGAAGTAGATGTCATTTTCTCCAGACTGTCCATTAGAAGAAGGGTTATCTAATAATGTAATTTCTGAAAATAGGTCACAATATATTTGTACAATAGATTATTCCATAGCAAGTAAGAAAAAGGAGAGGTTTCTACATGCATACATATGGAAAGCCTCCTAAACACATCCTGATAAAAGTTGCAGAAAAGTGTTTATATCAGGCAAACATTTGTTTGAAAAAATATATAATACATGCATGCAAAGGTATAGAATATTTATGTATGTATCTCTCCAGAATGATAGTCAAGAAATTGACAAAATGCATGCCTAGATAGAGTAATAAGTGGCTGAAAGAGTAAAGAGAGATGAAAACTTACTTTATGCTCAATGCTATTTTGTACCTTGTGAACTTTATACAATGTATATGCCTTAGATACTTAAAACTTAATAAAAGTTGGTAAAATTGCCTTATTAGCTTTATTTTAATGGAGAACATATTTCCCAAGTTTCCTCGGAGATACTGACTGTAGAACTCTAGAATATTTCCTATTTTTTTTTAATGTTTTATTTATTTTTAGGAGAGAGAGAGACAGACAGCGTGAGCAGGGGAGGTTCAGAGAGAGAGGGAATCACAGAATGAAACAGGCTCCAGGCTCTGAGCTGGCAGTCAGCACAGAGCCCGACGCGGGGCTGGAACCCACGAACCGCGAGATCATGACCTAAGCGAAAGTCGGACGCTTAACCAACTAAGCCACCCAGGCGCCCCTAAAATATTTCCTATTAAATGGTATGACTATACAAATGCAGAAAAAGTTATCAATTCAAATCCCCTGAACATTCTGACACTACAGCCAGAATCCACTCAATACTGAATAACATTCAAAAAATACCCAAAGAGGACATGTCCTCTTTTTTTTTTTTTTAATTTTAATGCTTACTTATTTTTGAGAGAGAGAAAGAATGCGGACAGAGGAAGACACAGAATCTGAAGCAGGATCCAGGCTCTGAGCTGTGAGCACAGTCTGAGGTGGGGTTAGAACCCACAAGCCATGAGATCATGACCTGAGCTGAAGTCAGACACTTAACCAACTGAGTGACCCAGGTGCTTCTGTCGTCTTCTTATGAAAACTTGGTATATTAGCACAGACTTGTCCACAAATCTCAAAACACTCAAACATTTTGCCTTGCATTTTGAGAGATGTATAATTTTACCTGGTAGGTAGTAAACTCATACAGGCCAAGGAGTCATTAATCATATTCCTTATCAAGAAGACATTAGGTAGATTTATGGTCTTCAGTGAAAGGAAGCTATGGAGGTGTGGGAGAGTATTTTTCTAACATTTATTTGAGGCTAACACCAGAGAGCAAAACCATTTATTTCCAATACTAGGCTGCTCATCTACCACCATTCCTCTAGTCAGCTGGTCTCATGGACCCACTGATCTGCTCTGCCATGACATCCCCTGATAGTCTTAAACCAGTTGAGAGATGATGTCAATGTTCCCTCAGACATGGCCATTTCAAATGATGCACCAATTACTCTTTCAAAAGAAAAAATATATATACATACATACATATATACATACATATACATACATACATATATATACATACATATACATACATACATATATATACATACATATACATACATATATATATATATCTCCACATGCTTATTATAATGCTTATTTAATGTCTGACTTATTGTACACTGAGACCACTATTTGCTAGTGCAGGTTTATTTTGAAGTTTATTAAAAATAAAGATAAAAGCTTGATGTGAGCCAAGGACGCCTGGCTGTAAAAGTCCAGTTGCTCCTGTTTTGGATATTTTTAAGTCTTGCTCCAACATCCAAAAATGTTCCTGTGTTACAGTGGGCACCAAAAAACAAGTGGTTCATTTCTTTCAACTGAAAGTCTGAGCTTCTCAGCTGCAAAGTAGGGGAACTTAGGTGCACATTAATTTTAAAGAATCAAAAACATTTACATATGAAGTTACCTCTTGGTCAGTTCCATGACTGGCAACAAAGAGAGGGTCTCTTTACATATTATTCACCCCTCTGCTGAGTCTGTCCATCTATAGACTGTGTTGATGATGTCACCAAGACAAAGGAGTGCATTTAGTCTAAAGAGCCAACTTAAAGTGACACTGAAAGGTTGGAATTATGTATGGCAGAAGACAATTATACAAGCTAAATGATTCTTTAATTAATAATGAGATCCATCACAGGCTAAAGAGAACGACTCACAGGATGGAAAGCCTTGTGATTTACTCAGTGTGTGCCCATATGTGCCTGCAGTGTATATATTTGGGGATATAAATGATATATGCACAGTGAGAGTACCATGGTATCTGAATCTACATGCCTATTGTCTTAGTTCATGACTCATTCACACACTGAGTGAGTGAATATCTAGAACGTAAGAATTATCTTTTAAGAGATAGAATGCATTGCCTGGTTCCCAAAGCCACAGGGTTTATTATTAGAAAAAAAATTGAATTTCATTGATTTGTAATCCATGTTCCCTTATTTTCAAAATACAAGTAGTTACTTTATACTGATCAGATTTAAATTTTTTAATGTTAAATCAAAATGTGAAAGTGTGTAAATTTCTTCATGTATGTAAAGTCATGCAAATACATCAATGTAACTGCATAAATTAACAAAATACTATTTATGCCACTTATCAATGTTTCCCAGTCTCTGGATGAACAACTGCTTTTAATGAGTCTCATTTGTTTCCAAATATGTTCAATATAACTCCCTCTTCATCCTTCTCCCCTCCTCTTAGAAGCTGTCAAGGGTGAGATAGAAGGAAAATAGAAAGAGAGACTCTAACCTAAAGAGCAGCAACTTTACTGGGGAGAAGAGTTTATTTTATGTTTTTTTTTTTTTTTTCTCTAAACAAAGTGTTCTATGGCTCTAAATGGTTTAAAAAACATCATTAAAGAAAACCTGAGACAAAAGTAAAGCTAGTTTCTTATTTTTATACATATACAAAATTTTTTTTCACATAGCACCCATGCTATAAAACTATAAGAAGAATTCTTTGGACATTTAAAAATATAATTTTGTTATTAAAGAAGGCCTATTCAGAAAAAAAGATCACAGATTTAAAATATATCAAACTTCTATACAGCATAAAACAACATTGTCAAAGAAAGTTAAAGGAAAAAAGAAACACACTCAGAAGAAATATTCTAACATTCATGATAAACCAAAGATTACTATCTGTTGTAAATCAAGACCTCTTAAACATGTATTGAAGGGCAAGTATCTAGATGCAAAACAGCAAATGATATAAAAAAAAAAAAGTCACCAAAGAATGTATATGGTCAATAAACCATAAGTTACTAACCTCACTAGTAACCAGGTAAAGTACAAATTTTAAAAATATATATTATTTTTACTCTATCACACAGAAAAATATATAAAACAAACTTGCTAATGGCAAGCATTCATGAGCTTATGGGAAAATCAGCAATATTTAAACTCTTTGAGGATATGAGTGCTATCAGTGCTTTTGGAGGACAATATGGCAATGTCTTTCCACTTTTCAAATATGCGTATGTATTTATTCAGCGACTTACTTCTAGTAATATATTCTGGAAATATATCTACATGCCATTTATTTACTTATTTGTTTGTTTCCTTACTTATTATTTTTGTGGTGGCTTCAAAACATTTCTATAAATTCTTTGATAGTTCTTCCCTTATAAAGTAAAGTTTAGGGACACCTGGATGGCTCAGTTGGTTGAGTGTTCAACTCTCGATTTTGGCTCAGGTCATGATCTCATGATCTGTGAGTTAGAGCCCCACACATCGGGCTCTGCACCTACAGTGTAGAGCCTGCTTCGAATTGTCTTTCCCTTTCTCTGTCCCCCCACCCCCTCAAAATAAATAAATAAGGTTTAAGAGAAGAGTGATGTCTAATTCTCCTTCCCTTGAATGTTGGCCAGACTTTGTGACTTGCTTCTAACCAAAAATATGTAGTAGGAGGAGGAATGATGTCAGGAATATTGCAGAATAGTGATTCTCAGCACTTGCCCCCCAACCATATATGGATGTAATATCTTTATGAGATTTCCAGAATCTAGTTAGAAAGGTGAAACACTGCAGAAGAGCACAAAGCTGAGAAAAGCTGCATTAAGATGGATAAGAAGAGCACTTTTACTTTACCATCACCGCCCCTTTCTCCCCAAGCCATGACAAACCCAAGGTTAACTGCATACTCAGTGGTGGAAAGCTGAAAGCTTTTCCTCTAAGACAAAGAATAAGGCAAGGATGCCTAGTCTCACCGCCTCTACTCATCATAGTACTGAAGTGGTATCCAGAGTGTATAGGTAAGTAAAAAGAAGGAAATAAAAAAGAAAAAGTAAAATTATCTGTTTGCAGATGACATGATCTTATACATAGAAAACCACAGATCTTGCTAAAAAACAAAAGCAATACATGAATTCAGTAAAGGTGCAGGATATAAAATCAACTTACAACAATCAGTTGCATTTGTATACACTAACGACAAAAAGGATAAAATGCTTAGAAAAAACTTAACGAAGGAGGCAAAAAAAATCTTGCACACTGAAAACTACAAAAACATAGATGAAAGAAATTAGAGAAGACACCAATAAGTACAAAGACATTTCACATTTATAAACTGGAAGATTTACTGTTAAATTTTTCATACTACCCAAAGCAATCTACAGATTTAATACAATCCCCTTCAAAATCCTAATAATATTTTAATAAATATAGAAAAAAATCCTATAAATCATAGGGATCTACAACATCCAGGGCAGCCAAACTGATCTTGAATAAGACCAAACCTAGAGGCATCATACTTCCTGGTTTCAAAATATACTACAAATCTATAATAACTAAAGAAAATATATACAGTACTAGCATAAAGACAGGCATGCACACCAGTGGAACAGAATAAAGAGGGCAGAAATAAATCCATGAATACATGGTTAACTGATATTTGACAAAGGTGCCTAAAATACACAATGGAGAAAGAACAGTCTTTTCAACAAAAGACGCTGGGAAAACTGGACATCCACATGCAAAAAAAAAAAAAAAAAGTAACATTGTATCTCAATTTTTCACCATTCCAAAAAAAATCCATTCATAATGGGTTAAAGACTTAGACATAAGATCTGAATTTATAAAACTCCTAGAAGTAAACACAAAAGAAAAGCTCTTTGGTGCTGGTCTTGGCAATGATTTCTTGGACATGACACCCAAAGCACAGGCAATAAAAGCTAAAATAAGTAGGTGAAACTACATCAAACTAAAAAGCTTCTCCATAGCAATCAAAAGAAAGAAAAGACAATTTACATAATGGGAGACAATATTTATCTACAAACTACACACCTGAAAAGGAATTAATGTCTAAAATATACAAGAAACTCCTACAACTGAATAGCAAAAACAAAATTCAAAAGCAAATAACCCTACTAAAAATGAATGAAGAACTAGGATATTTCTCCAAAGACATGCAAATGACCAGCAGATATATGAAGGTGCTCACCATCGCTAATCATCAGGGAAATCCAAAACAAAACCACAATGAGATATCGACTCATCCCTGTTAGGATGGCTATTATCAAAAACAAAAACAAAAACAAAAACAAACAAGGGTAACAAGTGTTCATGAGGATTCAGAGTAAAGGGAAGCCTTGTAAACCGTTGTTGGGAACATGAAATGGTACAGCAGCTATGAAAACCAGTATGGAGACTCTTTAAAAAATACAGAGAGAACTACAATATGATTCAGCAATTCTACTTTTGTGTATATATCCAAAAGAATTGAAATCAGAAACTTGCAGAGATATCTGAATTCTTTTCTCCATTCATTGCAGCATTACTCACAATAGTCAAGAACGAAAATTACCCAAGTGACCATCAACAGATGAATGAATTTAAAAGGTAGTATATACCTACAACTGATTTTTTTTGTTTCAAGTTTTTATTTATTTACTTAATTTTTTTCACATTTTTATTCATTTTTTGAGAGATAGAGAGAGACTACGATGTGGGGGGGTGGGGGGGTGCAGAGAGAAGAAGACACAGAATCCAAAGCGGGCTCCAGGCTCTGAGCTGTCAGCACAGAGCCCGATGCAGGGCTCAAACCCACGAATGGTGAGATCATGACCTAAGCGAAGTTGGACACTAAACCAACTGAGCCACCTCAGTGCCCCTCAAGTTTTAATTTAAATTCCATTTACAGTGTAATGTTACTTTCAGGTGTAGAATCCAGTGATTCATCACATACATACAACATCCAGTGCTCTTCATAACAAGTGCCCTTCTTAATACCCATCACCCATTTAACCCATCCCCCTGCCCACCTCACCTCCAACAACCCTCAGTTTGTTCTCTGTAGTTTTAAGAGTCTGTTGTCATCACTTCTTTTTCTTTTCCCCTATATTCATTTGTTTTGTTTCTTAAATTTCAAGTATGAGTGAAATGATATGGAATTTGTCTTTCTCTGTCTTATTTCATTTAGCGTAATACTCTCTAGCTCCCTCCATATTGATGCAAATGGAAAGATTTTGTTCTTTTTTATGGCTGAGTATGTGTGTGTGTGTGTGTGTGTGTATGGGGTGAGACACATATACATACATATATACATATACATACACATACATACATACATACATATATATGGGGAGAGAGAGTGAGAGAGATAGATGTCCATTCATCAGTCAATGAATATTTGAGCTCTTTCCATAATTTGGCTATTGTTGTTAATGCTGCTATAAACATTAGGGTGCTGTATCTCTGAATCAGTATTTTTGTATCCTTTGGGGAGATACCAATAGTGCAAATGCTGGATTGTAGGGTAGTTGTATTTTTTAAATTTTTTGAGGAGCCTCCGTACTGTTCTCCAGAGTGGCTGCACCAGTTTATATTCCCACCAGGAATGTAAAAGAGTTCCCCTTTGTCTGCATCCTTGCCAACATCTAGTTTCCTGTGTTGTTTATTTTAAACATTCTGACAGGTGTGAGGTGATATCTCATTGTAGTTTTGACTTGTATTTCACTGATCATGAGTGATGTTGAGCATCTTTTCATGTATCTGTTATCCATCTGTATGTTTTCTTTGGAAACATATCTGTTCATGTCTTCCGCCCATTTATAAACTGAGTTATTTTTTGGGGAGGTGTTGAGTTTGATAGGTTTTTTTATATATGTTGGATATTAACCCTTTATCAGATATGTCACTTGCAAATATCTTCCTCCATTCTGAAGGTTACCTTTTAGTTGTGCTGGCTGTTTCCTTTTCTGTACAGAAGCTTTTTCTCCTTTGATGAAATCCCAATAGTTTGTTTCTGCTTTTGTCTCCCTTGCCTCCAGAGACAAGTAACATCTCGTAAGAAGTTGTTATGGCTGATGTCAAAGAGATTACTGCCTATGTTCTCTAGGATTTGATGGTTTCCTATCTCACATTTATGTCTTTCATTCATTTTGAATTTATTTTTATGTATGGGGTAAATAAGTGTCTAGTTTCATCCTTTTGCATGTTTTTGTCCAATTTCCTCAACACCATTTGTTGAAGAGACTCTTTTTTTCAATGGATATTCTTTCCTGCTTTGTTGAAGATTAGTTGACCATATAGTTGTGTGTCCGTTTCTGCATTGTTCACTCTGTTCCATTGATTTCTGTGTCTGTTTCTGTGCTAGGACCATACTGTCTTGATCACTACAGCTTTGTAATATAATTTGAAGTGTGGAATTGTCATGCCTCCAGTTTTGCTTTTCTTTTTCAAAGATTGCTTTGGCTATTGAGGATCTTTTGTGGTTCCATACAAAGTTTAGAAATGTTCTAGTTCTGTGAAAAACACTGATGGTATTCTGATAGGGATTGGGTTGTATCTGTAGATTGTTTTCGGTAACATAGACATTTGGATATTTGTTATATATGCCAATCCGTAGGCATGGAGTGTTTTTTTTTTTTTTCCATTTCTTTGTGTCATCTTCAATTTCTTTCATAAGTGTTTTATAGTTTTCAGAGTACAGATCTTTCACCTCTTTAGTAATGACATCCTGGACCAGATGAACTTAGGCGATATATTCAGAACATTCTACCATAA
The DNA here is from genome assembly GCA_017311185.1 of Proteles cristata cristata. Classification (NCBI taxonomy): domain Eukaryota; kingdom Metazoa; phylum Chordata; class Mammalia; order Carnivora; family Hyaenidae; genus Proteles; species Proteles cristata. The sequence goes on from JAESUZ010003395.1 coordinate 2,033,828, forward strand.
AACAGAAGAATATACTTTCTTTTCAAGGGCACATGGGACATTCTCCAGAATAGATCACATACTAGGTCATAACTCAAGCCTCAACAAGTACAAAAATATTGAGATCATACCATATAGATTTTCTGATCACAATACTATGAAACTTAAGTCAATCACAAGAAAAAATTGGAAAGAGCACAAATACATGGAGACTAATGAACACCCTACTAAGGAAAGAATGGGTCAACCACAAAATTAAAGAATAGATTAAAAAAATTTGGAAATAAATGAAAATGAAAACATGAAGGTCCAAATCCTTTGGGATGCAGCAAAAGTGGTCATAAGAGAAAAGTATATAGCAATATAGTTCTACCTCAAGAAGCAAAAAAAAATCTGTAAAAAAAAAAAAAGTAATCTTACACCTAAAGGAGCTAGAAGAACAACAACAAAAGGACCCAAAAGCCAGCAGCAAAGGGAAATACAGGTTAGAGCAGAAATAAATGACACAGAAACAAAAAGAAGCCAATAGAGCAGGAGCTAGTTCTTTGGGGGAAAAAACAAAACAAAACAAAACAAAACAACACTAATAAAATCGCAAATCCCCCAGCCAGACTTCTCAAAGAGCAAAGAGAAAGGAACCAAGTAAATAAAATTAGTAATGAGAGAGGAGAAATCACAACTGACATCACAGAAATACAAACAATTGTGGAAAATTATATGCCAACAAATTGGGCAAATCTGGAAGAAATGAATAAATTCCTAGAAACATATACACTACCAAAACTGAAAGAGGAAGTAGAAAACTTGAATAAACTGATAACCAGCAAATAATTTGAGTCAGTAATCAAAAATCTCCCAGCAAACAAAAAGTCCAGGGCCAGGGGTCTTCACAGGACAATTCTACCAAACATTTAAAGAAGAGTTAATATCTATTCTCAAATTATCCCAAAAAATAGAAACGGAAGGAAAACTTCCAAACTCATTCTATGAGGCCAGAATTACCCTGGTTCCAAAATCAGACAAAGACTAATAAAGAGAACTACAGGACAATATTTCTGATGTACACGGATGCAAAAATTCTGAACAAGATACTAGCAAATTGAATCCAATAGTATATTAAAAGAATAATTCACCACAATCAAGTGGGGTTATTCCTGGGTTGCAAGCATGGTTCAATATTCACAAATTTATCAGCGTGATTCTCCACATTAATGGAAGAAAAGATAAGAACCATATGATCATGTCAATGGATTCAGAAGAAGCATTTCGTAACATACAGCACCCATTCTTTAATAAACACCATTAACAAAGTAGGGCTAGTGGGAACATACCTCAACATCACAAAGCTCATATATGAGAAACCCACAACTAATATCATTGTCAATGGGGAAAAACCAAGAGTTTTTCCTCCACAGTCAGCAAAGTCAGGAATGTTCACTCTCACCACTGTTGTTCAACATAGTACTGGAATTCCTGGCCTCAGCAATGAGACAACAAAAAGAAATGAAAGGCATCCAGATTGGTGAGGAAGAAGTCAAACTTTCACTACTTGAAGAAGACATGGTACTTTAAAACCTGAAAGACTTCACCAAAAGATTGTTAGATCTGATACGCAAATTCAGTAAAGTCACAGGATACAAAATCAATGTACAGAAATCTGTTGCATTTCTATGCACCAATCATGAAGCAGGATAAAGAGAAATCAAGGAACTGATCATACAATTGCACCAGAAGCCATAAGATACCTAGGAATAAGCCTACAATAGAATATTATTCAGCCTTAAAAACAAAGAAAATCCTACTATTTGTAACAAATGGATGACACTGGAAGACATGCTAAGTGGGGGGGGGACCCAGTATCAGAAAGACAAATATTGTATGATTCCATTTATATAAGATATCCAAAATAGTATACTCATGGAAGTAGAGAACAGAATAATGGTTGCCATGGGCCAGGGACAAGAGAAAATAAGGATATTCAATGGATATAAAGTCTCAGATATACAAGTTCTAGAAACTGAGTGTACAACATAGTGCCTATAAGCTAATAACACAGTATCAAGACCTTGAAATTTTATTAAGAAGGGAGGCTTCATGTGAAAGATTTTTACCATGAAAATGGGGAGGAGGACACAAGAAAACCTCTAGATATGATGGATACTATTATTACCTTGATTGTGGTGAAAGTACCAGGAGTGTATACATACATCCAAATACATCAAATTGTATTCATTAGATATGTGCAGTTTTTTGGTATATCAGTTGTACCTCAATAAAGTCATAAAAAATGTGGTGGTCGTGATGATAGGTAATATCCCAGGCTAGGTCACAGAAGGGATAGCTTCTGTTTGTCTTTTGCTCTCTTGGATTGCTCTTCTTTGGGAAGCTGGCTGCCATACTGTGAAGACACTCAAGTAGTCTTTGGAAAAGCCCATGCTGGAGAGAGCTGAGGTCTCCTAATAACATCCAGTACCAACGTGCCCATCATGAGAACGAGCCATCTTAGATCCTCTAGTCCCTGTCCAGACCTCATGTGAGTGCCCACATCCTGACTACACTCTAATGAGGGATGCCAAGCCAGAATCAGCCAGCAAAGATGCTCCTAGAGTTCCGACCAATAGAAACGATGAGGTAATAAAGGTCTGTCATTGGTTGAGGCTACTAAGTTTTAGCGTAATTTGTTATGCAGAAGTAGATAACTAATACATAATATTTTATGGTAGCTTTATTTGTAATAGTAAAAAATCAGAAACAATTTAAATTCCCATAAATAAAAGTATGGTTGAATAAACTGTAATTAATCCATATAATGAAACATTATACAACTATTAAATTAACAAGGTAGCTCTATGTACTCTAAAGTAAAAAAAAATCTTTAGACAGTATTAAATAATAAAATCATTAAAGATTCCTCATTGTATTAATTTTTATAATAAATATATCTGGAAGTATGTAATTTACATATACAGCTACATACAATTGCCTGTATTTGTATATGCTTTCAGAAACCTCTGGAATAGAGGACTGGATAGAGGAAGGTAGCAAGGATATTTCACTTTATTCACTTCTACATAGTTGAAATTTTTTAATAACAAACATGTTTTATGTATCCATGTTTGCTTTTCTAATTTTATTTTAAAAATTAAACTAATGAAAAATAAATGAAGTAGTGTTCTCTTCTTTTAAGAGCTTTCATTGTTGATATTAGCTAATTACCTCGAAGTACAAGACAAGAAAATAAGATAAAGCCAAAATGCATAATTTACTTTAAAGGCATTATGACGATGAAAAGAAGTGGAATGACTATTAGTTTTGATTCCAAGCTAGGAAGTTTTAACTCCCTGTATGGCCACAGCTTACCTGCCTGTCAAATGGGATAGTGAATCTCAAGATGTGATCTTGGTAAGGAATAAGAATGACTTGGCCCAGATTTACCACTGATATTGCACAGAGTCCAGAACCCACACCAAATGCCAGATGGACTGTGGGTCGATAGTGACATCTTCATGTACAAAAGACAGACATTAAAGAAGGGGATGAAATAGATGTCTACCTGTGGGAGCTATTGATTGGGTTTAATGCTAGGCCTTTTATCCTGTTATGCTGTGTGTAATATGCTGAGGATTTCAGAAAAAAAAAAATAATAATGCATGGGCTGTCCCAAGAACTAGAGGTCAAAAGGGAGTGGATAATAGAATTTGAATAAAAAGGAAAAATTGATTAGCTGATAGTGATTATTAGGCAAGGTTACAGAAGGCAATATTACAACTAGCAGAGCATCGCTAAAGGACATCAAAGCCATCTGAATCAACCTGAAGTATAAAATACAAAGATTCAAGTGACCAAAGCAAACTTTAATTGGGATTGCAAATATTACTTTGCAAAACATGGCTAAAAGGGCTCCTTGAGAGTGTTTATGTGAAACCTTACCCCTTTCTTTCAAAGGTTCCTTGCAAAGAGTTCCAAAAAAATTCTTTAATTCTAGTTAATAGATTTTCCTTATTTTAATGTTCTCGTCTCGGGTGTAGGCATATTATAAATGGAATTAACTACATTACTAGTGCTTTTAATCTGATTTTACTGGTGCCTAGGGCTGATGACTGGGGATCAGCAGTTGTGTTGTTAGAAGAAAAATACAGTTTTACAGAAACAAAATTACATGTCCAAATAAACCTATCTCTCTGTGCATTTTATTTCTTATCCCAACTAGCCAAAGGGCCCTGACTACATATCTTCAAAAAAAGGTAGCTACAGGGGTGCCTGGGTGGCTCTGTCAGTTAAGCATCTAACTTCAGCTCAGGTCATGATCTCATGGTTTGTGAATTCAAGCCCCACATCAGGCTCTGTGCTGACAGCTCAGAGCCTGGAGCCTGCTTCAGATTCGGTGTCTCCCTCTCTCTCTGTCCCTCCCCTGCTCACACAATGTCTCTCCGTCTCAGAAATAAATAAACATTTTTAAAAAATTAAAAGAAAAAAAGAAAAAAGTAGGTAGCTACAAGCATCTTGTATGGCTGCAAGAATCAAAAACTTACCCTCTATCAGAGATCTGAAAAGAAGAGCCCACAAGTTGATGCGTTGCTTTGTTTGTAACAGCTGAACTGTGGGCCTGGAACTCCACCTTTGTGAAGCACTGCATACATTTTTGTAAGACTATTCATATATACAAAATAATTGACAGTTTTTAATTCAGTCAAATCAACTGCCAGGCAATCCACTGGCTTGCTGCAGAGTCAATCTGATTTGGCTCTAACTGCAGCATCAGTACTTCCTGGGTCCTGGTCATTCACAGTCCTCCATATGAGGCCACAACTTTGAATCTGGTGACAGGTGAAGGAAAGAAATGCTAGAGTGCATGAGCTGTGAATTTTAAAAGCAGTGATTACAGACAGAAGATGACATAGTCTAAAATATCAAAACTGGCCCCTGAAACCATAATGTACTCCTGCCTCAACTTCTATTTTCTTATATTCGCTTGGGAATATTTCCAAAGTCTGCACTATGCCCAGCATAAGTCATCTCAACGTGGGTGGCCCATCACCCATAAACCTGCTCATTGACTCAGACATACCAGTGACTTTCCACTTGCTAAAACCGGCCTTGACTCCTTTACACAAGAGGTCATCAGGTCTTCTGCTCTCTGACAATACTTTGAGTGATTTGGCAGAAGGCAACTCTGTTCTTTTCAAAGTTTTTTTTTTTTTTTTTGGGGGGGGAGGGCTATTGCATTTCTTATTTTGAATAATCATTTAAAATTTGGGGTGCCTGGGTGGCTCAGTTGATTAAGCATACGACTTCGGCTTAGGTCATGATCTTACAGTTTGTGGGTTTGAGCCCCGAATCGGTCTCTGTGCTGATGGCCAGCTCAGAGCCTAGAGCCTGTTTCAGATTCTGTATTTCCCTCTCTCTCTGACCCTCCCCTGCTCTTGCGTGCGCTCTCGCTCTCTCTCTCTCTCTCAGAAATAAATAAAACAGTAACAAAATTTTTTTAAAAAATCACTTAAAATTTCATGCTACTGCTTGACTTTTTACATTGATCATTATCCCAAGTCCATGGGAAGCTTTTGGGGTACAAATGAATGTATTTTATCTTCTTTTCTTGCCTTTTATTTCCTGTACCTACTTCCCCACTACCACTGGGATGGTCACAGTCTCTTACACTAGGAAATCCTTATTACTTATTTGTTTTGCAGCTGGAAAACCATGATATAGTTAGGTTTCAGGAACTTCAGAACCTCATTATGATAGGATGATATTTGCACCCCCAAAAAGCTTTATTACCATTCTAAAAGCAAAGGGAAAGGAAGGGAAATAAGTTTAATTAAGAGTAAGAATATTTTAGGGGTGTCTGGGTGGCTTAGTTAAGAGTCTGACTCTTGATTTCATCTCAAGTTTCGTGAGGTTGAGCCCACTGTCAGTGCAGAACCTGCTTGGGATTCTCTCTCTCCTCTCCCTCTGTCCCTCTCCCTGCTCATGCATTCTTTCTCTCTGAAAAATAAATAAAAAATTAAAAAAATAATATTTTCACAATACAATTTAAACTTCCCAGTGTGCTTACAATGAAGTGGGGCTTAATTGTTATTTCTATTTTACAGTTAAGACACCAGGCTGAGAAAGCTTAAGCAATTTGCCTAAAGTCAACTTGATTTTAAAGGGTTGATTCAAACCCAGGTCAGTTGGGCTCTACCATCCTGGGCCAGTTCAACAATAGGTAACATTAAAGAGGCTGCAGGAATAATCTGCAGAACAGGGTAACCAGTGAAGGGCTGCAGAGTGATGGAAGCAGACGGAAATGGGCTGCCGATTGGGGAAAGGCTTCTTAAATGAGGGAACACTGAAAGAAGAAAAAGAGATGGAATATAGCCCTGAAAAACAGAGGATCAAGCAAGTGGAGCAAGGTAATAAAAGAAAAAGCATTTGCCATTAAAGCTGTAGAAATATTTACCATTGGTTTCCAATCTCCTCATATTTTCTATCTAGCCAAACAGCAATAAAGGTATGTGGAAAAACATATATATTAAATTACTAGGTGTCAGGTTTCTGATTTGATACCACTTGGTGTAAAAATAACAGTTATTATTACTCTTCATTTATCTAGCTCTGAGCATGTACGCAGCACAGTATAATATGTAGAATTTATCAGAGGAGGGACAAGATTGGTCTCCAAGGACCTTCCGACTGGAGGCTTAAGTGGAGACGGTGTGGCACCCAAGAATCAGGGCACTGTTATCACAGGGACGTGGGGTGGCCTCCCTCCCAGGCTGTGGTCGATGACGCGTGGTCCCATTGCAGGTGGCATTCTTCTTTTGTGGGATATGGAAAGGGATTTCAGTGACCATTTTTTAGGAAGAAGATGTTGATTGGAGTCTTTTCCTAACATTATGTGCCACAGATTACCACATGTAAAAGAAAAAACAAAACAAAACAGAACAAAAAGCAGCCAGTTTTCCTCTAAGAAAACTGCTGTCTTTTGAGTGGTGGGCAAAGGGCAATCATGATCCACTGTGACCCCCAATCTGGGAGCCAGGGCAGATGGGCAGCTTCCTCTCAGGGTTCAAGGAAGACAAGTTCTGGCTCATGACGATTAAGTGTATTCCCGTACCAGTAAATATAGCCTCAAAAATGTCCTGACAATGCACCATTGCTCAGAGATTCAGAAGACAACCAAGAGACAGCAAGTAAGCTGAAGTTCCTTCACTCAAATCAGAGCATAGGCCCTCAATCATGGATTATTAGCTTTTACTCTGGATACAAGTTTAATAAACTTGGTTTCATAGTTTCCCAGCATGGGTAATTTAGCAAGAGAACAGGAGAAGTGTGAGGAAAGGCGGAGAGCTAGACAACAGGGAGGCAATAGAAAAAGCTGGAAAATGTAGCCAGGACTGGGGTGGGTTGGAATGACAGGGCAACAAATACACACTCTTACAACTCGGTGGTCCCTCAGAGCATCAGTGTTTGCACAGGCTTATAACTCAGACTTCAGCATGCACTTGTTTCAGCTGCTATGTATTATGTATTATCTACAAGAAAAGAATTGCATTTTATTTAAAAAAAAAAAAAAAAAAAACCTGTGGCATTCTGCAAAAACAAATACCGAATGAACTACCCCAACTGGAAGGAAAAGCAAAATGGTTGGAATAAATAATTTAAGAAGAAAGAGCTCATGATGTAGGATAAAAGCAGTTAAGTAACATTTGGACTTAATACTAAATAGACGCTCTTAATTGTTACGAAGGTTTAAGGCAAACATAAACGAACTTCTTAAGATACAGTGCAAAATGCTAATGATCAGTTGGAAAATAAGTCCAGATATTTCAAAGAAATATATCGGAGAGAAACTAAAATCATGGTCAAGTTCATTTAACACCGAATGAGTATTCACTGAACCCCTATGATGTGTCAGGAGTTACACTAGCCACTAGAGCTTTAGCAAAAGACAATTCAAACCAGTTCTTGCCTGAATTACAACCGAGCCTATGAACAGAAAACAAACAAGGAAATAAACCTATAATGTAACCTCTGGGTATGATACACACAACAAAGAGGGATAAAACAGGGCAAGAGAGTTGGGGGACAGTCAAGGGGAGTGATCGCTACTATTTTGATAAGGTGTTTCTCAGAAATGCTCTCTTAGGAGGTCATATTTAAACAGAGCCTCTGAAAATAACATGGCCATTCAGAGGAAGGGCATTCCAGGAAAAGTGCTAGGTGAAGCCAATGTCCTGAGGCAGCACTGGATTTGGCCTATTTGGGAAACAGCTAGAGGCACAACAAGAGAGGGAGAGAAGGTAGGCGACTTTACAGACAGCAGTAGTATTCCAGCAGAGGAGGACCTACTGTTGAATTGGATATGAGATATGATGGAGAGAGGAAATTAAGGAGAGGCCTTAATTTGGAGGTCCACCCTCCAAATCCCCATCACCCTGATGCTGGGATACTAGGTAAATGGTGGTTCCGGTGACTGTGATGGGGGGAAAGAAGATAAAAACCAAATGTGTGAGGGATTCTATCAGAGATTTGGAAGGTTTGGACTGAAGATCTCTGTCTGGGATCCATCAGAGTCTAGGTTGTAGGTAAAGCTAAGGGACTGGCTCTGAGTGCCCAGACAGTATAGATACAGGAGACAATGGGCACAAAGCCACATGTCAGCATTTAGAAATGAGCACAGCCGGAGAAGTACACAAAGGAGTAAGGGGTTCAAGAGTCTAAGAGAAGACACAGAACGTAGAATTCTAAAGATGCAAACAATCTCCAGAAAGGGTGAAGGACCAGAGCAGTAATTGACTGTGAGTTTAGGTAAATCAGGTGAGCAATGAGAACCGCCACTAAACATGGTGATCTGTTGGTCACTGGCAGCCTAGAGGGGAGTAGTGAGAGATAAATTTATAGGTTTACAGATAATTTAAATTCTTGACAATGCCAGAGAAATGTACAGAGTTTAAAAGTAAAGCCAACATGTAATATGATAAATATGCCGTCATATTCAGAGGGATCACTTCCACTATGCCCCTCCCTGCCATGGCCCACTGCCTGGTGACCTGTTTCTGATAGGAATCACATCTTTGGGTATAGTGGGATGCAGAACCTAGGGTGGAATCACTCTTTCCTGTCACAGTAAGTCGTATATACCCAGGAGATAAATCAGCCCAGAATTTTAAAAAGGGTTAATCCAAGCAATTTAAAGAAAAGGGAAGACTAAGAATCTTATAGTGAGATTAGTAAACTGAGTGACAAGGGGCAGCAAGAGGTGGGGGTCCCTCAGTGGTCCAGCAATGACTTGCCTTAGTGAAAACAAATTCTAGTACACAGTGTCTTTTTGTTGTTTTTTGGTTTTTATGCTTTATTTTCCTCACCAAGTGAAATCAAATAACAGAGAAGCTATATTTGCTAACTGTTTGGAATTTTGTAGGAAAAAAGAAGAAAGGGATGTGGTGATTTCGGACTGAGGGGTGGTGTGTGGACAGCTCCTATACAAGGTGTAATATTTCCTCTACCACTGTAAACATGTGATATAATTGCATACAGGGAGAAAACCTAACCATCAGCACCATATTTTTCCCCCTTATAATCACCTATATTTTATTGTCTGTGGTTGTGGAATTGATGTATGGTAATATTCCTTTTTCTTTTTTAAGTACTCCATGGCAGAAAAGGAGAAAACTTCCATTGTGATAGTGCAGCAGCCAAGATTTAAAGGTTGTGCTGGACTTACAATTGAAATGCAAATCACTCTTTGCAAACAGCCTCCCGCTGAGGCCCAAATTTTTACAGATCAGGTTCTGCTGTCCTGATGAGGAATCATTGAACAGCATTTCCCAGGATTCACAAATTAGTTGCTGTCTAAGGTATCATTTTCTACGTTATAATTGTAACTTACCAGAGGAAACTTTGTCACAAAAGACAGTACCCTGTGCTTCCATTATTTTTCCAGCTGCACCGCCACTAAGGATTCTTTCACACACAATAAAAATACACACATCACGACCTCCCTCTCTGAAATACACACTCCTTGAATATAAACATTTTGAGAATATTGGTGTGCTTTTCTTCCCCTTCCTTTTTAGATGTGCAGGTGGTAAAATACTGGCTGCCATGAACTGCAGACAATAAATAAAAATTACCAGCTTCTTATGGCTGCCTGATAGAAATGTGCCAGCTTGGAAAAGTCTGATTTTCCAGGCACAATGATCCTCTGGGAGGAGGAGTCCCTGGGTATCCATTCAGGTCCTCTTGCTGAGTGCTCCTTAGAGAGCAGGTAAGGCTTGTCCACTTCAGACATGCTTCAGAGGGCTTAGCTGCCCTCAGAAAAAGGAGGCCCTCAGAGCCCTGAAAGGTCACCTCCCCCCCCCCAAGTTACAAAAGGCTAACGCTCTGAAAGAGACGGTGCTGCACACAGGACAGAGAAAATGATAGGTTGAGAGTCTAAAAGAGATGGAATAATAATTCCAAAAAATGTGGCTGTACAGTGAGACCTTCTTAGTACTCTTACCCTTGGTCTTGTTACAGACCTTGCAAGCTGAGTTATTGGAGACAAAACCCAGCGTGCCTATGGACATCAATCTCCTATGTAAATGTTGTGGATCAGAGCTCCTCCAAGGGAAGTCAGAATCACTCGTCCCAGCAGCACACAAGGCGCTGGTTCTAAAATGTGCTTCTGCGGATTCATCCCCAGAGATTCAGACTTATTATCCCTAGGATATGTTCCAAGAATCTGCAGTTTTAACCAGTTCCCCCAGATGATTTTTATGCACACTGAATTTTGAGAAACACTGCAGTGGATGAACTCTGAGATTCTGGCCAGACTTAAGGCTTGAGCAATCCATAGGTTAGTCAAGCATCACCACCATGAACAGCGTCCCTTTATCAGGTAGAGTGATCTAGGTCTCTCTCTTGATCTATATCTGTATGTCTATATCAAGTATATCCGTCTCTATCCATATTTAAAGCCAAGTCTAGGAGTACGAGTACACCTACCTCTACATCTACATCTATAGCTCAAGAGAAACAGAAGGCAAAAGTCTACTTCAGACGAGGTTGCTATTTCCATCTCGATAGAAGCTCCTGGAGGTTCCTCTACCCAAGTATACTATCAAAGTCCCCGCTGACTGGGCAAGCTATAAATGTGACGAAATCCCAGAGATCACCTTCCACATCTGCTGGCCACTGAAGAGAGAGGACTCTTACGGGGGCCGTCTTCTCCTGCTAGAGCAGGAGAGATTCCTCAGGACGGGACCGAATCAGGAGAAGCAGGGTCCTTGCTTCAGCCCCCTGTGGTTTGGAGAGGAAGAAAAAGTGAGGAACGAGGGCAGAACAGCCTTTTGATGACCCCAGTTTCCTTCATGAAGCAAGAGGGAGAGAAATCTGTTGTGAGGGCAGCAGTAGAGGACGATTAAAGGGAAGTATGAAAGTTGGGAATTATCACTGAAGAGAAGAGGTGCAAAAATCTTTGCAAAATTAACAGAAAAGTGTGGGTTGCTGGAGTCCTGAAAGGGGTGAAAGCCTCTGGAATTTTTTTATTGCTAATCGGCTTGACTGTGAGACTGTTCGTATTGACATTTGATTCCGTGAAAACCGGGGAGAGTGGATATACTTTCACATCTGTTTTGGTTATATGTTTTATGCATGGTGAATTATCTATTCATATACTTTGTTCATATATTTTATTACTTTCTTTTCTAATTTCTTTCACCATACAACTATTTATGATAATATCCTTCCTTTGTGTTCATGTTTTTTCAATGTGCCTAAGTTTTTATTTGTATGTACCCAAATCTACTGAATTTTCTCTTTACCTATTACTCAGTATTTGTTAAACTTACAAAGTCTATGCTGTTGAAGAGACCTGGATATTTCTAAGATTTTCCTTTCTTGGCTTGCGGTTTTTGCCCCCCTCCCCATGTTTTGCTTTGCCTGATAAGATAAACATATCTTAATCTTCATCCCCTTCAGATGGCTAACAAATTGTATAGTCAACTTCCAATTATTCACAAGTTAGGGAGGCCAGCATAACATGCATAGTTATAATACTATGAATAATTTTCCCAATGAATACAGCAGATTGCCTTTTTTTCTTCCTGTAAAGCTTTCATTTCAATAAACTCTTTATCCAAAGCATCAGTTTATTTATTTAGTTGTTTGTTTGTTTGTTTATCCAAAGCATCAGTTTATAATGATAACATTTATCTGCACAAAAAGATAAGGTTGGTTTCTTTAGGTGACTCTATTATATTGGGCCTTGGTCTCCTTACGTGTAAGACATTTTAGATGATTCTCAAAGGCTTTCTCAACTTTGAAACTGTGTTATTTTTCTGAGCACCACGAACATCTGCCATTGTGCTAACTAGAGATACAAACCAACCTGTCTCCATTGGAGTAGGGGTTCAACACTGCAGCCTTCAGGCCATATCTGGCCACTGGCCAGTTTTTATAAGGCCCTTGAGCTAAGAATGGATTTTACATTTTTAAAGAGTTGCTGCACAACAACAACAACAAGAATATTTGGCAGAGGCCCAGAGATCATACGGGGTTCTCAAAGACTCAAACAGTTCCTACGTGGTCCTTTGTAGAATCGGCTGCCTGACCCCCACTTCGGTATCAGCAGGCATGTCTTTTGTTATCATAAGGCACCTCTCCAAAAGTATCATCGACAGAGAACATAACTTGTACCATATTTCTTTTTCTCCTGGGCACAAATTCAGAACACGTTTCCAGGCCTCCCTTGCAGTGAGGGCTGGCCGCTAAAGGAGTCTTGCAGGGTGGGATGTGGGTGGATATGATGTACCCAATTTCTAGACCTCTGCTAAATCTGAGATCCAAATTCTGTAGGTCTATGTCCACGCTCTGCTGTGTACGCTAGCTGATGTAGAGAATTCAGCAGAAGACACCAGCACTTTGGGAGATGGTGGAAGCATAAAGTAGAGGGAACCCACATTCCTGACCAACCTGGTGGTAGACTACCCACTGACAAAGAACAACTCATTTAACTTCATCTGAGTAAAATATAAACTTGTGTTGGTTAAGATGCTAAGTGCTTAGAGTTCCTAATAGCTGCTAGTGTTTATCCCAACAAATACAGAATTTCCCCTGCCGTGGCTCAGCTAGCACGTTGCTTCCATCTGCTTTGAGCAGGCAACCAGATCACCCAGGGCACCCAGAGCACCCAGAGCACCAAGGGCTGGTCAGTTTCTGAGTGAAAGGAAAATTCTATGCCATCAAGTGAAAACAGAGTTTTGGGTAGGCCAGAGGCCTTTGTCCATTGGCTAGTTAGCTTAGGACTATTCTTCTCTGAGAGATAACTCCATTCAAGTAAGTGGAGTGTGAGACCATCAACATTAAGTGCCTTGAGTCTCTTCTTTCCCTACCCTAGGGTGGGGGCTAATCAGAACAGAAGGGTTTAAGTGAGTATAAGTGCATTTCAACCTACCAGCCACAAAGTTGAGTTCTGAAGACATACAGAGAAGAATTATACTCTTTGGATATTCATATTACCTGGAGAAAATCACAGAAATAATCCTAGTATGTTTCTAAAATAGAGACCGTCCATGACAGTACAGAAAATGCTATCTCCAGAATGTTTGTATATAGCAACGAACAGCAACATTACTGAGTAGGTGTCACTATTAAGATACAATTGTCCCAGGGAGAAGTTAAGAGCATGAATGAACTTAGTAAGCCTGCGTGTGAATCCTTGCGGCACTCCTTACTTACTGATGACCTTCGATGACCGTAATCTGTTACTGTGTTTCCTCATTGTAAATAGGGGGAAATGATACCAACAATACCTCCTTCTTGAAATTAAAGTTTAAGTGAATTACTATTTTTAACTTAGAACAGTGCTGGCACATAATATGCAGTCGTTGATTTTAATTATTACATGAATCAAAATAAGGGAACTAAACCATTATGGAAGGTCTAAGGTCACACTTTGAAAATCGCCACGTCCTCTCTTCAGCCATGCACCTCCGTAAACACCTTCCCAGTATTTCACTGTTGCCCAAATCATCCAATTCTTCCTTCCCAGCCAAATTTTGAGAAAAGGGTTAAGCTATAGATACGGTTGCAACAAGTGGATAGGACGTAAAGGTATCACACTTGGATGTTACCTCAGGGGAAAGAGAGGGAGGGAAGCAGGGCACATGTGTGCTTACATTACGTCTGATGCCTCCCATCCCTCTAGAGCAGTACTTTTTGAGGGCAGAGCTCTATGTTCTAAGATTGAGACTTAGAGACCAAAAGCAGCTTCTCGCTTTCTCTAGAGGAAAGAAGAAGCTCTCCTTTCTTTTAAACCTCTTGTAAACTCAAGGTATGTGTAAGTCCTCTCTTTATTCTGAGTTGGAGAAAAAGAAGCCAAGAAATTCATAATCAGAAGGAAAAGTTCATTTTGGAGAAAATCTAATAGCCATATATATTTTATACACACACACACACACACACACGTATATATATGTATGGCTGTATATATATACACACATACATATATATTAATTATATATATATTTACTTACTCACAAGTGATCAAGATTCTGTGGCTTATATTATCTGCAGAATCTGAATGTTTGCACATTCTACTATTTTTCTCAGTATGCCTGGTTTTCCTTTGTTAAACGTTACAGTTTCTCAGAGCAGCCTAAAGAACTATATACTCTTACTCAGTGCAATTTGAAAAGCTTCTTTTGTTTTTTTCCAAAAGGAGATACTTTCATCATGCAGTTTGGAGTCACCTTGTTTGCAGTCTCTCAAACAAGTGATAATTTGCCATGGAGAAAAAGAAAGTCACATCCCATATGCCACATGAACATGCTAGTTTCTGCCATTAATTCGGAATTCTTAGTCCATCCTGGATGTTTTATAGCCTAACTGAGTGATAGGAAAGGAATTTTATATATTTTAGTTCTGTCCCTCTGCCGGCAGTGGAAGTAAATCCCAAAGTATTTCAGCAGGTGCTATTAATATGCAAATAACAGAGAATACACGATTTCTAATAGACCTCCCAACTGCATGGGAGGCAGCGCTGCTGGAGCAAATTAGCTTTCTGTAATTTGCATGCTTTTCATAACCTCCTGGGATTATATTTTAGATCAGAGACAATAAAAGCATATGCAGTTAGCTTAAAATGTAACTAATTTTAGACTTTGAAACAATTTTAACCTAACTTCTTTGTGGTGTTAAACAGCTATTTGCAAGGAAACTTTTATAACAGTCTATAATTTTCATAGCATTGATTTGCCATTAATGGCTCCATCTCTCCATACCATGCAAACAAATGTGGGATCAGACCAGGTGTATGGGTTTCCCAATTGACTGAAAAGACACAAGAGCGTGGTGAACAGGAGGCCTAGGACTATGCACTGTGGGCAGTTGCAAAGAATAGCATGAATCCGGAGAAAACATGAAATTGGCCCAAATGGCCTGATCAGCCAAAATGTTTTATGGTCAGAGCACTAAGCCAGGAAGATAAAGCCAAATTATTGAGCACACCATATAAATCTCCCAATATCTAAGTATCTAAATAAATAAAACCATATTGAAATAAATGAATAAATAATATAGGACTAACTGATTTTAACTATTTCTCCAACTCGTATCTTATAAATTTTAACTATGATTCCAATTTATATCTTATGAATAATGTGTTTTTAGAACTATTATCCTATGTCAGAGAAGTTAAGAAAGCTCCTTGAAAACTATTAATCCAGTCTGGCAGCATAAGTGACTGGGAGTTTTACATAATGTAGTGAGACTATGTTTTTCTGTCGCCCTCTCAGTGAGAAGAGGAAAATGGCAACAAATTGTACATATTTTATGGAGAAAATAAATTATTTTGATCCCTTCCTGGACTGAGAAGCCAGGTTTTTAAGTTGTTAGATGATTTTTTTTCAGCTTTTTGTTGTCTTAAATCCACACATGAAAATTTAATTGAAGAAATGAAATAATTAGATGTTTCAAGCTAAATGTCGCCGTTGAGTGTGTGGTTTTGATTTGGAGCCCAAATTGTCTAATGACTAAATTATTCTGCATTTTCTTTTGTTTCTATAGACACGGATGCATCGTAAGTTGAAAATATAAATATGTGACATGAGAAAATGTCAGAAATGGGAGTTATGGAAGACGTATTGTCTACCTATGTTTCTTAATCATTAGTCCAGTACCCAAGAGCTGACATGAGGTAAAATAAATGAGTTGAGGAAAAGAAGAAAAATAAAAGATACCTCTGCTCTGCAGAAGGAATATAATTATGAAATGCTCCTTTTAATACTTCTGCTTCCATTAGGCACAGATTCAGTTCAAGTAATCCTGCCTCATGATTCTTGCTGAAATGTGTGAATCAACCTAACAGTAAATGATCTGGCCATTTGACAGGCTTTGGATCTGTAAAGTAAAAAACAATTAATTTCAATATGAAAAATTAAGCTAAATCAATAATCGGGCATATGTACGTATTTACATATGGATACAATAGCAGTTTTGATGAACTGTGGATTCGAGTTTTCAGGGTATTATTATTTTTTTACTAATGATTATATTTTGGAAAACTGGACTTGTATGTCAAATGGAAAGAGAATCTACGTATGCTGTATATAAGTAAGGCTAGACATTATGGTAACAAGTTCTCGGATCATGAAAAATGATATTGAGATAAGTATAATTTTGTAACAAAATTAAAATAATCTAATACCAAGAAATATAAATCATATATTAATATATATTTGTAGATACCATAAATTTATATAAATACTCTTAATTATAATGCAGCTTATACCTGGTATACTATTTCTTCTAGTATCTTTGCTTCCATAGTAACCCCCTTAGGACTTTGTCTATAGTATCTCTTAGTTCTTTTCTTTCTTCTTTAATAACATAACCCAATTCATGGCTTTCGTTTTACCTCTCTGTTGCCAGTTCCCAAGCAATGTGTTTGGCTCTTATCGTTTTTTTGATTAAGCTGAATACAGTCCACCTTATGCATCCATTAAGGTCCAGTTCAAATCTGGGCTCCACCATGAAAGCTTCAATGGTGCCGCTGGCACAAACTCACCTTACTTTTCTCAGAAGTCCCACTGCTCTCAAATCATTCTCTTAAAAATATGACACTTTCCACATTTTAAAATTATATTGGAAATGTCTTATTTTCTCTGACTGAACCCCATGCTTCCTGAGAGCAAGATTTGTTGTAATCATGTGCTGAAACCCTTTCCTTAAATATAGCAGGGACTCTAGAAATAGTTAATGATTATTAATAAAGTTTCTATAAGCATTAATTTAGTGTCTTACATACTGTTGAATGCAGGGACAACTTCATCTTTCATACCTCCCTTTCCCCACATTTTTAAACAGATAACTACTCCTCTTACAGTAATTAACTCTGAAAAGCTCAGAACACATTTTCAGACTAAACAAGTTTTGACTGCTCTTATGTGACCTTAGGTATATCACCCATCTCTGCTGTGCCTGTGTCTGTATTTGTAAAATTGTAAAAGCTCACTCTCTCAACTGCTCTGAGTCTCTGTGAGGATTACCTAATGCAACATGCTTTGCATGAACATGTTCCGAAGGCAGGTCTTTATAAACATAGACAGGCAGTTCTCGATATTCTAGTTCTGGCCAGCGTTGCAGTGTCTATGAGTCACCGAGGGGCCCTGGTTGCCCCTCCACTGGGACAACATCTGAATGTCCTGTCTTTAGTTATGTGGCTGGCACCTCCTTGAAAAAGCCCTTTATGGTCTCTCCTTTTCTCATGGAAGGGATGTTTGGACACGATCTCCTTACCGGCTGAATTCAAGTCAAGGAGAACTCTTTTGGCAGCTGATGTGAAGCAAATTCTGGTTGGACGTGTTTAGGGCCTCAAGTCACAGAGCTGTGTTTATTTTCATTGAAAAAGCAGAGAGCAGGATGACGTGGCCCCAGAGTACACAGTAGCAGAGCTCTCGGTCCAACAGTAGACAGAAAGTGGTTTCAAGTATTTTAACCAAAGAATACATGAAGATTATTAGTTTTTCTTCTGAGAAACTAAAGGTTGCTCTTCTAGGCATATCACATAAATAGAAGCTAGGGAAGAAAATTTTTTTTCAAGAAAATGCTCCATTTGTTACTCAGTGAAGTATCCCAACACTCCCCAGGTTAAATAATCACAACAGTTTTGTCTTTCCCTAGAAATCATGGATTCTATCCCAACTCTCCCATGTTCCAGTCTTTAACACCAGAACTTCTCTCTTTTGAATGGTATTTTGAACAACAGTAGTGCTGAATATAGGTTTCTTCAATGAATTCCCATACCATTTTTTTTCAACCATTTTTATTGTTATATTGCTTCATTCCATTATAGTCTTACGGGCAACGCATCTCTTTTTAGTAGTTTTTCTTAAGTTTTTAAGTATAATTCCAGTACAGTTAACTTGCAGTGTTATAATAGTTTTAGGTGTACAATGTAGATTCAACAATTCTATACATTACGCAGTGTCCATCATGCTAAGCTCTTTAATTCCCTTCACTTATTTCACCCATCCACACACACATCTCCCCTTTGGGAACCATCAGTTTGTTCTCTATGCTTAAGAGCCTGTTTCTTGCTGATGCATAGGAGCACATGGACCCCAATGTTCGTAGCAGCACTCTCAACAATAGCTAAAACATGGAAAGAGCCTAAGTGTCCATCAATGGACAAATGGATCAAGAAGATGTGGTTTATCTATATGATGGAATACTACATGGCAATGAGAAACAATGAAATCTGGCCATGTGTAGCAACATGGATGGACCTTGAGGGTGTTATGCTGAGCGAAATAAATCAGGCAGAGAAGGACAAATATCATATGTTTGCACGTATAGGAGGATTAGGAGGAACTTAACTGAGGACCAAGGGGGAGAAGAAGGGGGGAAATGGTGGGGGAAAGGGGAGAGGCAAACCATGAGAGACTCTTGAATGCTGAGAAACAAACTGAGGACTGATGGATGTGGGGGGGAGAGGGGAGGGGCATGGAGGATGGCACTTGTGGGGATGATCACTGGGTGTTATGTGGAAACTAATTTGACAATAAACTATTTGTAAAAAAAAAAAAAAAGAGCCTGTTTCTTTGTCTCTTTTTTTTATTTGTTCATTTTTTTTCTCAAATTACACATGAGTGAAATCATATCGTATTTGTCTTCCTCTAGGTGACTTATTTTAGCATTATGCTCTCTAGCTCTATCCATGTCACTACAAATGGAAAGGTTTGTAGTTGACTAATATCCCATTGTACATATATGTACCATCTTTTACCACCTTTATCTATTTGCCGATGGACACCTGAGTTGCTTTCTTAATTTGGCTATTGTAAATAATGCTCCAATAAGCACAGGGATGCTTAGTCTCTTAGTTTAATTGGTTGTTTCCTTTACTGTAAAAGTTTTTTTTTTTAATTTTGATGTAGTCCAAATTATTTTTGCTTTTATTTCCCTTGCCTCAGGAGGCATATCTAGAAAAATGCTGCTATAGTTGATGTCATAGAAATTATTGTTGGTGGTCTCCTCTAGGATTTTTATGGTTCACAACTCACATTTAGGTGTTTAATCCATTTTGAGTATACTTTTGTGTATGGTGTAAGAAAGTGGTCCAGTTTCATTCTTTTGCATGTAGCTGTTTAGTTTTCCCGACACCATTTGTTGAAAAGACTGTCTTTTTCCCATTGGATAGTCTTGCCTCTTTTGTCAAATTAATTGATAACATAATTGTGGGTCTGTTTCTGTGCTTTCTATCCTGTTCTATTGATCTATGTGTCTATTATTGTGTTAGTACCATAGTGTTTTGATTACTACAGCTTTGTAGTAGAACTTGAAATCTGGGATTATGATACCTCCAGTTTTTTGTTTTTTTTTTTCTTTTTCGAGATTGCTTTGGCTATTTTGGGTCCTTTGTGGTTCCATACACATTTTAGGATTATTTGTTCTAGTTCTGTGAAAAATGCTGCTGGTATTTTGAGAGGGATTGCATTAAATCTGCAGATTGCTTTGGGTAGTACAGACATTTTAACAATATTTGTTCTCCCAGTCCATGAGAGAATGTCTTTCCATTTCTGTCATCTTCAATTTCTTTCATCAATGTTTTATAGTTTACAGAATACAAGTTGTTCGCCTTCCTGGTTAAGTTTATTCCTCGTATGTTATTATTTTTAGTGCAATTATAAATGGGATTTTTTTAAATGAATTTATCTTTCTGTTGTTTCATTATTCCTGTATAGAAATGCAGTGGATTTCTGAACACTGATTTCCCCAAACCTTCTTTTCCCCCATGTATCTCCACCATCAAATTCTAATGCCTCTGATTAATATTGGAAACACTTTTGTCACAAGAAATGAGTCCTCTCACAATAGCCTCCCTCAAGCCCTATCCATGCCCTGATTATCTTTTTAAAAAAAATTTTTTTTAAATGTTTTATTTATATCTAGGAGAGAGAGAGAGAGAGAGAGAGAGACAGCATGAGCAGGGGAGTGTCAGAGAGAGAGGGGGTCACAGACTGAAACAGGCTCCAGGCTCTGAGCTGGCAGTCAGCACAGAGTCCGACGCGGGTCTCGAACCCACGAACCGCGAGATCGTGACCTAAGAGAAAGTCGGACGCTTAACCGACTAGGCCACCCAGGCGCCCCAGTGCCCTGATTATTTTTTATTTGTCATGGAAAGGATCACAACTTGTATGTATTGAACATTGTTCATTATTTGTGAGGTGGACACTATGCTAGTACCCTTACATCGTCTCTCTTAATTTTCACAACTATCCTTCGAGGTAGTTAATATCATATTCATTTTAGAGATGAGAAAATTGAGTCCTCAGTGGGCCCGAAGTAAAAGTCTGAGGTAGTGGCAGAGACATTATTTATATTAAAGTCACAGCGATTATAGTTTCCACATTCCATTATACAACTAAAAAAGACTTCCTCAGTACACGTAAATATAACAATGCGCACATATGTATGCCCACACACAGAATACTTGTTGCTGAAGGTTCATTACCTAAAGCAATTTTTAGTGGTTAGACAAAAACCGCCACTTTAGTGACAAGTAGATGAACTAGAAACTACCAAAACAGCATGTTTGTTACACTGTTAAGTAGTGTTTAAGAATGCTATAGGCACGGATTCATATATATAAGTATTTACATGTCTTGTATACACAAGACTTGAAAGCAAGAATAACACTTTCTCCAAAACCAGTCCAATGATTTAACCCTACTCCTTTGTAACTGCAGATGACCCTAACCCAGCAGCCTATGGTACGAGAAGGACCCACATTGGCAAATGCTCAACGGGCAACAGGTGTTTCAGTTGGAAAGCGGTTGAGCAGGTACTTAGATTGGAGGGGGGATTAGAGGCAGTTGCCATCCACAAAAGAAGAGGATGAGGACCCAGATTCTGGAGATGGGGGCCTGGTCCAGAGCAGAAACAGCAGCCAGGCTAAGCCTCTGATGGACTGGCCCAGGAAACCCCATTAGCCCTAACCACAGCAGGTGCTGTTTCCACCAGTCTGCAGCAGGGCCTAGTCTATACCTGGTCAACTGCTCAGGGCTTCAAAGATTAGAGGGCATAAGAGATGAGGAGCTATGCAAGTCACCTCAATCCTCTTTTCTCATACCTGTTTCTTAGTCTTCTTTTTGAAGCTTCCTGGGGCATGATTACTCTTCAGCAGACCATGGTAATGTGCCTGGGAAAAAAAATGAAATTAAACTAATGCTTCAGAAATTCTTTCATAATGCAATCTGAACCAGTCCTTATTAATGAAGCCAAAGTATTTCCCATCCAACTGAAGTCCTGCAATTATTTAAATGCGTAAGTGAAACCATTCTTTATACCTTCATTCACAGTCCATTTAAGTCAGAAACTGAGTTTACTTGGTTTACTAACTGAGCATTAAGCACCATTTGAGCAGTTAAAGAACTATCAACAGTTGCAATGGCCCATAATAAATACATGTACAATTATTTCTATATGCAGTGTCCTTGATATTTGAAAATGATATTGCCAATACAGTTACCAATCATATGCCTAACTCTTCCTGTACAGCTAGTATTTTAGTGCAACTTTGTGTGCGGATTTTCCATTTATAGGGCATTCACATGATCTCATTTATTTTTCAACACAAACCAACATATTATTATTATTATTATTATTATTATTATTATACAATTAAGGAAATAGAATTTCATGATGTTGGATAACCTAAGAGGGATAAAATCAGGAGTTGGAAGCCCAAAGTCCTTAGCATACTGTCTCCATACATATCATAAACGAACATGATTTTTTCTTCATAGCTGTAATACAAAAATTCCGTGTTGCATGTCATACTTGCATAGTGGTCACTTATATGAAATACAAAGCTCATTTATGAGGAAGAATGATTAGTCACTTAAATTCATATGCCATTAAATCTTCTTTCAGTAATTCCTTCCATGGGGTATTTAAATTATTCACTTGGGGCATTCAGATTAGTTACAGTTTGCAAATATAAAAGAACTTTGCAGCAAACTATCTCAAAATAATATTCTTTAAGATTCAAGTTTTATTTAGAATTTTTAGTTATACATGTAATCATATATTTAATTTAAAAATATATACCACCCAGTAAATATATGTTGACAGATTATTTTTCAATTCTTAATATATTAGAAGTATGGGGTTTTATTTAAGCATTTTCGTAGAGGTTGAGAAAAAAGACAAGAAAACTTTAAAAATAATTTCCTACACTGAAGCCTATCTATTCAAAGACTTGCTTTGTAGATTTTTGGCTGGTATGAGATGAAGCTCATGAAAATTCTTTATGTCATTTGGACAGAAAAGGAAAAGGTTTTTATTGATTTCATTCTTCTTAAATCACTTTGCCTTGAAAATATTCCTTGAAGGATTTCTCAGAATAATTAATATGGACAAGGAATAGCATCTGAATAGATCTC
This sequence comes from Proteles cristata cristata, assembly GCA_017311185.1. Classification (NCBI taxonomy): domain Eukaryota; kingdom Metazoa; phylum Chordata; class Mammalia; order Carnivora; family Hyaenidae; genus Proteles; species Proteles cristata. The sequence goes on from JAESUZ010003395.1 coordinate 2,056,720, forward strand.
CCTAATGCACCCTCTCCCTAAATCCCAATAAAGTATCCATAAGGGCCCATAAAAGATGAAAATTTCACAGAAATTTCAATAAGTGACAATGTAGCTACTGCCAAAAATTGCACAAATATTACATGATCTACAAAATCTATGTAATTGAATAAAGCGGTACAACTAGTGGTTGTGTATATGTTGCTAAAACAAGAGATCCTATTGGCCTGAAAGAAAGAAGGGAAGCACTTTCCTTCCCTACCATTATCTGTCTCTGAGGTAGAGCTGCTTCACATCCCCCATCTGGGAAAACTTTGCTGCATGGGTGTTATGGAGTAAATGTTTGTGGTCCCTCCGCCCCCAATTTTTATGTTGAAACCTTAACTCCCAATGTAAGGGTATTAGGAGGTGGAGGTCTTTGGCAGGTAATTAGTTCAGGAAAGTGGAGCCATTATAAATGGGATTAATGCCTTTGTAAGAAGAGACATGAAAGAAATAATCTCTTCCTTGGCTGTGTGAAGACACAGTGAGAAAACGGCCATCTACAAGCCAGGGAGAAGACTCTCACCAGAATCCAAACAGGCTAGCACCCTAATCTTGGATGGTCAGTCTCCAAAACTGTGAGAAATAAATACAGTATTTGTTATGCAGACTAAGCTTACTAAAATAGAGATTTTATCTTAACACACTTAAATTACTGTTTCTCTTCTTCCATCGTTACATTCCTGCTACCACTCAGCCATTGAAGTCCCCAGAAAATAAGAGGTTAGGAAATATGGAGATGCTAATGGAAATGCACTTCGTCTTTGAAACAGAACCACAATATGTCATGCTTTGGATGGGAACAGTACCAGGAAGATGGGTGTTGGTGGGCATGATGATCACTGTAGGTTGTTTGAACTTCCCTGGTTCAATGTCAGTGAATCATGCAATGAATGCTGGAGATAATCTTAACTCAATCCAGAAGAGATGTGCTTAAAATCTGCTGAGCTGAATGGAATTGAGAATAGAATCTTAATGATACTTCAAATATATACTTAGAGATACTAAGTATAAGTGGTCCCCGTCACCAAGCAAGCCATACATAACAACTGGCTAGAAAAATACTGAGTGTGCCTATATTACTTTCACTTCAGAATCAGTAGAAAATGCTAGAATAGAATTTGGCATTTAAACAGTATGCAAAAATATGTGATTTGTGCCAATAGGCAAACGAAGGATCATATAAAAATCATACTGAGTTGTAAAGAAAACACATTAGTTGCAACATGAGATGGACAATGTAAGAAAAGATAATAAGTAAACCAAAATTAATAGTAGTAAAAACTACAGTCTTTACCATGGAACATAAAGAATAGATTGAATTAGAATGTAGGGATAAAGAGGGCAAACTTTAAAAGTTCTACCAAAATAATAGGGAAATAAAAAATCATGAGAGAAGTTTATGGGGAAAAAAGATAACACAAGTATGAAAAATCATATTTTTAAGAAAAAGATTAGGAAAAAATAATAGAAGCAATATCTGAGCTAAAAAAAAGAAAACAATATAGCTAAAGCTTGAAACAGAACTTAAAAACACATGCAAACATTCAAGTAGAAAAAAAAGATTAAAAACAAGCTACCTACAGGTAAACACAATTACGTCTGGCCTGAGACTCTTCCTTCACATCAGTGAATAACATGAGACCATGTGATTATAGTCTACAAAATCTTTAGGGAAACATTTATGATTAAAAAGTGAACATTTCAAGTTTATATTAATATGTGAGTAAAAAAGTCATTCTCTGATATGTATGGGAGGATAAATTTAGCATCTATTTTCTTCCTGAAAAAAAAAAAAAAAAAAGACTTGTTGGAGACCTATTTCAGGAAATTGAAAGATAAATCAAGATTACAAAGTCTCAAAAGGATAACAGGATATTGGACAGTATTTTTTAAATGTTATGATTCTGAATACTGAAATCAGTATTGCAACCAATATGTGTTAAAAATTAATTTGTGCTGCCAAACACAAAATAGAATGCAGAAGTCAGGAATATTTTTGAAAGAAAAAAAATACAACATGAAATATATCAACTGACATTAATCTATGTTTAAAATCTAAAAAAACAGAAATTCTAAGAAAGGATTCAAAGTAAAATTGTACTAGTTTCCTCAAGTTATTCATAGCATCTCAATATTCTGCTTTCATCTTTTTAAATCATTTATCAAAATATATTCTCATTGAAAAAAACATAAAACAATATGAAAATGTATGTAGTTAAAGCCACAAACTCCCCCCTTATACACGTGGTCACCAAAAGATGTAATCATAAAAGAATGGTTTGTATATATTTTTTCAGATTTATGAAGTTTGCCAAAATATAAGAACATGCATATATATACAAGAGCACACATACAAATACATATATATGTGTATATATAGAACATGTATATATGTGTAAATGTGGAGCATATATATCTATAGTAATATCATTATATGTAGTACTTATAATTTTACATACATAGTAGGTAGTTATTTTGCATATTATTTTTGAAAAATTATATATGAAGATGCCACTTTGCAAGATTTTTTTCACTCAAAGAGTTATAATAGATGTTATTTTTCTACATTATTGGAATTACACCAAAATAAAAAGCTTTGACACAGCGAAGGAAGCCATCAACAAAACAAAAAGGCAACCTACTGAACGGGAGAAGATATCTGCAAGTAAAACATCAAATAGTCAATATTAAAAAAATATAAAGAACCTATATAACTGAACACCAAAATAAATAGATAGATAGACAATAATCTAATTAAAATTAGAAGGAAGACCTGAATAGACAGTTTTCAAAGAAGACATCCAGATGGCAAACAGTCACATGAAAAGATGCTCAACATCACTCATCATCAGGGAAAGACAAATCAAAACCACAATGGGATAACATCTCATAATTGTCAGAATGTCTAGAAATCAAAAAGACAAGGAGTAACAAGTATTGGCAAGGATATAGAGAAAAAACTACCCTAGTGCACTGTTGTTAGGAGTGTAAATTGGTGCAGCCACTGTGGAAAACAGTAAGAATGTTCCTCAAAAAATTAAAAATAGAAATACCATATGATCCAGTAATTCCACTACTGGGATCTACCCAGAGCAAATGAAAATACTAATTTGAAAAGATATAGATAGATAGATAGATAGATAGACAGGTAGATAGATAGATATCCCTATTTTTATTGCAGCATTATTTACAATAGCCAAGATATAGAAACAACCCAACTATCCACCAATAGTTGAATGGATAAAGAAGGTATGGAATAAATAAATACATAAAAACTCCAATATTTTCATTATTAAAATAATAGTGTAACAAACATTCCTAAACATATATCCTTGCATATATCTGTTTTAGTATTTTTGGGCAAAATGCATCTAGAAGTACAATATTTGTTTTAGTGAATATGCACATTTTACACTTTAAACAACATTTATCCCTTTCTTGAAGAATCTAGGTTTTCATCTAAGCTAAGATTGCCTCTCAAAATTTGCCTCTCAAAATGAAGAGAGTATCCCATCTGGTAACCTGCTTCTGTTTCCTGAACAAGGAACTTCTAAAGCCACAAGGCGCATATATATATATAAATATATATATATATATATTTATATATATATATATATAAATTTATATATATACATATAAAATTTTAATGAAATTTTGTATTCATGGCTCTGGAAGACTAAATATTTAGTTCTGCTGAGGAAGCTATGGCACTTGCCAGTAGTGATCACTTTAGTACTTTAGATACTTATTTGTAAACATCAACAAAACAGACAAGAACAACTGTACTTTGGAAAAAATAAAAATAAAATAAATTTTAAAAAAACGAGACACACTAGAATTAAGAGTCTGAATCATGAGAGAAGAAAATATCCTAAGAAAACAGATGTAATGTAGGAAATAGAAGACAATTTTAAATTAGTTAAATTTGTATCTCCAGAAAGATTCAGTGATTTATCACAAACAGAAAGCAACTACATACTGATATGAACAGGAAAGGCAAAAACAACCCATGTGCTTAGAAATTAAAAACAAAGTTACAAACTGAAAATTAATAATGATACTGGTACTGAAGAGTTGAATTAATCAGTACTTAAAAGTGAAATAATAATGTGGATTTGGATTGCAAGGGACAGTAGCAGCCAGATAAATCGATACAAGTTATAGTTAACTCTAAATACTATTTGGTGTCAGAGTTGTTAAATGACTGCTAGTTTTAAACAAGCAAAAGCACAGCGTGAAATCAGTTTCCTGACTTTCTAGGAGAGGATTTCTAAATAATTTTCTTAGAAGTGGATGAAGAAGAGAGTTAAAGGGGTGGGGGGAGCTTTGCAAGTAGTATTGTCTTAGTTCAGGAAGAAAGTACAGAAAAGTTCAATGACACTTGCCAAAAGCTTAACAGAGAGGGGGTCTAATGAACTTTTCTTAGTCAATTAAGGGATGGATACAATACAGGGTGCCCATTTGAACTGTACATTTTTTTTTTTTGAAAATTGGGCAATATGAACACTTGTGTGACCACCATCACAATTAAGATAGAACATATTTCCTTCAACAAAATATATTCCTTTTGCCCCTTCCCAATCAATCTCATACATCTAGTACAATCAATGACTGGTTACTTTCTGCTGTTAGAAATTGGGTATCTTTCCTACAGTTTCTTATAAATGAAACCAGGAACCATACAGCATGCACTCATTTGTGTCTGGTTTCTTTTCCTAAGTGTATGTTTTTAAAATTCATCCATGTTGTTGCATCTATCAATAATGGGTTCTTAGTTATTTTGTGAATTGCATTCCATTGCACAGACCACAGGGTCTTTTTTTTATACATTCCTCTGTTGAAGGACATTTGAGGTGATTCCTATGAGTGTTAACTGATGGATTATGTATCAGGTGTATGTTTCCCAGTCATTCTATGCCTGGCCTCATAGTAGGCATGTGAGGTTAGTTTTCAGCCACGGACTTGAAGGGACCCCAAGCCATTTTGGGAATATCCCCCTTTTTTTCTTGCAAAGTTCTCTTCTTATCACTTCTTTCCCTCTCAAATTCTAGCTAACTTCATCCTTTTGAATGCCAAACTGTCTCCTCAAGTCAACAAGACCTGTGGCCACTGGTAGGGATCTCCTTCCCTGTGCCCAAAGTCGGAAATGAGCTCGAGGCAGAAAGCTGGGGCAACCTAAGGGCAAAAGTCATCTGGGATCACAGTCCTACACTGCTTATTAACCAGTGTCTGAAAACAGTGACTTCATATGTTTTGTCTAGTTTTTTGTTTATTATGGGAAATTAAGTTTGGACTTTGTTAATTTCTTCGGTCAGGAAATCAGCAGTTGATATTGATTAACCTTTAGTCGAATAGTGAATTTAACTGTTTATAAATTTAGGAAAAAAGACTCTTAGAATAAAAATAGAAAATAAAACTTACAAATTATCAGAATAAAATAAAAAAGAACCAGTAGAAATTAGAAATGCAGCCAACAAAATAAAGAGACAAAAGTAGCAACCACAATAAATGTGGAATGAATTAATTAACTGGGACAAGACATAGTGTTTAAATTGTGTTTAAAAATCCAACAGGATGTTCTTTATAAGACATAATAAATATAATTAAAATATTAATAGTTTGGAAATAGTGATACGGCTTCATTCTTGATTCTGCTATATAGAAAATATAGTTTAATGTTATTTGAAAACTCACATTCAAGTGAACAAAAGTCAAGGTAAAGCTAAATATGATTGGAAAAGATAAAAAGCAAACAACACAGTTCTTATGGTAAAATAAACCAAACATCTCATTTGTATAAAATAAAGGGGAAAATATCTATTAAGAAAAATTAAAACTACAGGAAGAACATCAAACATCCTAAATATAATAAATGTAAATGGGTAAAACTCCAAACATTTCTAACTGACACTAACAAAAGGTCATGATATATACCACCCACTTCTAAAAGATATCACAGTAATAAGAAAGTATCAAAAAGAATATTAGGTAAAGATATATCAGTCAAAATAGAATTTAAAATGGTGGTATTAATATTATAAATATAAAATTATAGAAAAAATGAAGACAATGATGATTATTTTGTGTTGAGAAAAGATATTCAGTGTGGTATTGAAGGTCAATTCACGAGAATCAATTACATGTTCCTCTTCTCACCTTCACATTCAGTGGTGTCACAGAGATAGCTTGAAATTGGCTACAGTAGCTTAGAATTTGACAAATGTTTCAAGTCAGACCTCCTCTCCCCCCAGCAGAGACTTGGTTGTTAAACATCTACCAGTACACCACTGAACATAATGCAAAATGAATATTAAACACTTCTGATTCTGTAAGGCCCAATAGCATAACTTAGAAATGGAGAGCACAAGCTTATCAGAAATTCAAAGACAATATGACAGAAACTCAATATTTGTGGGAGAGATTAATATATCTCTGTCAGCTTTTGATGATTCAAGTAAGCACACAAAGTACAATGAAGCAGCTGATTTGGATTATATAATTAATAAATGACCTACTTCATCATATTGATGTGAATTGCAAACATTAATGAATATATTTTTGTTGCATATATAATTTAAAATTATAGTAAATCAGACAGAAAAATCTCAGTAATTGCCAAAACACTTAAATAATGAGGTACATAAGTCTTGGGCCGAAAGACAACCAATTAGAAATAATAGAAAGTTAACTACTATGATTGCCCAACGAAATGTCCTCCCTCTCTCCAACACAGAAATCATCCTAAATAACTAAGGTGAATTTGAAATCAGTAACTTAGTTGAACATAATTTTAAAAATAACAAAAATATGACTGTTGCATTAAAAATATTAAAACTATAAATTTGTATTTTCTGATCCAATCATAAGGTAGCAAAAGTCAGAAAAAGCCCAAAAATTTTATAATTTTTTTATTTGCAAACAGCAACAAATTATCTAATTTCTATTCAGTACATCTCTAAATTATTAGAGTGGGCGAAACAAAATCAAAATATATAACATACAATATTTCTGATAAGTAATTCTGAAATTTATTGTAAAAATGAGAATAAAAATTATATATATGATAAAAGGGATGTTTCCAAAGAACAGGTTAAAAGCAATATTTATAATGATCTCCAATAAATATGGGGAGTTTAGAAATAATTAAATAGTAGCTAACATATTTTGAGTCCTTACATAGTGCCAGACACTATTCTAAGAACTTTAAATTTATTAAACTATTTAATTCTCAGATAAAAGTATATGGTAAGTGGGGTGGTTCACACATAAGGAAACTGAGACATTGAAATGTTAAGCTATTCATTCAAGGTTAAGCAGCTGGTAACGGCAGACCTGGGACTAGAAAAGAAATCTGGTACCAGAGTCTCTACTCTTAAACATCACACTGCACCACCACCCGGAACATTTTATGTGAAACTAAGCTAAATAGGAAGTGGAAGAAAAAGGCCAACTGCATAGAAAAAAGCGAAATCATTATAGATTAACTCTGAGTAAGATTTTTACACCAGACAAACTTTACAAATGATATTTTTTCAAACTTTCAAGTCACATGATCAGGAATTAAACCAGAAACCAGAGAAGAATAGTACTGTTTCAGGAATTAAGAAATACAAGGAGAGACGAGACAGGGAGGAAAGAAAGTAGAGAGAAAGAGAAAAAGGGAAGAAGGGAAGAAGGAAAAGAAGGAAGCAGAGAGGAAGAGGAAGATAAGATCTCTTTTCCCATTAGCTACTTTTTAGGACTATAGACTGTTCCTGAAACAGTGGTGGGTAAAGATGATAAAGGCAAGAAAATGTGTAAGAAATGCATTGATGACAGGGCGCCTGGGTGGCTCAGTCCATTAAGCCTTCAACTTCGGCTCAAGTCATGATCTCGTGGTTTGTGAGTATGAGCCCCACATTGGGCTCTGTGCTGATGTCTCAGAGCCTGGAGCCTGCTTTAGATTCTTTGTCTCCCTCTCTCTCTGTCTCTCCCCCACTTGTGCTCTGTCTCTCTCCCTCTCAAAAATAAACAAACAAAAACAGAAAAGAAATGCATTAATGATGCCATAGGAAAATAATTTTATTAGAACAAAAGACAACTCTCCCTCTCAAAAATAAACATTATTTTTATTTAAAAATGCATTAATGATCCAATAGGAAAATGATCTTACTAGAAAAAAACAAATGTAACCAAAATCAAGATTTTCTCACTGACATTATGTTTTGTAAGTATACATTTATAATCATATATAACTATTCTTAATAATCCTTCAGAGTAAAATCATTAATTTAAATTTGAAAATTGCTTATCCAAAAACAGTACTGAGTTTCTATTGAAATATTTGTTTTAATAACTGAATTTACAAAACCATAATGTTTCTTAGGAAGGTATTATAGCAGAAGAGAGTACATATGGCTTTAACACAAATAAGAATATTTATCTGAAACTGACAGCAAACATAATCCTTGTGAGTAAATACCAAGTAAGATCATCAAAAAAGTTAGTTAAAAAACAAAGTCTTGACCACTGCTGCTATTATTAGGTATGCATTTGGGTTTTTTTTTTTTTTTAAGTTTATTTATTTATTTTGAGAGAGATAGCAAGAGAGAGCAGAGACAGAATCCCATGCAGGATCCATACTGACAGCGAGGAGCCCAACATGGGGCTCGAACTCAAGAACCGTGAGATCATGACCTGAGCTGAGGTCAAGAGCTGGATGCTTACCCAAGTGAGCCACCCAGATGCTCCTATTATATATGTATTTCTGAACATTACAGGCAATGCAAAAGGATTAGAAACAGGAATTAAAGGTGTAATCAAAGCGAGAACACAAAACTATGTTTCTGTTATTCAGAGATGTCATCTTCATGACAAAGAAAAGCCAATAAAAGCAAACACAAGTTTATTATATAAGAAAACGTCAAGATAAAAGACACTCATAGGAAGATCCCTTCTCTCCTCATAATACCAATAACCATAAGGTTTTTTTCCACAAAGACAAATACGCATGTATGTATATATGTATGTGTATATATACTTGTATGTGTATCCAGAAGTAATACTTAAAATTGTTTTCCCCACAGTTTTTAGACCCTTACTTCATTTCATTACAGCACCTAGTATATTATAGATTATAAAAAAAACAACCTCTACCCCTTTGGCAGAGTAAAAGAATGGTAAGAGCAGGGTTTTCACTGCTGTTTGTAATGGCTGCCATACAATGAGCATCCAATAAATAATCATGATGGTAGCTGTTATAGGAGAGAGATGACCTGACAGATGAAAAGAGACTTGTTCATCATCATCCTATTTCAAGAAGAATTCATTTGAGTCCCAATGGATATGCAGTTTTGTAAACTAATAAAAATATTTTCATGTCACAATTAGAAAAAGAAATAGGAAATGATCACCAAGAATATTCTGGAAAAGAAATTCTTTCCTGACCTCGAAGATTTTAAGGTAACACTTGCATTTGTGCAAAAATTAGCAAATGCATCAAAGGAACCTAAAAAACAGCCCCAAAACTGATCCTAGTTAAAAGAAGAATTTGACTAATGGAAAGGGAAACATCACAGAATAATAAGTGAAAAATCAGTCATTCAATAAATGGGATTTAAAAAATAGATATTAGTGAAAATACATACTGTATATTAAAATAAATCCCAGGTAGAATGAAAAATTAAAAATACTGATTACCACATAAGAAGAAAAGCTCAAAGAGCACAGTATTTAAGTATTTGTGGAGTAGGGGAGTGTTTTCCACATTAAAAAAGGCAGAAACATTGTATCAAAACTGCATAAGTATTAAGTAACAAAGAGTAAGCTGGTAGAAATTTATTTTCATCAAATATTAAGGAAGAGTTACTACCCCCAATATGAAAAAAGCTCTTGTAAATTAATAAAATAAGCATTATAACTTCAATAGACATATGAACCAATAACAGAAGCAAATTATTTGCACACATAAAAGAAATTCAAATATCCAATAAATACATGAAAAATTGCTCTGCAATGACAAACTAACTTTAATTTACCAAGGAACAAATGATCTTTAGAATTGTTAATACTCAGTGATGATGAGGGTGTGTGTGGGAAGTGGGTAGTAGTGTTCTTGTAAATGTTTTGCAACCGGCTTTCTGGATAAAGTTCTCAGATAAATATTGGTTGATATTTAAATTTAATATTAATGACTAAGGCATAATAATTAAAGTAAAAAAATGAAAAATGACAAAAGTCAAAATACCACTTACTCTTCTTTTTTAAATGTTTACTTATTTTTGAGAGAGACAGAGAGAGACAAAGAGAGAGAGCGCACGAGTCCACAAGAAGGGGAGGGGCAGAGAGAGAGGGAGACACAGAATTCGAAGCAGCCTCCAGGCTCTGAAACTATGATCTGTGAGATCATGACCTGAGCCAAAGTCAGGCATTTAAACCAAATGAGGCACCCAGGCACCCCAAAATGCCACTTACTCTTCAGTAAAATAAGTAACTTCTTTGCTACATAGTATAATTGATTTATTGAATAACAGAATAATTATTTTCTCAATGTTGAGCACTATTCAAAATATAAACACTACAGACATGACATATTTTGAAAGTAAATTTGCATTATCATGGGGCACCTGGGTGGCTCAGTTGAGTGTCCGACTTCGGCTCAGGTCATGATCTCACAGTTTGTGAGTTCTAGCCCCGTGTTGGGCTCTGTGCTGACAGCTCAGAGTCTGGAGCCTCCTTCCTATTCTGTGTCTGCCCCTCTCCTCTCTCTGCCCCTCCCATGCTCATGCTCTGTCTCTCTCTGTCTCTCAATAATGAAAACGTTAAATTTTTTTTTAAAAAGTAAACTTGCATTATCAATATTTTCTGTATTGCTTCATTAAGTCTTGAAAAGCAATGAAACAGTAATTCGGGTCCTGTTCTGCAACATCTGTTCATAATGGGGAAATAATCCCGCCAGCCTGATGTCAATCTTTGAATGTGGAGTTGCTGAGAGATACACAGTGGCACATCAAAATATAGTATTTCCACCAAGTAGGTATAATATATACAAATATTAGAAAGTGATGAGTTTTATCATATTATGGGAAAAACTATAAATTTGAGAAAACTCTGTACTGTTTGATCTGAATTTTGCAAAATCTGTTGTGTGTACCCAGTGCTTGTGCTTGTTTATATGTATTTTCAGGGATGTGTAAATGTTTGTATTTGTTTTATCTGGGGGCGTAGGATGAACTGTATTATGTTATTTCCATTTTTCTATTATTTTCCAAATTTTCTGCAATTGGCACATATTTTTTTCTTTCTTTACTTAAGTGCAATAATGAAGTGGCAGAAAGAGAAATTAATAGAATAATCTAATTTACAGTTGCATCAAAAATAATAAAATACCTAGGAATAAGCTTAACCAAGGAGGTAAAAGACCTGTACTTTGAAAAGTATAAAACACAGATGAAAGAAACTTAAAATTGCACAAACAACGAAAAGATATTCCATACTCATGGGTTGGATGAACCAATATTACTAAATTACCCTTACTAACCAAAGCAATCTACAGTTTTAATGCAATTCCTATCAAAATACCAACAGTATTTTTCACAGAACTAGAACAAATATTCTTAAACTCAGTATGGAACCACAAAAGACCTCCAATAGCCAAAATAATCTTGAGAAAGAAGAAGAAAGCTGAAGTCTCACAATCCCTATTTCAAAATATTCTACACAGACACAGCCATATTTTGTTTTGTAGTCAAAACAGTATGGTCCTGGCACAAAAGCAGACACATAGATCAATGTAACAGCATAGAGAGCCCAGAAATAAACCCATGCTTACCTGGTCAATTAATCAGTGACAAAGGAGTCAAGAATATACAATGTGGAAAAAGACCGTCAAATGGTACTGGAAACACTGGGCAGCTACATGAAATTGTACCACTTTCTTATACCACACACAAAAATAAACTCAAAGTGGAGTCAAGACCTAAACGTGAAATATGAAGTCACAGAACTCGTAGGAGAAAACACAGGCAGTGATTTCTTTGACACTGGCCATAGAAACATTTTTCTAGATACATCTCCTCAGGCTAGGGAAACAAAAGCAAAAATTAACTATTGGGACTGTACTACAGTTAGCACATACTTTTCAATCATATACTTTTACAAGAGAGAGAGAGCGCAAAAGCAAGAGAGAGAGAGAGAGAGATGGAGCACACTAGAGACCATGAGTGAGGGAGAAGGGCAGAGGGAGAAAGAGAGACTTTCAAGTAGGCTCCTGTGCACGGAGCCCGACGTAAGGCTTGATAGCATAACTCTGGGATCATGACCTAAGGCAAAGTCAAGAACCAGTCTGTCAACCAACTGAGGCACCCAGGAAACCCTCAATCATATACTTTTTTGTAGTTCTTCCAATGGAAGCAAAAAATGAATTTGTTCCTGTTAGAAAATATTGTGCTTCATGTCTTCTAGGATTTAGGAAAGAGGGGAAAAGGAATGTACGAAAAAAGTAGGATGTTTTTGGAAAGATTAAGTCCTCTGGAATTTGTACACTGTAGCTTAATTTCTCACACCCTAAACAGATTACAAATTCAATTTTATTTTTTTTTTATTTTTTTTTTTAAATATTTTATTTATTTCTAGCAGAGAGAGAGAGACAGCGTGAGCAGGGGAGGGTCAGAGAGAGAGGGAGTCACAGACTGAAACAGGCTCCAGGCTCTGAGCTGGCAGTCAGCACAGAGCCCGACGCGGGGCTCGAACCCACGAACCGCGAGATCATGACCTAAGCGAAAGTCAGACGCTTAACCGACTAAGCCACCCAGGCGCCCCTCCAAATTCAATTTTAATAGCATTCAATGTCCAGCATAGGCTTTAAATTCTTTTAAGCCGTGTTCTTAGGTCCTCTACCAAATCAGAATGTTCTCGAACTGCCAAATTGAGGTTCTTTCTCCATTAAACTCAACACTTGCTAACACATCATCATCCCCAGAATGAGGCAATGTGTATTTAAAATCTGTATTTCTACATACATTTTCCACATGCTGATTGTAGAGAACGTGGTAAGCTCCATTTTGATTCA
>JAESUZ010003396.1:0-66800 GCA_017311185.1 Proteles cristata cristata
CGCATCTGTACGTAAACACCGCTACCACAGGGAAACGGGAGGTTGGTTGAGAGACGGCCTCCCCGCTGTGTTCTCTCGCGGAGCGGATTCGCTATCACTCCCCTTCTCCTTCCACCCACGTGTTGTTAAAGGGCATTAACTTCGGGGAAACAAGACGGAAACGGAAGGCTGCGTTTCACACAGGGTTGGCTCAGAGAGCTGAGGATCCTCGACTCTCCTCACCGCTCTTCGCGCCTCTTTGGTACCAGTACTAACATAGGGAAACACGCTGTTGGGTGCCCGATGGGTTCGCCCCAGTGTTCCTTCATAGTGGTGAGTAGACGATAGTTACTTTTTCACTGAATCGAGTGTATATTTCTTCTTAATACCTCTATAGGTTTTTTTTCTAATGTTACTTTATTAGAAAAGATGGTAACTAATTTCTGCATTCTCTATAGTTTTGTTTCCGGGAGCTGAGGATAGTGAATTGTACGTCATTGTGACAACTTTAGACGATAGTTACCTCATGCTCCCCTGCATGTGTTTCCAGACCTGACTCGGTGAAAGGAGAGAGAGCGTCACTGAATGTTTCGTTGCGCACAGCGTTCTTTCACCGAAGGCCGCACGGTTCCCCGAACCCTCGTACCTCCAAGCATGTGTTTGCCAAGGATTAGGAACTTTGCGAAACAAGGTTGGTAGCTGAACACTGCTTTCCTCACTGTGTCTTTCACAGAGTTGAGTATCGAACCCTTACCGTTTACATCGGTCGAAGCGCGTGTTGTTTTCGACCATTACTCTCTTAGCGAAACAAGATGTGAACGGAATGCTGCACACCCGTCGGTAACAGAAGGGTGCGTTCTGTCCCGTGGTCGTTCACTGAGCTGAGAACTCACACTTCCGTTAGACTTCTGCTATACGTGTGTGTTTTCAAACGTTTTCAACTCAGTGATAACAAATCGGCAACGGACGGCGGCGTTCCGCATACTCTTCTTTCGCAGAGTGGGAGTACGTAACACTTATACTTCCAAGCATGTGACGTCCAACAAAGCGAAACAATTTGGTGGTAGCCTGCTTCCTTCCGCATCGCGTTCTTTCACAGACTTGAGTCTAGAACATCGATGCTTCCACGCAGGTGGTTTGGAACATTACGAACTTCGGGAAACAAGATGGTACCGACACGGGTGCCGCAGTCCTCACGGTGTTCTTTCGCAGAGCTCAGGACACTGCACGTCCCTCGTTGGTCTTCACGCCTGTTTCCTTAGAGCACTACCACAGAGGGAGGCAAGAGTTGAGCTGAATGACGGCATCCCCACTGTGTTCCGTCACTGAACACAGTTGCTATCACGTCCCTTGAAGTGCACACACACGCGCGTGTTTCGACAGCATGAACTTAGCCAAACAAGATGTTGACGCACTGCTGAAATTCCACACAGTGTCGTGTCGCTTCCGAGAGCCGAGGACCCTTGACTTCCCTCACGTTTTCTTAGCCTCTGTTTGGTAACCTTACTGACAGAGGGGAAAACTTCTGTAAGCTGAAAGGCGGGTTCGCCCCAGTGTTCTTTCATAGAGTGCAGTTATGTGGCGCTCCCTCCTGCTTCCATCCGTGTGCTTCGGAACACGACGAACTTAGGGAAACCTGAGGGTAGCGGAATCGACGCGTTCCGTAAAGTGCTCTTTCACCGAGTGGAGTAGAAACACCGCGGACCTTACCTTCCAACTTCTAAGCATGGGTCTTCGAACATTTCCTGTCACAGTCAAGCAACACGAGAACAGACTGCTTGCTGCATTCTGCACAAGCCGTTCCTTGATTCAGTTGCGTATCTCACAACTCCCCTTGTTCTTCTGTACGTGTGTGTTCAAACGTTTCCAACTCATTCGAGCAAGATGGTAACTCAACCCCGCGTCCCGCACCGTGGTCGTTCCCCGAGTTCGGTACAAGGGAGTACGAGAATGCTGCGTTGCGCACGGTGGCCGTCCGCAGAGTACAGTCACTGACTACCATGCTTCCATGGGAGTGTTTTGGAACACTACTAACTGGGTCAGGGAAACAAGGGGTGTGTGTGTGTGTGTGTGTGTGTGTCTGTGTGTGACAGAATTCCTCATTCTGCGTAGTGTTCTTTCCGAAAGGGGCGTGTATAACACGGATACGTCCGTGCACGTGTTTTGGAAACGTTACTAACTTCAGCAAACAAGGTGGCAACTGAACGTGGCCTTGTGCGCGGTGTACTTTCACCGAAATGATCCAACTGCCCGTACGCTGTGCTTCCGAACATGTGTTTTCAAGCAGTGCCGTCCTAGGGAAACAAGATGGTCACCGAATGATGCCTTCCGCACCGGGTTCTTCCACTGAGTTGAGTACACCACGCTCCCGTTATACGTTTGTACACGTGCTCTAAACATTCTTACCTTTCTGAAGCAAGATGGTCATGAATGACGCATTCTGCGCACTCTTCTTTCACTGGGTGGCGTGTAGAACGCTCCCCTTTTCCTTCTAAGAAGGTATCATCAAGCAGGGCTGTCTCAATGAAACGGGATGGTTACTGAAACTGACTTAACGGCCTTCCGCACTGTGCCTTTCACAGAGTGGCACACGTAACCCTTCGCTTTACATCTAAACAGGAGCTTTCAGACGTCACTCTCTTAAGTGACGCAAGATGTGCCCCGAATGCCGCATTTTCCACACAGTGTTCTTTGACTCCATTGCGTATAGAACACGTCCCCTCGTGCTTCTGCCACATGTGTTTTCTTGCCCAAAGTTGAGTCCCAGAGCACAGACACTTCGGCGCATGTGTTTTGGGAACGTTACTAACTTTAGGGAGACAAGAGGGTAACAGAATGCTGCATTCGGCGCGGCGTGTGCGTTCGCAGAGCTGAGGATACCGCCCTTCCCTCGTGGATCTCCGCATCTGTACGTAAACACCGCTACCACAGGGAAACGGGATGTTGGTTGAGAGACGGCCTCCCCGCTGTGTTCTCTCGCGGAGCGGATTCGCTATCACTCCCCTTCTCCTTCCACCCACGTGTTGTTAAAGGGCATTAACTTCGGGGAAACAAGACGGAAACGGAAGGCTGCGTTTCACACAGGGTTGGCTCAGAGAGCTGAGGATCCTCGACTCTCCTCACCGCTCTTCGCGCCTCTTTGGTACCAGTACTAACATAGGGAAACACGCTGTTGGGTGCCCGATGGGTTCGCCCCAGTGTTCTTTCATAGAGGTGAGTAGACGATAGTTACTTTTTCACTGAATCGAGTGTATATTTCTTCTTTAATACCTCTATAGGTTTTTTTTCTAATGTTACTTTATTAGAAAAGATGGTAACTAATTTCTGCATTCTCTATAGTTTTGTTTCCGGGAGCTGAGGATAGTGAATTGTACGTCATTGTGACAACTTTAGGTAATGATTACAACACTCAATTCTGGTTTTTCCAGCTTGAATTGACTCTTCAAGTTCAGTATGTATCCCTATGTCAGGATATTCTTGTTCCTCAGTTCATCCCACTGAGTTGAGGCCTGCTCGTTGCTTGTTTGTCACTGAACTCAGTTTCTTCAAGGAAAAAGGATAGATTAATATTAAGGACTAAACAAATTATTCAACAACAGACAATGTAGAGGGACTTTCGGAGCTCCAGCGAAGAAGTCATGGGACAATATTCCTACTGGGATTTTGAGTAGTGATATGGTAACCGTGTGCGAGGACCGTTCCTCCTCCATCACTGAGTGAACGAAGAGTAGGTTCTGAACAGAAGTGTCTGTTCTCCCTGACATCTCTTGGAATCAAACACTTGCCTTAATGCTTCCTCTGGGTTTGAGTTTCTACGACATTGATTCAAGTTAAGATATTAACAAGGCAGTTACCTTTCACAGATTCAAAATTTGCAAATTTAATTAATGATTTGACTAAAATAGTGTTCTGTCTGTTGCAAATAGTGGTCACCTTGTGAAAAGAAGTTTGAAAAACTCTGTTCAGGAATCTTTCACCCCCCTGTGTACCCCTTACCTGGTTGAGCAGCCCTGAAGTAGAACTCAATATTTATTTTGGATGTTTCTCCTTGTTCTCAATTTAAAAAAAAATTTATTTAATGTTTATTTTTGAGACAAAGAGAGACAGAATGCAAGCTGGGGAGGGGCAGAGGGAAGGAGAAACAGAATCCCAAGCAGCCTCCAGGCCCTGAGTTGTCAGCACAGAACTTGATTCAGGGGTCAAACTGCCATGAGATCATGACTTGAACTGAAAACAGTCGCTTAACCTACTGAGCAACCCAGGCACCCATATCCTCACCATTTATTTTTATGCCAAGACGTTTTATAGCACCTCCTGGTATGAGATTCACTTACATCCAGCTGCAAGGGAGGGTTCTGATTTGTGAGCACTCCCTTGCTTCAGTGGCGGGTACAGGAATGCAGTCCTTGCATAAGTGAGAACAGTCTTCTGCCTATTCTCCACTGCCATCAGGAGGTGGCCATGTGATGGGTTCTGAGATGTCATCAGAGTCCTAGTTGGGTTTTCAGGAAGGTTTTTATTTTGGTTTGGTTATTTAGGCTTGGGATTTTCTTCAGTTATGAAGGGGCAGATTCAGCAGGGACCTACCTGTTTGTCCTCTCCTTCCTGACAGAGGCTAGAATGTGATGCCAATGACAAAGAGGCCATCTTGCTACTTGGAAATCAAAACCTACTCGCTGACCATGGTGGAGCAAAGAGCTAGAAGAAACCTGGCTCTAAGCAGGCAACTCCTTGAGCAGTTTTACCAACTTGGGTCCACTTACCTCTGGAAACAAAATATTAACCTTATCTGAATCAAGAAGGTGGAAATTAGCATAAGCAAAATTAGACAAGTACTGGTCAATAGAATGAAACACAGAGCCCAGAAACAGATCCATTTTGGCCATAAAATTAAAAGTTGTTCTACTGAAGTTCATAAAAATGTAAAGCTTCCACTCACCAAAGACATTACGAATAGGAGAAGGCAAACCACAAACTGAAAGGAACTATTCACAATGCATTTATCTGACAAAGAGCTTGTATCCACAATAAATCTACTGCTGTAATTTTCCCACATTAAACAGAAAAAACAAAGGAAAATGAAACCCAGTGTTTTTAAAGCATGAGCTAAAGACTTCAAAGTCATGACAGAGAGAAAGTTGCAGAAATGCTCAAAAAGCGCCTGAAAAGACACTAGTTATCAATGAGATGTAGTCGCAACCCATGATATTTCACATCTACCTGAAAGGCTAAGATGTTTAAAACTGGCAACAATTTTTTCAGCTGTGCTGACAGCTCAGAGCGTGGATCTTGATTTGGATTCTGTGTCTCCCTCTCTCTCTGCCCTTCCCTTGCTCGTGCTCCATCTCTTTGTCTCAAAAATAAAATAAAAACATTAAAAATGAAAAAGAAACCCTGAATATGTATCAACCAATGAGTGTGTACCAAAATGTGGTATATTTACTCAATAGAATACTTGTTAACAGTAAAAAAGAGAGAACTACTGAAATTTTCAACAACATGGATGAATACTATGAATATTATGTTGAATGAAGGAAGTCCGATACAAAAGAATACGTTATGTATTGTTCTATTTATACGAAGTTCTAGAAACAGGCACAACTAAGAGAAGTCACACCAGCGGTTGCCTAAGGGAAGGCATCAGAATTCAAAAGAAAGGGACTTGGGCTCACTATAGTACCTTTGCAGAAACTCACTGAACTGTAAATTCAAAATATATGGATTTACATCATGTAAATATCTTTTTTAAAAAAACTTATTTGGTTAAGCCCCTGCAGTCTGGTTTCTTTTAATGTGACATCCTAATTCAGGACGAAAAACGAGAGCAAAATTATAAAGATAATACAGGACAATGAAGAATCAGCAGCAGGCAGTGTGGTACACAACATCATCTCCATCCACAAGCCCTTAAATCTTCAAAAACATGTAAAATTAATTGCATTAATCATATGGCTTAATGGATTTTCTTGTGTAAGTGGGTAAGTTTTGTGCACAAGTCAGGTTGCATGGAAATAGAACACATGTAGTTATTCCTGAGGGGAAGCTCAGGCCAGAGGGAATGTAGGTAACCTGGGACCAGGTTTAGAAACTCACAGCTGCAAGGCACCTGGGCGGCTCAGTCAGTTAAGAGTCTGTCTTTGACTCTGATCACCATTTTGAGGTTTGCAAGTTCAAGTCCTGCATCAGCCCGATGTTGGGCTGACAGCTCAGAGCTTGGAGTCTGCTTTGGTTTCCGTGTTTCTCTTTCTCTCTGTCCCTCCCCTGCTTGCACCCTGTCTCTCTCTCTCCACCTCTCAAAAATAGTAACCATTAAAAAGTAAGTAACTCACCAATGGAAAACTGGGTGTGTGAACTCAATGCACCCAAATCTTTGAGGTTCCAAGAGACCCAAACTAAAATAGGAGTCAGGTTTGCCAAGGGAGGAGAGTGGAAGTATACTTGGTGCTCTGACTTCTGAGGTCCAGCTGGTGTTTCTGTCCCCATCCTGCACCCTGGTATCCAACTATCCATATATGTGGTGATTTGGTTTCAGCTCAAAGCAGTTTTCAAGGCAATGCAGGACATTCCTGTGGAAGATCTCTTCCTTTGCCCATGGTTGGCTCCAGGACAAGTGTTCTCGCCAAATCCCCGCTGGAGCTCCAGAAAGAAAACCTGCAGTTGTCCATCTGCAACACACTAACTGGGGTAGATTTATGTGGGTGGGGCCTTCACATCATTAGCAATGGGACCTTGTTTTCTGGTCCCTACACATTCCCAACGTCCATTCATGCAGTTCTGATGGAAAAACACTCACAAGAAACTTGTATTACTCATCTTTACTGCTGCTCCCGGGGCACACACCAGGTAAA
This sequence comes from Proteles cristata cristata, assembly GCA_017311185.1. NCBI lineage: Eukaryota > Metazoa > Chordata > Mammalia > Carnivora > Hyaenidae > Proteles > Proteles cristata. Next base: position 6,828 of record JAESUZ010003396.1, read on the forward strand.
ACGCTTATTGCAAGGATTAGATTCCCCCCGAGAGTGGCTTTTTTTTCTTCAAAACCGACCAATTCTGAAGACCACATTAGTTCAGAGTGACAAGTGATACTGTTTCACTGAACCAGAATCCTCAAACCAAGAAAGTGGCCCTCCCTGTCACCGGCAGCTTTGCTGGCATTCCTGCTTTGAGCTGCTGCTATGTCTTTGTCCAGACAGGGCACAAAGATGTCAGTGGTCTTCACTGGACACCAGTGCTTTGTTTTGTATGAATCCATCTTTCATCTTTTCTTTCAGTCTGCAATCACTTTTAAAATGCCACTTGAGGGACATTTGGGTGGCTCAGTCGGTTAAGCGTCTGACTCTTGATTTCGGTCCAGGTCATGATCTCATGGTTTGTGAGTTGCAGCCCCGTATCAGGTAGGTTCCACACAGTGACTGCATGAAGCCTGCTTGGGATTCTCTCTCTCTCTCTCTCTCTCTCTCTTTCGCTCTCTCTCTCTCTCTCGTGTGTGTGTGTGTGTGTGTGTGTGTGTGTCTGCCCCTTATCTGCTTGTGAGGGTGCTCTCTCTCTTTCTCTCAAAATAAATAAATAAATACACTTTAAAAAATAAAATAGAGTCGCCTATGTGGCTCAGTCGGTTAAGCGTCCAACTTAGGCTCAGGTCATGATCTCGCTATTCTCGAGTTCAAGCCCCCCATCAGGCTCTGTGCTGAGCTTGGAGCTTGCTTCAGATTCTGTGTCTCCCTCTCTCTGCCCTTTCCCCACTCACACCCTTTCTCAAAAACAAATAAACCTTAAACAAAAAATTTTAATAATAAAATAAAATGCCACTTGGCATCAAAATGATCATAAACACATTTGTGCATCTGGGTCCTGAGGTGGCAAGGTAGTACTCCTACATAAGGGGATTGATCACACAGCCTATAATATGCTTATTCCAACCTGCTTAGATTATCATAAACTGTAAAAAGCACAATTTTAAAATTCTTGCAGAGAACTCTCACAACTCTGGGTTGCAACCTGGTGTATTCTCACACCCCCAGCCCTTGTCCGGGGACTGCAGACCCATCAGAGAAATCCCTCACTCTTTCTGATGTTTCCCTCAATGCTTTCTTGTTTTGCCTCAGATCTGGCTCCATTAGACGCAACAACACATGTTAGGAACCCAAGCGGTTTTCACTCAGGCCCGTCCTAGGATCTATAAAAGCAATATTTCCGTCCCTCTGGTTTTCTAACATTACCTGGCCAAGTATTGCCTCCAGACTTGATGTAACTGTCACATAAGGAAATTGTGGGAGATGCTTCCTGCCTCTTGGGATGTATTCACAGGCTTTCTTACTTTTCAGCTTCTGATGTGCACTAAAGAAGGTAGGCCTCAACAGCACAACAGAAGGGGGTGACACGGAGGCCTCTCTGTAAAACTCGGGGTCGGTCTTCCTCTCCCCCAGCAGATGGGCAGACTGTCCCTTGTCGGGCCCAGCTGAAGCTTCCTCCTGCGTGGGTCACTGGCTGTCAGCTGGAGGAGAAGTTTCAGGAAGTGGATGCTGTTCTTCAGGCCCGGAAAGCCTACATGCTAAAAATATTGATGGCAGAGGCTGTCATCAGGGAACACTTGGTGGGGAAGACGATGTGCTGTGAGATGGAACAGCCTTGTCCTTTAGGGAGATATTTCTCAACCAGCCCAATCTGTGAACCAGCCTTGATGGCCAGCCCTCCTCGGAGCTCCACGCACAGGGAGCTCTCCTCACAGGGAGATAGACATCCTCATTTCTTGACTCTTACCTATCTGGGCTCACATCTGTGTTTCCTCTTTGACTAAAGGAGATAATGGCTCCCCCGTGTTCCTGTGCTCAAAACCCAGGAGTCACTTTTATGACCTCTTTGTATTCATCCCCCCATGGAGATGTACTGCTTTCCAGTCCCCCAGTGATACCTCCATCCTGCCCTCATTGCCTCTCATTGTGGTGGCCTCTTAAATTTTCTTCTTGCTTTTGTCAACTTAGATTACACACATCCTCACAATCCTCATTCTTTACGTCTTCATAAAAGCATCACTCCCATTGCATCCAAGTACAGCTCCTTGAAAATGAAGTCTCTTCCCAAACTCTTCCTCCAAGCCTTCATTTCTGTACATGTGTCTGGTGCTGCATATCAGATGACTCCCAAAATCAGAGCCTTTTAAAGCATCGAGAAAACACTGTCTCTGTTACTGTGGGTCAGAAATGCAGGAGTGTCTTAGCTGAGCAGTTCTGGCTCAAGGTCTCTCTTAAGTTCCAGTCAGAATGTCAGCTGGGACGGCAGTCACCCAGGGCTCTGACCCAGTACTAGGAGACTGGGCTCCAAACCAGCTGGTTCACATGGACAGCAGGTGGAGGTTGGTGTTGGCTCGTGGTGGGAGGCTTCAGTTCCTTCCCCACACGGGTCTATCTCTCGGCCCACTGCATGTCATCATCACAAGGCAGCTTGCTTCCCCCAGAGCAGGAAATTCAGAAAACGGCAAGGGACGTGACAACACCTTCTGTGACACAGCCCTACAAGTCACACACCAACATTCCCACCATGTTCTGCTGGGCACACAGACCACCCCCTATACAATGCTGGCAAGACTACAAAAGAGCACGAGTACCAGAAGATGAGGGTCACTGGGTGCCATCTTGGAGACAGTGTTCCACCTTGACCCTCACCTTCTCTTCCTATGCACACTGACCTATAGTCACACAAATGGTTCTCCTCCCATTTCCACCTGACAAAATCCTACCTGTCCTGCCAGAACTCACAGTGCCAAGAAGCCCTCTCAGATCCCATGGGTTTTATTACATGGGATAATAATGACCCACTTAGCATTTCTCTTTCCTTTCCCTTCCCTTCCCTTCCCTTTCTTTCTTTCTTTCTTTTCTTTCTCTTTCTTTCTTCTTTCTTTCTTCTTTCTTTCTTTCTTTCTTTCTTTCTTTCTTTCTTTCTTCTTTCTTTCTTCTTTCTTTCTTTCTTTCCTCCTTTCTTTCTTTCTTTCTTTCTCTCTTTCTTTCTTTCTTTCTTTCTTTCTTTCTTTCTTTTTCTTTCTTTCTTTGTGAGAGAGCGGGAGAGGATGAGTTGGGGAGGGGCACAGGGAGAGGGAAAGGAAGAAACCCTTAAGCAGACTCCACACCTACCGCAGACCCCAACCCCACGAACCTGGGATCATGACCTGAACCAAGAGTCAGACACTTAACTGGCTGACCCACCCAGGCACTCATCCCTGTCTTTTTTTTTTTTTTAACACTTAGCATTTCTGCTTGTATTATAATACTTATCACTTTCTGCCTTGTATTATATAGTTGGGTACATATGCAACTACCTCCAAAAGTCCTTGAAAGAAAGAACCCATGATCTATGCTCTTGTTCACCCAGTCCTTGGGAAAGTACTTATAGAACTAGATGCTGTATATGAATTTAATGAATTGAATATGTCCTCCTTCCTGTCAGAGTTACTGGTTGGGCTAAATCATAAAAGAAAAGAGAATATTTCATTAACTTCATACAATGTGCCCACTATGTGCTAGCCAGTGGGGATAAACATAGTCCTTGCTCCTATAGTGTTCAGCCTAGAGAAACATTTGTAAATTCTCATGAATTACCAAACAAATGAAGCCACTTCAAAATTTTCTATCCTGTCAACTCAGCACATTGGAATATTCGAGAAAGTATCCTAATATTTGAAAAATATTTCACCTAGAAGATTTTGTGGCCCAGTCACCTCAGCTTTTTAATGATGGTGCCTATTCATTCACTCATTCATTCATTCACCTACCAACTCATCCATTCATACACTCAACAAACACTCACTGAGCAAGTCACTGTAGGTAAAGATAAACAAGATGAACTTTCGCTTTTTAAAACATTTTAAATCCAGAGGAGGAGACAAAGAGGTACACAAAGGAATCTAACACAACCAGCCATTAGCACAGGAAAAGGAGGAGCATGACAGTAACAGATTTCAAGAGCAATTCAGAAGATGCTCTTCAGCCTGCAGGGTGAGGGGAGAAGCCCCGTTTCTGTTACCGAGGCTGGTGTGGGCAACATTAACCTCCACAAACTACATCAAAGATAAATAGCTGTGTCTTTTTTTGTCCAGAAAGATCTGGAAACCCTCCCCTGGGCCCCAGAACAAAACCTCACTGCCAACCTCTCCCTCTTTCTGCACAAGGCATTGAGAGCCAAAAAAGGAAATAGGAACGGGATTGCCAGTTAAGATAAAGTTCAAGTTCACCAGGTGCGAATTCTCAGCAGCATGGCTCTTCAGGAAAATGGATCAGTACTCACTTAAGTTTGCCCAGCACTGTCCTTCCCAACTCTGAACCAGCCTGGAGGGTATGAGCATACCAATGATTCAATACTAGTGACTCTATAAATCTGGAACCTGCTGACTCTCTAAGAAGCGAAAAAATAAATACATGCTCACATATTAATTCCTAGAAAATCAGTACCATTTCTATAGTTACCGAATAAGAATACCTGGGCAGTCTCATTATTTGGGATGGAACAATTTCTTTCATTGTTTTCTTGGAACCCCGGGACATACGATTGTTGAGACAAGCCTCATAAATGCTCATTTATTTTTAATGCATTTGTTTTACTGTGAGACATACCATACACATAAAAAGGATTTATAAGACAAATGCACATTTTAAAGCTTAATAAAAAGAACACCAGGTACCCACCACCCCATTCAAGAAACATATGTCAGTTTATTATTAATACTAAGAGTTAATATTTCCTGGGCACTTATTCTGTGCCAGACATTGTTCTATGCACTTAACATATATTATCTGATGGATTGTCACAACCCCCTTATATATTAAGCAGCACTATTATATTTTCACAAATGGAATAACGAGCCTCCATGAGGGAGCTTGCCTGAAGACAAGCAGGTAATAAGGGGCTGAGCTGCGATAGAAACTTAGACCATCTGCCTCTAGAGCCCACACTTTATTTTTTTTAACATTTATTTTGGGGAAAGCACAAGCCAGGGAGGTGCAGAGAGAGGGGGACAGAGTATCAAAAAGGGCTCTGTACTGCAGGTTGACAGCAATGAGCTCAACACAGGGCTTGAACTCATGAACCATGAGATCATGACCTGAGTGGAAGTCAGATGCTCAACCTACTGAGCCACCTAGGCACTCCTAGAGCCTACACTTTAGATCACTACACTATACAGAGGCCCTTGTTTGTACAGAATATTGGGACCAATTGGCCATGGAATGAAAAGTGTATGCATACCAAATTTCTCCACTGACTCCTACTCTTACATGGAAGGTGAGTTTGGGGGCAGAACCAGGAAAGAAAGATTCCTAACCACAAGAGACAAAAAACTCCTGAGACCCAGGCTATAGTTGCCAAACAACAGCAGATTTAAAAGATGTAAAGGCAGGAACACAGGGCAGAAGATATAATGATTAAAAAAAACCCACAACCCTATTACCCGCACTTAGAGACATATATAACCTTGTGGTTATTTTGCATCAAATACAAACTTTATCCTGAAACAGCCAAAAATGATGTTAGAGCTTCAATGATCATGGGGATTTTGATTCCACAATTAACTATTAAGGGAAAAAGTGATTGCAATTGATATATTTATTTTAATCTCAGTCGGACAGTATGTAAGTGCCTTGACCTCTTTTTTTCCTTTTTTTCCAAATGTCCGAAATCAGAGAATTGGTGGGAATAAGATTTTTTTTTTAATGACTGAGCCTTTTACAATGCCAGACAAAACACCAGGAAGGCCTGGCTGAGGCTGTACCTCTGTCTGGCAGCAAACCAGCACACCCCGGGGGGCTGTGGGCAAGGCCTCAGGGGCAGGGAGAGAGCCTGTTGCAGAGCCCAGTGAGGTCTGCCTCTTCCTCCTCCTCCCCTTTTCCTTTCTTCGTGCTTCTGTTCTTCTTCTCGGCTCTTCCCTTCCAACTTCCACTTTCTTTCTTCCCACTCACCAGTTCACTCCATGAACTGCATTTGTCTTTCCTTCCACATACATTCTTAGAATAACCTTCTATTTCTGCACCCAAATCCCTCTTCTCTGCACCCTTCAGATCTCGCAGGGAGCCTACAGAAGATGTGTAATATGCTGCCATTAACAGCAGGTTCCAGACTCCAAAGCATGGAGCACATTTGTGCAAGGACATAGACAGGCAAGGTACAGATGTGACCAAGACTGGGTCCTCCTGGCCTCACACAACTTCCAGTCTAGAGAAGGAAGCAAACAGAGGCCCATAAAATGACCCAGCCCAGGCTGCGTGGGCTAAGGCATAAAAGTAGAGTTAATACTATGGGTAAGTAGGCCCTGGGAGGAGGCCAGGTTCATGCTACAACAAGGAGAGCTTTCTGGAGAAGGCAGAAACTGAGCAGAAGGGCAGAACCCTGCCTTTCTTATCTCTGAAGCTTCATGTGAAAATGTTCAGTAGAGATATCTCCACAGGGCTTAGGAGAAAGGGCTGACAGTTTCAACACCTGCTTGCATAGCTGCGGGAGCCTGAGCTCTTCACACGACCACACCATTGGCTCCATCCCAGCTCACACAGCCAGCTCTACATTCATCAGGATTCTGTCTCAAGGTGCAGGGCGCTGAGAGAGATTACCAGAAGGGAGCAGAGACAATCTTAAAAATCTTCCCTTCCCTGGCCTGGAATGAAAAATCAAACCCACACAGAGGAGCTCAGTGTGCTTCATGTCCTCCTCACCTCTGGCCCATCTGTATGGGTTTCCAGCCTGCCTGTCCTTTGGTTCAGACTCAAGACAACAGGGGAGGTGAGGAAGTGGTGGGGGAAAGCAGATGATTCTTTCAAAAATTGTTCTTGAGCAAACCACCTCCCCTCTCTGGGCCTGTTTCCTCATCTGAAAAATGAGTAAGCAGGTCCGTGCCAACCCAGACATGACAGCTGTTGGTTGTTTCCTTCCTGCCCTCCTTCAGTGTATCTTTTTCTTCCAGTAAGATAAGGCTGTTTCCAGGTTTCTGGAAACCACTTCTCACCATCTGCCTCTCATCACCCTCTGTAACAAGAGCTCTTCTCCCCTTCCCTCCTTGACCCCTCCCCACTCTGCTCTTGCTCTTTTTCATACCCCTTCTTGATTCATTCTTTCTCAAAACTGGCTTTTCTGTCCCCTGCTTGGGCTTTACTGGGCGACGCAGTATATGCTGCTGTTACTTTGGGCCCGGCTTCTCTGAGCTTTCCTTCCTTCCACCTCATAGCTTTCAGGGGGGCACACACAGACAGGAAGCCAGGCTCTCAAACCGTGAGCTCAGCACTTGTGGGAGAGCCCTTGGATTCCTCAGTGGCTGCAAGAAAAAGCCATTAACCCCAGCCTGACTTACAAAAGAGAATTTATAATCTCTGAAAGGCCAGCAGAGCCAGGTTGAGGAAATTGACTTTTTTTTTTCTTTCAAATCCTGGTTAAGACTTCAAGAAAGAGTGAGTTAAGCTTGGCTGTTGCAAGACCGTAGCAAGGGGCCCTCCAGGCAACAGAACACGGTCCGACACTGGTATATAGTCAGCGGTTGACCAACTGGAGAATGAACGCTTCTGTCCATTCTGTCGCAAAGGATGTTCCCTCCCTTTAGAACTGTTGTCAGAAAAAGGGGTTTTTCTAGGATACACTCCAGCTGGAAAAATAGGACAACAGTCCTATGCGTGTGGAAGCTTCCTCCTGCCTTCATTGTCCTGAAAGAGCCCTGTCAGAACACATTGGCTGGAAGGTCCTGTAAAGGCGACCAGAGGTGCCGAGGTGTGACCATCCTCCACTTGGCGATTCGTCCATTTTTCTGTTCACTCCATGACCCTTCCTTTGTGGTTCCACCACCTTCCACCTCCCTGAGAAACTCTACCAATCAGAACTTCCACCCCCACCTCAACAGGCACATCCCACCGCACCTGAGTGAGGGGTGAGCTCTGAAGTGAATGTCACAAATGTATGTGTTCTTACCACTTACTCAATCTCTCCCTACACGACACGCTTCCAGCATTTGTGTTCTGTGGTACTTGGCCAGCATCCACTAAACTCTGCCTTTCATGACTGTCATTCCTTTGATGTACATGCTCAGTGTCCCCAACCAAACTGCAAGTTGCTCCTCGTTCACCTCTCTAACCTCGGTACCTGTCAACGTGTCTCATTCATAGTCAGTAGGTTGGTTTTTATTTTGTATTATGGTTTATTACACAGATAAAACATGCTCACAGTAGGATTACATGTTCATTGGCAGAGTAATCATCACAGAATCAAGTACACATCCTCCAAAGCTATTAAAGAAATGCAAATGTTTTAAATGATTTTTTTATTTATTTCTAGGAGAGAGAGAGAGAGAGACAGCGTGAGCAGGGGAGGATCAGAGAGAGAGGGAGTCACAGACTATGAAACAGGCTTCAGGCTCTGGGCTGGCAGTCAGCAAAGAGCCCGACGCGGGGCTTGAACCCACGAACCGCGAGATCATGACCTAAGCAAAAGTCGACGCTTAACTGACTAAGCCACCCAGGCGCCCCAAGAAATGCAAATTTTTAATGGAAGATATTCTTATACATGTATTATTAATTTAAGGCAATTAATTTAAGGCAAATCAATAAAAATGAAAAAATGCTATGCAAGAGTGATTATGGAAAAGAGTGTGCTTACACATTATGGGGGTGTCATTTGATTCAAGAATTTTGAACGCTATCTGGTGGCATCTCACAGGAAGTATAAAGATGCCCATGCCCTTAAATTTGGGATATGAGTTTAGATCTGACATCAAGCATCCTGACACTTCTCCATTCAATATTTTTCTTTCCTTGTCGCCTTCTCTCTCTCTCTCTGTCTGTCTCATCTCCTCTCTGTCCACCTCCCCTCATTGTGTATTTCCTTCTGCCACTGTGTCTTCCTCAACCACATTGTTGGCAACAAGCGTGTCATCATTCTGTTCCGAAGTAGAAGGAAATTTCTCCCTGAGCTAGACTTTCACCATCTGCCTTCCAAGTGTCTTCTCCAGTGTGGATAAATCCCACCCTGTTTATGTTCCTCCCATCAGAGACTTCACCAAGACCTCCAGAGTGAATCAGATTGTTCCCTTTGAAACATCATCAAACATCAGCACTCTGTGTGCAAGGCCAGGGAGCAGTCCTTTCCTCCCTGGTGAGTGTGTGGGGCAGAACCCGAGAGCAGAGACTCCGAGGCTGCTCATGGAGGACCTGTGGAGGCCAAGGCCAGCAGTGAGCATCTGCCACACTGCTTCCTCCCCAGGTTGGTCCCAGGACCAGAGGACAGAAGAGATGGGAGGCAGTGGGGAATGGGGGTGAGAAGGGAGTGCTTGTACTGTTTCCTTACTTAGCTGGTACCATTTGCTTTTCTCTCTGCTGTTTAGTGGCCCATGTCATGGTGGCTACACCCACTTCTCTTCTGAACTGTTTTGGATGTTTCCACTCCGATTGTCCAGTGGACAATCCCTCCACTGGGAACGTCACAGAATCGCAAAGTCTTGGCTCAAATACTGTAGCAGATGCTGAGTGTGCCATGGCTGGAGGCCAGAGGCCACCACACTTTTCACAGCAGGATGGCAAGTTCTTTCTTTTCTTTTTCTCTTTTTATAATGGAGCTTAGTTGACATACAATGTTATATTAGTTTCAGGTGTTCAACGTAGTGAATCAACAATTCTATACATTATGCAATGCTCACCACCGCCAGTGTAGTTATCATCTGTCATCATACAACATTATTACAATATTATTGATGATTTCTTTTCATCCCCGTGACTTATTGATTTTATAACTGGGAATCTGTACCATTACAATATTATTGACTAATTCCTTTTGTCCCTGTGACTTATTGATATTATAACTGGAAGTTCGTACCTCTTAATTCCCTTCACCTATATCGCTCATCTCCCCCACCCCTCCCCTCTGGCATCAAGTTCTTGCTTTTTAAAAAAATTTTAAATGTTTATTTATTTTTGAGAGACAGAGACTGCAGGTAGGGAAAGTGTGGGGGTGGGGGGAGAGAATCCCAAGTGGGCTCCATGTTGACAGCAGCGAGCCTGATGCGGGGCTCAAACTCACAAACTGTGAGATCATGACCTGAGACAGTCTGCTGCTCAACTGACTGAGCCACTTGGGCACCCGGCAAGTTTTTTCTTGAAGAGAGAGTCTGAGAGAGTCTCGAGGACCTGCATGGGTTTCACAATCATCCCTTCTAGGGATCCAGGAATGGAGATTTCTTTGAGGAGCAACGTGAAACTAAAAGTTCTAACACATTTCCCTCTCTTCCCCCTCCTCGAGACAGGAGCGGGTGCGTTCCTCCCCAGGTCAAGCGACAAGTGAAAGGAGATTTAAGGGAACCGCTGGAAGAAAGTAGGAACCCCTCTCGCCCGCAAAAGGCCATGTGCTCAGTGCTGCTGTAGGATGGGCAGAGGGTGGCGGGATAGATCTTGCTAGAGATTGATTTGTGTCTCTTGTGTTTAGGAAGCATGGACCAGGTGCCAGGGGCATGGGCTGAGGGCGAGAGTGGGAGCACACTGCGCTCCTGGAATGCATTGGCTAAAGATGTACAGGGTTCCTGTTGCACGGCAATGTGAACAGAGCTCACATGTGAACTCTATGTGAAAGGATCCCTCCCCAGAGAACTGTCTGCCACAGAGACATGCAAGCAGGAAGAGGCCAGCACTTACTGCTTCTGAGGACGGCGACTGAGCCAAGTGGTGGAAGGTCACCTGGAAAAGGATCACCCGCTTGAAGGGATAGACATGTACAGACTCCCCAGCAGGGGTGTCACTCTGGAACCTCGAACAGGAGCACTAGGGCCTCGCTATTTCTGCCCCACTAGTGGATGATCGCAGGTCCAGAGCCCCCTCCCCGCTGGGTTGGCCAATACTTCCTGATTCCCACCATAGTCTGGAGTGCTGCATCCAATCCTGTTTCCTCCATCAGCTTTTCCAGCCATTGCTCCCCCATAAACCTTCTGCACTTATAACCAGCGCAGCTTCTGCTCCCAAGAGGATCCAAACAGTCACAACTTCAGAATTTCAGAATATCCCTAAATCATGCGAAATGCTGCAGGTTGAGCTAGCATCTCTCTTTAGAATGTGTGCATGCTTTTCACCCTTTGCCTTCAGCTCTGAAGCACCAACACATAATATCCTGTTACACACATTTCTGTATCCAATTACATATCCTACAAGCCAACTTTCACTACATAACACTGTTGTGACAAAACCTAAAATCTCTGTGGCTTACCACAACAAAGGTTTATTTATTTACCTATTTATTTATTTGTTTGTTTGTTTTAAAGTGTAATTTATTTTGAGACAGACAGAGACAGCATGATTAAGGGAGGGGCAGAGAGAGAGAGAGAGAGAGAATCCCAAGTAGGCTCCCTGCTGCCAGCCTAAAGCTCTACATGGAGCCCAAACTCACAAATCTGTGAGATCATGACATGAACCAAAACCGAGTGGGATGATTAACCAACTGAGCCACCCAGGCACCCTTAAAGATTTTTAATCTCTGCACCCAATACAGGTCTCAAACTCACAACCCTGAGATTAAGAGTCACACACTCTACTGACTGAGCCAGCCAGGTGTCCCAAGTCTGTCTCTTTTAAGTGTTGTTGGTAGTGGTTTTTTCTTTTTCTTTTTCTTTTTCTTTTCTTTTCTTTTCTTTTCTTTTCTTTTCTTTTCTTTTCTTTTCTTTTCTTTCTTTTCTTTTCTTTTTCTTTCCTTCTCTGGCAGTCTGCCTTAAAGATTTCCACCTACTTATGTTTCATTGGTCACTTCTGTCTGCAAGGAATGAGAAGCCATGTTATTCAGCTACCACTCCCAATAGAGGGGTTTTGTTAATAAGGAAGATACCATGAATATTTGGTGCTCAGCTAGTGGCTTCTGCCACTCCAGCAAGAGAGGTATCTAAAAGTTTTTGAAAGCTACAAGACAGAATGAAACAAGTTAACTGATGAAACTGAAAGAGAAGCCACAGTATAGAATTTTCTGTGGTGGTTGCAGATGTTGGAAACTGGTCTACTTACTAGAACCCTGACATGTTTCTGGGCTCAGAGTCAGCAGCTGGGCTAGAAGACAGAAGCAAGAAGTGAGTGAAAAAGAGAACCCCAGAAAGTCTTACATGGACATCTACCCTTCACACCATCTTCCCCATCACTGCCCAGAAAGCCAACACTCAGCATTTACTCCCATGCAAAACAAAACAAAACAAAACAAAACAAAACCCAAAGTACTAGACAAAATATTCTGGCCCTCTTTCTTTAAGCCTTTATTGGGAGGCCCCTGCAACCTGATAAGCCCACTTCTTGCCTACCTTACCCAGAGCTCTGAATCCAAAGCCTATTTGGTAGAGATACCTTGTCTGAGAATAGACCACTGTGGAAGCCCATATCAGCCAGGCAGTCTTACTCCCTCATATATGAGCAAACTGGTGGGGCTTACCAGGCAAATGAGGGGCTCTACTGCAGGGTCAGATGGAATCACAGTTGATGTCACACCCAGAACCAAATGTTAAGTGAAAGTCTAGAGGCTGAACAATAGGCCCACCCCCAGCCCTGTTGTATCCATGCAACAAGAACAGGTTGCTATGAAAATGGGACATTCAGAGAACCACAGAGGCAGTATAAAGTTAAAACGCTGCCTACCTCGAATATAAATATTAATATTGGGAAGAGGGTGGTAGACTGGACAGTGCAAAGTAAAATCTTCATATTGATGAGTTAAAAGATAATGTCAAAGTCTTCTAAATAAGTAAATAAGAGGTAACAACATGTAATCTAGAGTTCTGAAGGCAGCCACAAGAAGAACTAAATGAAGAAACTGTTTGGAAGGAAGGAAGGTAGGAAAGAAGGGAAGGAGAGAGAGAAGGAGGAAGGGGAGAAGGAAGGAAGGGAAGAAAAGAATATATTTTCTCTGAGTTGTGGATTCAAGGAGGGGAGGAAATGTAGAAGCCCATGGCTTTCCCCTATAACTTGCTCTGTATTATTGGATCTGTTGCCACTCATACGGACAACTATACCTATGCTTTCTACAATATTACACGTTTAGATATATACACACTGAAACCGCTATATAGCATTGCAGTGTCTATTTATGCTTATTTCTATAGGTCCTTTAGATGAGTATTTGAGTCATTTAAAATGTTTCAATGTTAAGAACAATAGTGGATCGTGAGTGCGAACTGGGGAAGATAAAATCGGGCTGGGATCGGAGACTCCAGGGTCGGAGGCGATCCTCCTCTGTGGGGAGTGAGAGGGGGGGAAAAGAGAGAGCATGAAACAGAAAAACCTCTCCTCGGGGAAAAACCTCCGCTCGAGGCATAGAAAGACCGTGCTTACCAAATACCTGCATGCCACGTCCCCTCGCGCCAACTGGTCCCGGGGGTGCTGAGGCACAGACTGCTTCTTTGTGCGGGTTCCTGGCGGCTGAACTTCAGAGTAGCGGCGCGCCTGCCGCCATTGTCCTCCCGGCGGGCTTGGGTCCCTGAAAGAGCCGCGTGGGGACACCGGACGTCCACGCTCCTGGTTGGCTGGGGCTCTAGAGGGAAGGCAGAGAGCTAAAAACTGGGAGATTTGCCCACGAGTTCGTGTATCGGGTGACGAGCCATAGAGGGAACCGGTTTTCCTCACTCCAGCAGGCTCTGCGCACCTGGCAGGCAAGCCCCGCCCATGTTCGCCAGCCCAACCCAGAGAAGGAAGCAGCAATTCTGACTCCACCCCCAGAGCCAGGCAGGGGGCCTGGAATTGCCCTGAGGGGATTGTCTGGGAAGCTGTGTCTCAGGCAATTTCAGTGGGGCACGCGGACTGGGATTTGGAGACTGGGACTGGCCTGAGTTGAAGAGTGCAACCAACTTTGGCTGCGCCCCTAGTACGGGGAGTTTACACGCCCAAAAAAGCGAGGTGCAGTGCTTGGTTCAAGAAGGGATTGGAGCACCGTCACTCTCCTCCCCACAACCGCCGAGGCAGAACTCCTGCCTGAGGCATTGGATCACGCCACGCCCATCCCTGCTTGAGAGCTGCCCTCCTCCCTTTTTTTCTTTCTTCTTTCTCTTTTCTCTCTTTTTTCCCCAGAACACTGACCTGATTAACTCTGCTCACCAGCTTGCTTAAACAATCACAACGAGTCCATTCTGTAGATGTAAATTATACACCTATGGACCTTTCATCTCTTTCTCTCAGGAATGATTAGACTATATAGTCTCTCTGGATAACACCAGCGTCCTTCTCTCACGTATCCAACCATATTCTACCCTTTAGCTCTTTGAAAAAAGCTTCTTATCCCTTCCGTCTGTTCATTCTATTTCCAATTTTGCCTCATCCCCTCCCTGTCTTCTCTCTCTTTCTGTATGCTCTTCAACCAGCACTGCATACACACGGCTATTTAACTGTAGCTGGGAAATCCGGTTAAATGCTTTAAACCGTTCTTTGTCCATCGGTTTTCTTCCTTTTTCCTTTTCTTTTCCCTTTTTGACCCTTTTATGTATTTTATACTCTCCATTATTGGCCCTCCCTCCTCCGTCTTTTCTCAACTTTTTTGTTTACCCTCTCGGTTTGCATGTTAGTTGAATTAGTCTGTGCATTTGTGTGCTCCTGCTCCCTGTGTGTTTGACTGTCTGTTTTCCTTTCCAGGGCTACCTCAAGAAACAAGCCAGAGTACACAAGGTGGAGAGTCCCAAATATCACAACGAATAGGAAAATAAAATAACCAAGGTCCCAACAAGAAAGACCAAGAGATACCAATCAAAAAACATTCTCTGAAAGGATAGGCCTTGGACAGTCAAAGAGTCTTCTCGGATACAGCAGCACTCATAGGTACAGAGAGCATAACAGGTCTTTAAAACTAACAAGAGCCAGAAAGCTAACTAAAATGATGAAACGAAAGAGCTCTCTTCCAAAGAAACTCCAAGAAGAAATGACAGCTAATGAACTGCTTGAAACAGATATAAGCAGCATAACGGAACAAGATTTTAGAATAATAATGGTAAAATTAATAGCTGGGCTTGAAAAAGGCATAGGGGACATCAAAGAAACTATGGCTACAGACAGAATGGAAAATAAAAATAGGCATGAAGAATTAAAAAATGCGATAAATGAATTCCATAATAAATTAGAGGCCTCCAATGCACGGATTGAAGAGGCAGAAAGGAGAATAAGTGATTTAGAAGACACCATTATAGAAAAACAAGAAGCTGACAAAAAAAGAGACAAACTGATCCAAGAACATGAAAGAAGAATTCGAGAGCTCAGCTATACGGTCAAACACAACAATATCCGTATCATAGGAATCCCAGAGGAGGAAGAGAGAGGGAAAGGTGTTGAAGGAGTCCTGGAACAAATTATAGCAGAGAATTTCCCTGACCTGGGGAAGG
This sequence comes from Proteles cristata cristata, assembly GCA_017311185.1. NCBI lineage: Eukaryota > Metazoa > Chordata > Mammalia > Carnivora > Hyaenidae > Proteles > Proteles cristata. The sequence continues at coordinate 22,172 of JAESUZ010003396.1, forward strand.
AAGTAAATGTTGAAATACAAGAGGCTCAGAGAACTCCCCTCAGACGTAAATTGAATCTATCTTCTGCACGGCATATCATAGTAAAAATGGCAAAATACAAGGACAAAGAGAGAATTTTGAAAGCAGCTAGGGAGAAAAGGGCCCTAACATACAAAGGGAACCCTATCAGAGTGGTGACAGACCTATCTACTGAAACTAGGCAGGCCAGAAAGGAATGGCAGGAGATCATCAATGTGATGAACAGTAAAAATATGCAGCCAAGAATCCTCTACCCAGCAAGTCTGTCATTCAAAATAGAAGGAGAGATAAAAACCTTTCCAAATAAACAGAAATTGAAAGAACTTGTCACCACTAAGCCAGCCCTACAAGAAATCCTGAGGGGGACGCTCTGAAGGAAAGGTTGCAAGGAACAAAGATACCAGAGACACCACCACAAACATGAACCCTACAAAAGATACAAAGACTCTAAACCCACATATTTCAATAATAACACTGAATGCAAATGGGCTGAATGCTCCAATCAAAAGACATAGGGTAGCAGAATGGATTAAAAAACAAAATCCATCTATATACTGTCTACAAGAAACTCATTTTAGACTGGAAGATACCTTCAGATTAAAAGTAAGGGGATGGAGAAATATATATCGTGCTACAGGAAATCAAAAGAAAGCTGGAGTAGCTATACTTATATCAGACAAACTGGACTTTAAATTAAAGACAATCACAAGAGATGAAGAAGGGCACTACTTAATAATTACAGGGTCCATCCATCAGGAAGAACTATCATAAATGCCTATGCACCGAATATGGGAGCACCTAAATATCTAAAACAATTAATCACAAACAGAAACAAGCTTATAGATAAGAATGTGCTAATAGCAGGGGACTTTAATACTCTGCTTACAGCAATGGATAGGTCAACCAGACAGAAAATCACTAAAGAAATAATGGATTTGAAAGACACATTGGACCAGATGGATCTGACGGTTATATTTAGAACTTTACATCCTGAGGCCAGGGAATTTACTTTCTTAGGTGCGCATGGCACATTCTCCAGGATAGATCACATGCTGGGACATAAAGCAGCCCTCAATAAATATAAAGAATTGAGATCATACCATGCACACTGTCAGATCATAATGCTTTGAAACTTGAATTCAATTACAGGAAGAAGTCTGGAAAACCTCCAAAAACATGGAAGTTAAAGACCACCCTACTAAAGAATGAATGGGCCAATCAGGCAATTAGAGATGAAATTAAAATATATATGGAAACAAATGAAATAAAAACACAACAATCCAAAATCTATAGGATGTGGCAAAGGCAGTCCTAAGAGGAAAGTACATTGCTCTCCAGTCCTATTTCAAGAGATTTGAAAAAGCGCAAGTCCAAAATCTAACAGTTCACCTAAAGGAACTAGAGGCAGAGCAACAAGAACGCCCTAAACCCAGTAGAAGAAGAGAAATAGTAAAAATTAGAGCAGAAATAAACAACATAGAGACCAAAGAAACAATTGAACAGATCAATGAAACCAAGAGTTGGTTTTTTGAAAAAGTAAACAAAATTGACAAACCTCTAGCCAGACTTCTCAAAAAGAAAAGAGAGAGCACCCAAATAGACAAAATTATGAATGAAAATGGACTTATTACAACCAACCCCTCAGAAATACAATCAATTATCAGGGAATACTATGGAAAGTTATAGCCAACAAATTGGACAACTTAGAAGAAATGGACAAATTCCTAAACACACACTCGCTACCAAAATTCACATGGGAAGAAATAGAAAATCTGAACAGACCCATAACGAGTGAAGAAATCAAATCAGTGATCAAAAATCTCCCAACAAATAAAAGCCCTGGACCTGATGGCTTCCCTGGGGAATTCTACCAGACATTTAAAACAGAATTAATCTCAATTCTTCTCAAGCTATTCCAAAAAATAGAAATCGAAGGAAAACTCCCGGACTCGTTTTATGAAGCCAGCATCACTCTGAGTCCCAAGCCAGACAGAGATCCAGTCAAAAAACAGAACTACAGGCCAATATCCTTGATGAATACGGATGCAAAAATCCTCAACAAGATCCTTGCAAATCGAATCCAGCAGCACATAAAAAGAATCATCCACCAAGATCAAGTGGGATTCATTCCTGGGTTACAGGGCTGGTTCAACATTCGCAAATCAATCAATGTGATACATCACATCAATAAAAGAAAAGATAAAAACCATATGATCCTGTCAATAGATTGCAGGAAAAGCATTTGACAAAATACAGCATCCCTTCTTAATTAAGACTCTAGAGAAAGTCGGGATAGAAGGAACCTACTTAAACATCATAAAAGCCATCTATGAGAAGCCTTCAGCTAACATCATCCTCAACAGGGAAAAACTGAGAGCTTTCCCCCTGAGATCAGGAACACGACAGGGATGTCCACTCTCACCACTGTTGTCTAACATAGTGCTGGAGGGGTGCCTGGGTGGCTTAGTTGGTTAAGTGTCCGACTTTCGCTTAGGTCATGATCTCGCGGTTCGTGGGTTCGAGCCCCACGTCGGGCTCAGTGCTGACTGCCAGCTCAGAGCCTGGAGCCTGCTTCAGATTCTGTGTGTCCCTCTCTCTCTGACCCTTCCCTGCTCACGCTCTCTTTCTCCTAGAAATCAATAAAACATTAAAAAAATATATATATAGTGCTGGAAGTCCTAGCATATGCCATCAGACAACAAAAGGAAATCAAAGGCATCAGAATTGGCAAAGAGGAAGTCAAACTTTCCCTCTTCGCAGATGACATGATACTCTACATAGAAAACCTGACAGACTCCACCAGAAGCCTACTAGAACTGATCCATGAATTCAGCAAAGTTGCAGGGTACAAAATCAACGTACAGAAATCAGTTGCATTCTTATACACCAACAATGAAGCAACACACAGAGAAATCAAGAAACTGATCCCATTCACAATTGCAGAAAAAACCATAAAACACCTCAAAATAAACCTAACCAAGGATACAAGAGATCTGTATGATGAAAACTATAGAAAATTTATGAAGGAAATTGAAGAAGACACAAAGAAATGGAAAAACATTCCATGCTCATGGATAGGAAGAATAAATATAGTTAAGATGTCATTACTACCCAAAGCACTCTACACATTCAATGCAATTCCAATCAAAATTGCACCAGCATACTTCTCAAAACTAGAACAAACTATCCTAAAATTTGTATGGAACCACAAAAGACTCCGAATAGCCAAAGTAATACTGAAAAATAAAACCAAAACGGAAGGTACCACCATCCCAGACTTTAGCCTCTACTACAAAGCTGTCACCATCAAGACAGTATGGTATTGGCACAAAAACAGACACATAGACCAATGGAACAGAATTGAGAACTCAGAAGTGGACCCAAAAGTATACAGCCAACTAATCTTTGACAAAGTAGGAAAGAATAGCCAATGGAAAAAAGACAGCCTTTTTAACAGATGATGTTGGGAGAACTGAAAAACAACATGCAGAAGAACTGAAACTAGATCATTTTCTCACACCATCCACAAAAATAAATTCAAAATGGATAAAGGACCTGAACCTGAGACAGAAAACTATCAACACCCTAGAGGAGAAAGCAGGAAACAACCTCCTTGACCTCCACTGCAGCAACTTCTTACTTGACACATCCCCAGAAGCAAGGGAATCAGGAGCAAAAATAAACAATTGGGACCTCATCAAGTTTAAAGCTTCTGCATGGCAAATGAAACAACCCACAAACCAAATAGGCAACCAATGGAATGGGAAAAGATAGTTGCAAATGACATATCAGATAAAGGGTTAATATCCAAAATCTATAAGGAACTCACCAAACTCCACACCCGAAAAACAAACAACCCAGTGAAGAAATGGGCAGAAGATATGAACAGACACTTCTCCAAAGAGGACATCCAGATGGCCCACACACACATGAAACGATGCTCAGCATCACTCCTCATCAGGGAAATACAAATCAAAACCACACTGAGATACCACCTCACGCCAGTCAGAGGGGCTAAAATAAGCAAATCAGAGAACTCTAGATGCTGGTGAGGATGTGGAGAAACGGGCACCCTCCTACACTGTTGGTGGGAATGTAAACTGGTACAGCCCCTCTGGAAAACAGTGTGGAGGTTCCTCAGGAAACTACAATAGAACTCCCCTATGACCCAACAATAGCACTGCTAGGAATTTACCCAAGGGATACAGAAATGCTGATGCATAGGAGCACATGTACCCCAATGTTCATAGCAGCACTCTCCACAATAGCTAAAACATGGAAAGAGCCTAAGTGTCCATCAACAGATGAATGGATCAAGAAGATGTGGTTTATCTATACCATGGAATACTACATGGCAATGAGAAACAATGAAATCTGGCCATGTGTAGCAACATGGATGGACCCTGAGGGTGTTATGCTGAGCGAAATAAGTCAGGCAGAGAAGGACAAATGTCATATGTTTGCACGTATAGGAGGATTAGGAGGAACTTAACTGAGGAATAAGGGGGAGAAGTGGGAAAATGGTGGGGAAAAGGAGGGAGGCAAACCATGAGAGACTCTTGAATGCTGACAAAAACTGAGGACTGATGGATGTGGGGGGGTAGGGGGGATGTCATGGAGGAGGGCACTTGTGGGGATGAGTACTGGGTGTTATGTGGAAACCAATTTGACAATAAACTATGTGTAAAAAAAAAAAGAACGATAATGGATCAAATAGTCTTGTATAATCCTAGTGTACAAGTCTGGAGGGGGCATATTCTGCACTGGAGGGACGGAGTCTCTTCAAGTTCACCAGGAAACTGATAAATTTCTCTCCAGGACAGGTGACCCAGCCCTCATCTGTAAAAGACAAAAATGCCGGTGTTCCACACCCTCACCAACTGTTTGTCAGGCCTCTTAGATTCCGCCAATCTGGTGGGTGTACAATGACGTCTCATTGTGACTCTGCTTCTGAGATATTAGAAGACTTGAGGTTCTTCTCATGAGTTAATTGGCAATACAGATTTCCTCGTCATGGATGCTTTGCCTGTTTTCTGTTTTGTTGTTTGCCTTCCACTAATTGGTAGGCATTCTTTATGAATTTCGGATACTAAGGCTTTGTTGGGTACATGTGTTGCAAATTCTTCTCTCAGACTATTTGTTTTTTATTTTTTTATTTATTTAATTTTATTTTTTAATTACAAAAATTTTTGTAATTATTTAAAAATTTATTTCTGAGAGAGAGAGATACAGTGTGAGTAGGGGAGGGTCAGAGAGAGAGGGAGACACAGAATCTGAAGCAGGCTCCAGGCTCTGAGCTGGCAGTCAGCACAGAGCCCAACATGGGGCTCGAACCCACAAACCATGACATCATGACCTGAGCAGAAGTCAGCCTCTTAACCGACTGAGCCACCCAGGAGCCCCAGTCTATTTGTTTTTAAAATCTGTTTACATTTTTCTCATTCATTTAACATCCATTTTAAATTTAATCAAATACATCAACCCTTTCTTGTATGTTTATACTCATGTCATGTTTATGAAATCTCTCTTACCCTGAGGTCATCATTCTGTCTTCCTTGGGGCACAAAGTAATGCTTCAGTTTATTTATAAATAAATATACAAATAAATAAATCATTTCCAGGTTGTTGGTCTCCAGGACATTACAAATCCAATTTTTATTTTGTACAAGCACCTTGTTCATACAAGCAAATCTGTATTGCAAAATCAGACTTATAGACAAATGTTAAAGGGGTTGCTACCATTGATCATAATGAAACCAAACTGAAGCATGCCTTACTAAACACATACAAAAGTGTACAACCAGTGGGAATAACTAATTCTTCTTCTTCAGAAAAGATGCACTTTATCTTGTTAGTAAGGGCTACAGCGATAGAACAGGACACCTGGAACAGCCCAAGTTTCAAAAATTATATTGAGCCTGTATTGTATGGCAGACCTGTAAGCAAAGTTGTGGAACTTCCTTTAAAAAAAGGGACAGGGAGGGCGCCTGGGTGGCTCAGTTGATTAAGTGTTGGACTTTAGCTCAGGTCATGATCTCAGGTCATGAGAGTCCCATGTCGGGCCCTGTGCTGACAGCTCGGAGCCTGGAGCCTGCTTTGGATTCTATCTCCCTCTCTCTCTGCCTCTCCCCGACTTGTGCACTCACTCTCTCTCTCTCTCTCTCTCAAAAATAAACAGTAAAAACAAACAAACCTATGCAATCATTAAATGTCGTGGCACAATAAAATTCTCAAAGCCAGAGTTACTGCCATCAGTAGCACTAAGTCAATAGCTCTAACTCGTGTGTTTGTCAACCCCATCCCATTGCTTTTCTCCTTAAGCCTTTGTCTTTCATGTCCTTTCCATTCTCCACGGCCCCATACCAATAAGGTCTCCTCCTTCCATATCGAGTTTATAGAAACAGTCACCTATCATCCTACTTCCAGCTTGCTCTCACATCCTCCCGCGATCGACGAAACTTCCCTGAAACCTGGCTGTTAATCAGGTCTTCTGCTCAAAGTTTTCACTGCATCCTCGCCACACATTGGATAAATATGCCATGGAAATTTGTACATTGTACCTTTGATGAGTAAGTCATTAAAATTTTCCACTCTTATGAACAATGCCATTTGTAATGCGTATTTTCTAGCTCCATACTCTGTCACCAATTAGCCTTCCTTATGTCCCATCACACCCTGTGTAAATCCTCTGTTTCTTCCGGGCTGATCTTCTGTTCTCCACCTCTGTACCTTCTCCCCAACTAAAGGATCATGCCAAGGACAGCCCAAGACCCACTTCTTCAGCTGATTCTTTACTGACTGTTCAGTGATTATTCCCACCTCACATTCCTAAAACACTCACCATCTGTGCCATGCAGTTAGCCCTTGCTGCCTTGAAACGTTTTTATATATCTCCTAGATCCCAAAGTAGATTAAAGTGAACTGTGGGCAGGAATGATGTGTCAGAGAGTCTTGGGCAGAAGGGAGGTCCCTGAAGCATCCAGCCCAGTTCCTTACAAGATTCAATAAATATCTGCTGACTGTCATTTAGCCCCAAATATATTAAATTTTTCCTAGCGTATTCATCAGTGTTAAAAAAAAAAAAGTCTTAATATTCTCCTGTAGGTTGGGTTATGCTTCCCAAATGAAAACAACTCATTGTAAAAAAAGAAAAATAATTAATGCAAATAAGTGTTTTTAAACATTAAGAAGAAATAAAAAAGTGACCTAAAATCTCAGGCACTCCATCTCTTTTTAAATAAAAGCATATTCTGGGCACCTGGGTGGCACAGTCAGTTGAGTGTCCGACTTCAGCTCAGGTCATGATCTTGTGGCTTGTGGGTTCAAGCCCTGGGTTGAACTCTGTGCTGACAGCTTAGAGCCTGGAGCCCGTTTCAGATTCTGTGCCTCCCTCTCTCTCTGCCCCTCCCCTGCTCATTCTCTCTCTCTCTAAAAAATAAATGTTAAAAGCATTTTTTAAATAAATAAATGAAAGTATATTCATTAGTGAAGAGTCACACATTGTAAAACTCCACAGAAGTCTGCATGTTCCTCAGACACCCTTGTCTCAGGGGGTTGAAGACTTGGAGAAGAGAGACCAGTGTTGACGGTTACACTGTGCTTGGCAGAAACCCACAGCTACGCACTGGACCATCCAGGCTGCCACCTCACGCTGGCATTCTCCTGGTCCCAGGCAGAGATCTTGTGAAGAACAACCACCTACCACCCTCTATCTGTAATTTAGGGAAACTGCTGCTGCCTTTCATCGCTGGCTCCTTACAAGTACAGCTTACTGCATATGCTTGAGGAAATAGTGAAAAGGGGTAAAGAAGAAAATACAAATCAGCACCCAGGCGTAACCACTGAAACTCTTTTGGAGATTTTGCCAAATACTACACACACATGCACACCTGCACCCCACACCGTGGGCTCCTGGCCCATATGCAGTAAGAGGGAGGCCGTATGGGTCAAGATTAAAAGCATGGCCGCTGGAGCCTGACCCTAGGTCTGGAACCTGGTCCTACCACTCACTGGCTCTGTAACCTGAACAAATTGCTTCCTGCACACATTCTTTCACCTGTAAAATTAGAATCAGAATGAGGGTGTCTGCCTCATAAGGTGCTATGGGTTTAAGTGAGGGGATATATACTTATTGTTTCTGCCAGTGAGATGTGTAGAAAAAACTAGGCAGCTCTCAGTTATTGTGATTATACAATTCCCCATCTTACCTTTGTACTTAACATTTTGTCAGGACTCTGTTGTCAAATCTTCTTTGAAAATATTGTCTTTATGGGAGCCTCTGGGTGCCTTAGTCGGTCAGGCATCTGACTTTGGTTCAGGTCATGATCCTGGGGTTCATGAGTTTGAGCCCCATAACAGACTCTCTGTTGTCAGCATGGAGCCCACTTCAGATCCTTTGTCTCCCTCTTTCTCTGCACCTTCTACTTGCTTGGTCTCTCTCTCAAAAATAAATAAAAAACAAAAAAAGGTTTTTATTTTTTAAAAAAGAAAACATTGTTATCTGTTTACCTTAGTTGGTTTTTAATTTGTTTTGCTCTTCACTGAATAATTTGTTTCTTAAAATCAGGACCTACCTTCAACTGATCTATGAATTCTCAGAATTCCTAATAAAATTGTGTTCAATGAAAAAAAAGAAAATATTGTTTTTATGATTATGTTCTCTACCCTACTTTTTAAAAAAAAATTTTTTTTTTAAATTATTTATTTCTAGGAGAGAGAGAGAGACAGCGTGAGCAGGGGAGGGTCAGAGAGAGAGGGAGTCACAGACTGAAACAGGCTCCAGGCTCTGAGCTGGCAGTCAGCACAGAGCCCGACGCGGGGCTCGAACCCACGAACCGCGAGATCATGACCTAAACGAAAGTCGGAAGCTTGACCGACTAAGCCACCCAGGCGCCCCTTTTTAAAAATTTTTTTTTTAAATTATTTATTTCTAGGAGAGAGTTCTCTACCCTACTTTTAACTTACCACTTTATCATGCCTATATGTTTTTAATATTCTTTTAAAAAATTATTTCCAATGTCTGTATGACTAATACTCTATTTTCTAAATATGCCACATTTATCATTTTCTCCTATTGTGGGATGTTCAGGTTGTTTCCTATTTATCACTATGAATTATAATACTGTGATAATAAAAACTTTAGTCACATCTGTTTGCTTTCCTAGGACTTCTAACATAGAATTTCTAGAATGATAGGAGATAAGCATTGTTTAATGTTTATGTTACCAAACCGCCATCCAGAAAAAATATTCCAAGTTTACACCCATCAGTCCTGTGTCAGAGTGGCCTCGATGCCCATGATGGTGTTTTAGTGTTATCTCTTGTTCTGCTCTTTGGGAATAAGAAAAATTTTATGTCATTTAATTTTGATTTTGACAGCCAAACTTGTCGGAGGCCGGTTCCGACAGGTCCAGGGGTCCCTGAAGGATGGATGGTGTCGGCGAGGGAGAGAGTGAGAGAGCCCCGAGATTCTTTCTGATCACCAGGCAGGCATCTCTGACCTGTCGGTTTTGGTGTCTTTATTTAAAGGTTCAAGAACAACATGAGATCAGAAAAAGGAATTTTTACAATGGGAAGCCTTTTGTGAATTACCTCAATCATAGTGAAGTTGAATTGTACAACTAAGGAAATAACAGGATGTTCTTAATGAAAAAATAGGATGACATATATATGTTAAGTCGTAAATAGTTAGGCTAGGAATTATTCTGTTTGGCTCTCAAGAGGATGAATGTTTTTGAACTGGTTAGTTTGTGGAAACCTATTTGATGCTAAATGTGTGAACACCATGGGGGCCCTAAATGTGTTAGCCTTTTGCTTTTGGGTTATGTGTTAGCTACTCTTTTCTATCCTCATCCCAGCCACCTGTAAGGGAGGATGTTTGCAGATGGTATGCCTTTGGGAAGGGACTGCCATACATCATCAGTTAGAAGAGGCTGTACGTGTTAAGTTCTACCCCTGTTTGTTCCTAAACTCTAAATTAGGCTCTTTGTCTTGGGGCCAGGCTCAATTGTCTTTGATATGCAAGGCCCATAGGAAGAGGCTTTTGACAATCACCCACAGAGCTCTCATCTAAAATCTCTTTTGTAAAGGCAGGAATATGGTTTTCCTTATGTGGTATCTGTGTTTGGAATATGGGTCTGATATGGAATATTGTGAGGCCTGGTCAATACCAGCAGGCTAATTTCTAATATGAGCCAGTAGTAGCAGAAGGAGTACCAGTTTTTGTTTCTCACAGCAGAAGCTGTGCAAACACTGCCATTTCCTTGCTGTGACTGCCATCAGAGAGGCCAGTGCGGCTCCCAGCACAAACTTCTATGATAATATTGGGTAAATGTATTTCTTCTTTTGGGAATATTCGATTCATGTCCCCATTTTTTTGCGTTTGTTTGATTTCTTCTGGTTGAGTTGCAAAGAGTTTTTTCATACTAATTGATATGTGCTCCTTATATATTAGCAATTTCATTTTTCTGTCACTTTTTTTTTTCTAGTTTAGGGCTTACAGTTTTCATTTCCTCACTGACTCAGCACACAGTTATTGAGTGCCTGCTGTGTGCTGTTGTTGGTGCTGGGGATTCAGCAGGGAGCAGAGTCAACTAAAACCTCTGTCCTTCGAGAGCTTGCATGTTAGTGGGACAGTGAAATTGTGATGCATAGAACCATCTAGTTCTTGGAATGCCTGCTTTACAGTTTTATAAGCACCTGTAATTTCTTAGACATAATTGGCCTATTAATGTCATCTTCCTTTCAGAAAACCATTGTACCCACATGAATAAGGAGGAAGAGAGACCCCTTAGTCTAATAGAGAAAATTAGATAATATTTTCAAACAAGTATGACTGAAAGGGCACCCACAGACTTTCAGATAGGACTTGGGGCATCAAGAGCACATCTAGTGTTTTGTTTTTGTTTTTTCCCTTTCACACAGGTACCTCACTCATACATCCCACAGTAGGGTGGGCAGGAGAAACAGAGGGGTGCAGGCAGGCATGATGAGAATAGAAAAGTTGGGATCCTATCAGAGTTGGCTCGGGCTGTCACAACAAAGAGTGCGTAGCTTATAAACAGCAGCACCCTCTTTCTCACAGTTCCTGAAAGTCTGGACATATCAGATCAGGATACTAGCATGGTCAGGTTTTGGGGGGAGCCTTCTTCTGGGTTGCAGACAGCTGACCACTTATTGCGTCCTCACATGGTGGGAAAAGACTGAGCTGGCTCTCTGGCCTCTTCTTAAAAGGGCACTAATCTTATTCACAAGGGCTCACCCAAGTACCTCCCAGAGGTCTCACCTCCGAAACCCATCACACCAGAGATTAGATCTTAACATGCGAATCTGGGGAGGGCATAAACAGGTTCCATAAGCAGAGGGGATTGTGCCAGGAATGACTTTATGCAATGGCTGATGCACGAGCACCAGTCTTACAAGAGATTCCCATCCCTCCATGGATGCACAGGAGAGCTACAGGACCAGTGATAGGAGCAAAATTGCCTTCTCACTGATCCGTATGCACATATTACTCAAGCACCAGATGAATGACCACCTTCCAAAGGGTCAACCCCTGGAGGAGTACCTGGGTGGTTCAGTCAGTTGAGCGCCCAACTTTTGATTTTGGCTCAGGGGTTCATGAGTTCAGGCCCCGCATCAGGCTTGTGATCACAATGAGGAGCCTGCATGGAATTCTCTTTTCTCTCTTTACCCCTCCCCTGCTCTCTCTTTCTCTCTCCCTGTCTCTCCAAATGAATAAACAAACATTTAAAAAAAAGTTTAAAAAGAAAGTGTCAGCCCTTGGAAACAACTCCAGGGAAACAGACGAGAGAGAATCCTGAATTGACTGGGCAGCAGCAGAACAGGGATCAAAATAACAACTGAATGGCATTACGGAAATTTCTATTTCTCATACCTCTGAAAGATCACATTGTGCTTTTAAGAGGAATCCCGCAAAAAAGAGATCATTATTTAAACAGTTCAACAAGGATTCCCGCAATTCTTAAAGAAACTGAAAACGCAAAACGAAGATTCTGTTAAATTAGCATAATTTTAAGTTCACTTTCACAAACGTGGTTCTGAAAACAACCATTCTGATATGCACACGGTGGAGGTCATCAACTCCTCCTTCACCCTTGGCCCCTCATACGCAACACATACATAAATTCTCTACAGAGCTGGGATAAACATAACTGACTCTCAAAATTGTCCAACCCAGATGAACAAGAACCAGGCGACAACAAAATCTCTAAACAGTCATACTCAGAAGATCCCTCGCTCACCCCCTCGCCTTGGTCGGCTCAGGAACCGACCCCTTCCCCTAAAAGGAAGGCTTTACCCCTTCCTTCCACTCTATCAGGAGCTGCCCTCCTTATCTGACCTGCCCTCTGTCACTCTCAGTAGAGATGGCCTGCTAGAAGGACACACGTAGAGGAAGATTGGTTTAGAAAAGTTTGTTCAGTGAATCATTAGGGAACTGCAAATCAAAACCATAAGGAGATAACACTTCACACCCATTAGGAAGGCTACTTAAAAAGAAAAAAGGGAAGGAAGGTTGGTGAGGATGTGGAGAAATAGAAACCCTTGGTGGTGAGAATGTAAAATGGTGCAGCTGGTGTGGAAAATGGTGTGATGGCTCCCCAAAGATTTTTAAAATGGGATTACCATACAATTCATCAATTATACTCCTGGGGATACACCCAAAGGAATGGAGAGCAAGGCCTCAAAGAGATACTTGCACACCCATGATCACTATACTTATTCACAAAAACCAGAAGATGGAAGTCAGCCCAATGTCCACTGACAGATGAAGGGGTGAAGAAGTGGCGTATTCATACAAACGGAATATGATCTGGCCTTAGGAAGGAACGGAATTCTGCCACATGCGACAATCTGGCTGAATTCTGAATACATTCTGCTAAGTGAAATAAGCCACCACAGAAGGACAAATACTGTCTGATTCCACTCACATGAGCTACCTACAGTCAAATTCATGGAGACAGAAAGGAGGAGGGTGATTGGCAGGGTCAGGGGCAAGAGAGGAATGAGCCTCAGTGGAGGAAGATGACAAAGTTCTGGAAATGGATGGTGGTGGCAACTGCACAGCGACATAAATGTACTTAATGTCTGTGCACTCTTAAACAAAGGATAAATGCTGAGAAAAAGAACTTGAAGGAGGAGTGGGTCTCGGGTCAAATCGGATGGAAACAGGGACACCCAAGGACTGGATTTACCGTGTGGAGAGCGGGAGTGTATTCCCCAGTGTGCAGGGCGAGGAGGGAGGGGCCACACCACCGAGCTCTGGGAACAGGCTACCCAGAAGAATCTCTAAAGCTTGTCTCACTCTCCACCCCCTCCATGAAGCCCCTGATGGCCCCTAAACCCTGCCCTTTTCAACGGAGGCCACGTTCCCTCCAAGCGGGCGCAAGTTGGTTCTCAGGAAGGGGAAAACAGCTTACATTTTTTTCTCCCAGGCACAGATCAACTTTCGGCATGGACACAGATGCACGGTGTCTCTACGTCACTAAAATGTAACGGGGGGGGGGGGACTCACGGGGAGGGGACACACACGCGTGAGACACACAGCCCGGAAGTTTGGCCCGCGTGCTTTGAGCCCGCACCGCATTTGGTTCCTTTCTCACAGGCTTTACCGGGACCCCTTTCTCGAGGGACCCAGGGCCGCTTCTGCTCGCGGCCGCGGTCACCCCTCTGCGCCCGGCACGCGGCCCACGCAGACTCGCAGGCTGTGCCCCTCCGCGTCCCCAGGGCGCGCGCGGGAAAGTGGCCGTGTCGCGCGCCTGCGCGGGCGCGCTCACGAGCTCGGGTCGCGGCCCGCGCCGCCCGCGGGGGCGCGCTTTGTCCCCACAGGAGCCCGGCGGCTCCCCTCCCTTCGGCGCGTGGCCGTGGGCTCGGCCTCTACCCTCCCGCGCCCGCGCCGGGCCCCACAGCCTCGGCCCCTCCCGCCGCTTCTTCCGCGCGCTCTCTGCCTGGCTTGTGCGGCGACGCCCCGGGCGGCGAGAGCCTCTGCGGCCGCGGAAATCTGTACACACCGGGCGGCACATTTAGCAGCAAGGTCTCTGTGGCGCAATCGGTTAGCGCGTTCGGCTGTTAACCGAAAGGTTGGTGGTTCGAGCCCACCCAGGGACGGCAGTACTTGTTTTCCTGAGACGACATCAATACTGATTAATTTTAAAACGGCAAGTCTGAGATTTTTAATCAAACGGTGCCACCATACTTCTAGGATGGAGGAAGACCTGTCCTCTCAGGGTTTGTGGCCTGGCGGGGTGGATCTAAGGGGGACTCTGCGTCTGGACTAGCAGCTGGTCGCTTGATAATTCAGTTCCGCTGTATGTAAATATATACAAGGGAAATCTACACACATTCTTTGGGAGACCTGCCCAAGATTGTGCTTCTACAACCGTTAGTGTAATGGGGAAAAGTAATGGCCCTTGGCTAGTGAGTTTCTCTCGGAAAATCTGTTACCACCAGAAAGTAAATATACTTATTCAGTACTGCCTTATCTATGGCCAGAAGAATCTGAGGGGCTGTTCGATGAAAATATGCAAGGGAAGTCACGTAAAAAGTATGTGGGGGCATAATCACCCCCACGTAACTGTCTGCTAAATGAAGCTCTGTTACAGCTTTTGGGCAATGGACTTGAACCTAGGCAAAGGTGTTAATGTTTGCTTTAGAGTGCTGTCACAATTTTCCCTGAAATTAAACTCAGGCAGAATTTGTATGAGTTCTTGTTGAAAGGTTTCGAATGACTTGTTTTCAACTCTGGTCTCAGAAGATATAGATCTTTTCAAGCAGATGGTTCACATAAGACTTTCTATAAAGATAGAGAACCACACGATAATACGATAACGTGATGCTATAATTCGTTCCTGCCAAGATTGAGGTCATATGGTGGGAGGTTTGTCTCTGGAATGTACTTTTCCTGGATAGAATTTAGAGACTCGAAGAAGTCACTCGGCTGTTTTTTAGAAAATGCCTTGGCAAATGCTGGCTGATAATTTTTTATCAAATAATTGTTGATAATAAAATATCCTAAAAAAGGAGACACAGTGTTGTTGCACTTGTAGAATTTCAGGCAGATTAAACAGTAGCCTCCTACCCCCAATTCCAACCTTTCCCCTCATACTTATGGATACAGTGGAAACAAGAAAAGAGGAGGCAATTAGGTCATAAGATCATTTATATGCTGTCCAAATCTAGTTTAACATTTCAAGATGAAGAAGGCACAATATTTGCAAATATTTAAGTTATGGGGCCTTGGAAAGCATATCCTTCTGGTTTAAGCTGATTGTATTTATACTAGGTTGTAAGCTCCTTGAGGGGAAAGACCATTTTCTGTTCTTGATGATTTTAGATTCCAAACGTTTCCCTTCAAGATATAGTTCAAATTCTTGAGCTTAACACACAGAGGCTTTCATGATCCACGGTCTTGTCTCCTACCATGCTCCTGCAAGAAAACTTCTAGTGGTTCTCTGCATTTACCAGGAGTTCCTTCAACAGCCCATGCTGCCTTGTACCCCCCACCCCCCCCAGTGTCTTTCCTGTTACCCTGACGTGCCAGTCGCCACCTCCTCTGTACTTACCTGGGTAATATCGCCAGAGGAGTTACCTTCTCAGGAAAGCCTCCCACTGATGCTGCCTCTGAGTTAGATGCCCCTCCTTCATTCATTCAACACACTACCCTGAAACCAGGGAGTTGTCACTTACACTAGAATATGAACCCCATGAGTGTAGTGACTGTATCCACATTGTTTGCTCATTTAGCACAGGCCTGTCACATAGCATATGCTCAGGACAGAAGAGTGCCCTGCCTTCTCAGAGTATGTGATTAACAGAGATGGATACACAGATAAAAATGCATATGTGAAGTGTCAGGCATGAGGGCCACAGAAAAATGTTCCCAGGCAGCGAAGGAGGAAGTCAACAACACAGCGAAGGCTGGATTGTGTCTCCATGGAGGATCTCAAACAACCCTGAAAGATCTGGACAGGACAGAAGGCAGGGGAGAGCTATTTAAAGTTGGCAAAATTTGGAGACAAGATGAGGGTGGGTAGGAGATGAGCATAACCAGAATATGGAACAAATGTACTTAAAAAGAGTGCACTGAAAATGTTCTTAGCTTTCGGAAGGGCCCTGAAGACCAAAGGATGAGGCTAGACTTTACCCTATAAAGTAGGGGAGTAACTGTTAAAGGTTTCTGTTTCAGGACATAATGAAATTTATTTTTGACGGTTGGTCTGGGAACAGAATAGGGGAAATAAGAGATCAGGGAACAGTTAAGAGGCAATTAAATTTCAAAGGAGAGGCACTGAGGTGGGTCTGGAATGAAGGATGTAATTCAAGGGAAGACTGGAAAGTTTTAGACACTGAAACAGGAGGGAAGTGTGGAGGGTCATTCCTACATTTACAGTTTGGGTGACCCAGGAAATGGTGGTAGTGTTGCTTGATGCTGGGAATTTGGAGGGGTCTTAAAGAAATCTTGAAATTAGAGAAATTATAAATTGCCCGTACTTTCAGCTTACCTTACTTGTGGCTGGTTCTCCATCATGGAGTTCATCTAAAAGCCAGTGCAGAATCAATCTTCATTTTTTTTTAAGCTTTATTTTGAGAGAGAGTGCGTGTGCGCATGTGTTGAGGAGGCGGGGGAGAGAGAGGGAGAGAGCGAGCGAGAGAGAGCGAGAGCGAGCACTAGCACGGAGCCTAATTCGGGGCTTGAATCCATGAACATATCATAACCTGAGCCCAAGTCAGGTGCGTAGCCAACTCAGCCACCTGGGTGCACCTCGGTCTTCATTTTTTAATTTTAAATTCATTTTAAGTTAAACTTCATTTAAGATAAAATTTTCCAAGAGACTATTTAAAGGGTCTACGGAGCATTGTAAAGATCTGAAAGGGAAGCTAAGGACCCTCCTCCCAGAATGTACACATTCACAGAAAAAAAAATTATTTACAGTGTCCTAGGAAGTCAGTCTGGAGCAGAGTTCTGGTCCTCAGATTTTAAAGGCCTGGCCTTGTACTTATTGTATTTGTACTCTAATTAGTGATAAAGGTTATGAAGTGTGTCAAATCCAAAGTGTTTTAGGGATTGAAAAATTACTAAATTGAAGCTTTTAAGGTAATACAGAGAACTAGAATAGTCTAATACTATAGACAAACCACAAAGAAACCAATTTTTTTTCTTTCTGTTTTGCTGAGCAATTAAGTAGATATGTAAAATTAATAATAAATGACTTCAGACAAAAAAGCTGCTTTGGGGTTTTAACACTTAATACCTTATCTTTATAATCTGCAAGATTTGATGTAAAGGACTTTACTATATTGATCTTTTCAGGGCTGCTTCTGTAGGGTTTTACAACAGCAGCAGATACCAATTTGTATTTCTTTCCCTGCAAGTTATTTAATGACATCCAGCAAACTGTCATATTTTATTACCCCCTTCTAGGAATTGAACCATTCTTCATTGTTTTTTTTTCTTTTTAGTAAAAACAGAACAGAAATTACTGTCTGCCACAGAGGACTCAAACTAGTTATTCCCTAAGATAAAGTGACAAAGTAAATCAAATACACACTCAACTACCTTAGTACTAAACCAGGAAGTCGATTATTATAGATTATCATACATGTGTGTGAGCATAGTGGTGTTTATACCTAATTGAACAACATATTCACTTTAATACTAGAGTACAGGCTAGTCTGATCATTGGAATTCACTAGAATGTAAACTACAGAGGTGAAAATCTACATTGGATATAACTCAACATAGAACTGAAGTTTGAAATATAGAATTTCTTCATTAATCATCAAGCATGGAGGTTCTTTACTGTAACCACAAGTTTCATAGCCAGCAGGGACATCAGTTTACAACCGCAAACATTTTCCCATACTGCTGAATTGGCCTGGTTTACATTGCCCTAGGGCTGGGGGAGCAGTAAGTATCTGGTATGTTGCAGACACTTGAACCTCCTCAGCATACTTCGATGATCTCTGCCTCCAAGCTTGTTGGGAAGGTATAATAAAGAGAAGGTTGGCAGGAAGGGTGTTTTACCAAACTATTAAGTCCCTGCAATAACCAAACAGAAAATGAACTTCCATTTTGAGATGTGAAGTATTTCACAGGTTCCTTTTCTCTTGATGACCTCTTGCTTCTGTGGTTACATTTCAACTCCTGATTACTGTATTTTAAACGTCTCCAGTCCTGGATTTGTGGTTAATGGAGGATTTTTGCTATGTTGCAGAAGTTGATAAGCCCCTTTTCATGAATCTGCTTTAATTATAAACAACCCAGCATCCCATTCTGCCCCCTTGGCCTCCTCTATGGCTTCCTGAGGAGACAGTGGCTGGGGAGAAGGGGTGTGGAGCCCCTAGTGCTCAAAAGCGAAAATCAGAAAGACAGTCAGAGAAGCTCACTGGGCAGGCCTGTTTCAGAGCCGACCAACTATGGTGACTCTTTATAGGCACCCACAGGAGGGGCTGCCTCTGGAAACTGCTCAGAATGAAGTCATTACTTTAAATGTGACATCTTGGGATGCTTTCTCTAATCTGCCAGATGGATCCCACCCTTCCTCGCCATCCTCTGCTATCACTCATACTGATCAATGTCTTCTGGCCCCCAGGCTGTGTTTGGAGAAGCAGTCCATTTTGTGTTGTTTGTATTTGTGGTACCCAGCAGAACTCTAAAGTTAACTAAATTTAAATCATTTCTGTGATTGTAAGTTGAAGCATTATGCTGTACACCTTAAGCTTATGCAGAGATGTGGGTAGGTTATATCTCATTACATCTGGAAGCAAATAAAAACAGAACAAAAAGCTCTAATAAGTTGTACCTTCCACTTTTCATAGTGTTTCTAACTTGCGGAGTACATTATTATAATAATGTTAACTGGAAGAAAAACCAGTTGAAATTTAATAGACTTTCCTCCTAGCCTATTTTCTTCTGGAAAATTGAGATTTACACTGTTTAATTGGTATTCTATCACTGAGCACCATTTTTCCCTCCTCACCTACTACAGGAAGGGAACATTTGTTAGATATAATATGAAACACAGGTGAATGGTGTACTCGGAATGGTTTAAGAATAGTAAGTTGATTCAGCAAGTCGTGTTCAAACAAATTTACTATTGGGGCAGAAAAACTTCAGTGCAGCACATCAAAATACATTCCAAAAGAATTGAAGATTCATGACCAAAAGAAAAAGAGAGAAAAGAAAGAAAAAGAAAATTAAAAAAAAAAACTAGTTTTACCATAAGACACATGTAAATATTTGTATATTTGGGGTGGGAAAATGACCTTGCTAAAACAGAATACCAAAAAGACTATAGAATGTAAAATTTCTATCCGATTTCCCCTAGTCGCTTTTTCACTGCTGCCCCTCTTCACTATAACCCTCCAGTACCTTTGAAGCACAGACCGTTAGACTGAACCACCCACGCTGCTCCTTCGCTGCCAGAGCCATTTTCACAGTATTCCGTCTTTCCTTAAGGATTTGAGCTCCTGGCTTCCTGCATACTTCCCACCAGGACTCCTGCTGCCACTTAAATGACTCTGCCTTCCACCAAAACTATCGGAATACCATCCTGGCCTCCTGATTTCTTTATTCACTTTTCATGGACTTCTCATCCAACCTTGGCCATACACTTCCCTTGTCATGCTTCAGACCTTGTCATCGCCAGTAACTGCACTGTTCCCAAAAGCTCAGTTTCAAGCACACTGCTTTCTTACTCCCTCCACTAGTCCCACTCTGGCATTCTTTGAATCCGCCTCCAAGCCAAGATCTGCCACCACTTTTTAAATGATCATCTCCTGTCATGTCCCTACATCCCTCCTTATCACATCATTATAATAATTTTCCTTACATAAAACCTTAATTCCTTTTCTCCTCTGTCCCATTTACCTGGCAATACCTCTAACCTTGGCTGGATCCAACTTCTCATCTACTCTTTCTGTCCTGAGCAGTAAATGTGACTAGAGAAAAAACAACCATCTTGGGTCATTTCAGTTAAACTTACGGCCATAAACCTCTGGTGGGTTCTCAGTACGGCCGTGAGCCATGTCCCTGTTCAATTAGCTCTCAAGACTAAAAATTCTAACCTCTCTTATTCAATGTTCAACTCCCCTACCCTTCATACTCTCAGCTGGTATTACTGTATCCCTAAGAAAAATGTGACGTTCTTCACTCTCCAAGCATCACATCTCCTAATATCTGTACCCATATACTTTGTCGACTCTAGTATTAAAATGGATAAACTTGAGGACTCCGGGGTAGCTCAGGTAAGCATTCAACTTCAGCTCAGGTGATGATCTTGCAATTCGCGGGTTCAAGCCCCACATTGGGTTCTCTGCTGTTGGCGGGGAGCTCGCTTCAGATCCTCTATGCCCCTCCCCTCTCTCAAAAATAAACATTAAAAAAATAAAAAGGATAAACTCTTCTAGGTAGTAAGGTCACATCTCCTCTTATATACTGGAATCCCAGCCCTGGAGAAACTTACTGTGGTAACCATCACTCTTCTCACCTACAACATCCATTTGTCTCTCTCCAACGAAGCCTCGGGTCCACACACACATACTATGACATCTCCCATCTTAAAAGACATTAACAAAAATCTTGATCCCACATTCCCTCACCAGGCACCAGGTGAATGTTTCAAAAAGAGTAGGTCTCTATCTGCACTTTCAATCCCTTCTCTCATGAGCCTACTCACACTTGTCCCAACTCCACTGAACTGTCCTCACCAAGTTACCAAAGACTTTCCAATTACCAAAGCCAATATCAATTCTCAGTCTTCACCTTACGCTGCTTCTCAGCAGCATCTGACAGATCAGCATCGCTCTGTCTCAAAAAAAAGCTTTCTTCCCTTGATTTTTAGGACACCAGGCTCATCTCTCTTCCATGGCTCCTCCTGTTCCCCAAAGCTATTTTAACTCCCTAAATGACTCTCCATTCTTTATTGGGACATTAAATACGATTTACATATTTGTAATTCCTGAGTAAATATCTGCCTCTCTTGAGCCCCAGCATTGCACACCCATCTTCCTATTAGATTATCTCCACTTGAAAGCTTAATGGGAACCTTACATACATTTAAAATGGAATGAATCAATGTTTTCCTTTAAATTTTTTCCTTCCCAAGTCTATCCCATCTCGGTTGATAGCATGACCCATCTGCTCAGGCAACAAAACCTGAGACTGGTCTCTGACTCCTCTTTCTGCCCCACATCCAACCCATCAACACATCCTGTTGGCTCTACTTTTGAAACGCAACAGTAATCCAGCTACTTTTTAACACCTCCACAGCGATCACCCTAAACTCTGGGGAAGCTGTAACAGATTATGGCTCCTACTCTGACCGGCTGTAGACATTCTCTATGCAATCAAAAGGGATCCTTTTGATTCTAAGACTAGATATTCTGCCCTTGCCTGAAACTTGCCAGTGGCTTCCATTATTCTCAAGCGTAAACAAGGTCTTCACTATGGGCCACAAAACCATACAAAAACTGCCTTCTGCCAAACCCCTTCATCTCATGTTTTAAATCTTTCCCTTTCTCTCTGCTCAACCACACTGGACTTTTCCCACTCCTCAATCACGCCAAGCACCCTCACTTATTCTGTGTTTGTGATTTTGCCTACATGCTAAGATTTGTAACCTTAAAAGTCAACACTTACAATGTGGTTATTATGGACACCCAGAGTTGCCTAACACATATGACTCCAGGTGAAGTCTAACAGGCAACACTCTGCCTTGATTCAGTTCTCATGCTCTAAGTGTCCTTTTTACAGTAGATCTAGTGCCACACCTTTTACTCTTGTTTTTGGTGATTTCACTGTTTAAAATGGACCTCAAGTGTAGTATTAAACTGCTGTCTGATGTTGCTACGCACAAGAAAGATGTGACATGGCTAATGGAAAAAACACATGTGTTAGATAAGCTTCATTCAGGCATCACTTATAGTGCTGTTGGCCTTGTACTCTATGGGAATGAACCAACAATATATATTACACAAGTCGTCTTTAAACAGAAGCACACAAAAAACAAGGTTATTTGCTGATCAGTGGACAATAATGTTGCAATCAGAGGCTCCCAGGAACCTAACCTTGCAATTCCCTTAGGAGCAGTGGTTCAGTACTTCATGTTCATGGAATGCTCATGGCAACTTTTCAGAAGAGAACCACCACAAGGGACAATCCAACAGTCATTACCACTTAGCATGATATATTTATTTCCTTGTTTAGAAGTCAAGCGCCTTCTAAAGGGCAACAAATTCTTTTTTTACTGCTTTATCTCTGAGGTTTACAACACCGGTACTTAGCAGAAATCTAGAAATATTCAAATGATTAATTACAGGGATGAATAAGCAATTTCTTGGAAAAAGTCAACTGGCCAATAAAATCATAAGTATATAACGTTAAAGTTATAGTCAACCTCATTAGTAATCATGAAAACGTTTAAAAAAAAAAAAAAAGCCAAGGTTTTTTTGCCACCTCAATGCTACTATTTGGTGTTGGTGAGGATTTAGGAAAGCCAACCCCACCAACAGTAAGACTTTACAAATGCATATCCTTTGACCTAGCAATTCCACTCCCAGAAAATAAGGCCTGGATCTGTACAAAAACTTAACAACAATAACTGTTGTGGCAGAATTAATAATAACAGAACAGTGCAAATCACCTCAAAATCTCAAGATTGGTAAAACAATGATAATCCATAATACATAACATAATGGAGTTCTCCGAAAGTTGCCAAAGCTGTAAGATGAAAAAAAATGCTCATTAAACATTAAAACAGATGGTACAAACAGGTAAAATAAAAATTTTCAAGTCTATTTGTATACAGGGGTGCCTGGGTGGCTTAGTCGGTTAAGCGTCCGACTTTCGCTTAGGTCATGATCTCGCTGTTCGTGGGTTCGGGCCCCGCGTCCGGCTCTGTGCTGACTGCCAGCTCAGAGCCTGGAGCCTCTTTCAGAGTCTGTGACTCCCTTCTCTCTGACCCTCCCCTGCTCACACTGTCTCTCCATCTCTCTCTCCTAGAAATAAATAAAAAAACATTAAAAAAAAGTCTATTTGTATACAAATATGAAAATGTTCAGTTATTACCACGAAGCATAAAAATAAAGGATCCAGAATCTTTGTATATTTCTGCATGTCCAAGCTTCTCCTGACAATAAACATGCAGTACTTGTGTAACCAAAAAATGGGGGCCAGGGGAGGGGACTGAAAGCAAATTGGACAAATCACTCGTGAAGTGCTAAGTCCCTCAGTACTCTATCCCCAGACTACCACCCTTAAAAGCTTAGGAACTACTCCTAGTAACTCCAATCACTACTGCAGTGGTGCTGTTTAAGCATCCAAACTTTAAATGACAGGTGGACATATGCTTCTAGTGGCTGTAGTAACCACACTACCCAGCCGTACAATTTACTAAGCTCTGTGCTGTTTCTTTAGGTTAAATGTGATAAAAGTAGCTCGCTCACAGAAACGCTGTGGTGTTTTCTTTTTTTTTTACTTTAAAGTTTATTTTGACAGAAAGTGTGCACAAACGAGGAAGGGAGAGGCAGAGAGGAGACAGAATCCCAAGCAGACTCCATGCCACCAGTGCAGAACCCAATGTGGGGCTAGAACTCACAAACCAAGAGATCACAACCTGAGCCGAAATCAAGAATTGGACGTTCACCAGACTGAGCCACTAAGGCGGCCCAGAAATGTTGGGGTTTAAATGAATTAGTGTTTCATATAAAACCGAACATAACATACAGCAAGCTTTAGAAGTACTTGGTTATTATTTTCTCCCTAAAACAACTGTTGGGTGGTCTCCAACTTTGCTTGCAGAAGTAAATGTTGGGAAAAATATGAGATTTATGATAACATGAACTTTTTGACTATCAACACAAAAATAGATTACTTTCCTGTTAGAGATCACTTATTGATCATGTAACATTACGTAACGTTCTAGTAACAAGGTTCCTGCCATCCTAAGTAGAAGGAAGAAGGAAAGGAGAAGAAGGAAAGTTGTATGGGGGAGGTTTATATTCCACAGCACTTGACTGGTATAAGAAACAGGCTTAGGGTCTTCTATGACCACAGAACCATTACCAAACAGTCACACATTCATATCCCATGTACAATGGCTTAAGTTTGTACAAACTAGTGTTTTTCTTGAACTGGTATAACTGAAAATTAAAATGTAGATATTTAATACACCCAAATGTAAAAATTGCCAAAAACTAGGCACTACTCCATATCATTTTTAACATTTTGAAAAACTCTTCTATAATGCCAAATGAATCAAACAAGGAAAACCAATTCCTGATCATTTTAATTTGTAAAACAGATTACATGCTTTGTGGTTAGAACTGAAGGTAAAACCTTCCATAGCTTACATTTTGTTCATGACAAGGCCAGTGTATAAACACTACTTAATAACATATTAAGTTTTCTAAGAGCAATAATAAATATTAAACTAAAAAAAGATAGCATGCATTCAACAACTTTCAAACAGATATTCATCAAAATGAGGTAAGTCTAATGTGTCATTTACTAAAGAATTTAATGTTGAAGTGGAAAAAAACTCATCAAAAATATCAGTCTTCATGGAACTTTCCAAGTTCAATGTCCTAACGCAGGCATTATCTGCCAGAGACTCTGGCTGAACTTCACACTGATTTTTCTTGGTGGGGCTATAGTAATTATGGTCCTGTCTCAGGTGTGTATTCTGGGGAATGCCATTTAATTCAGTAGGCACTGGGGCTGCGATGTGGTCATCTCCTATTTCTAAATACCTAAAGTCAGCCTCCCCACTTTCCGAGTGCTCTGTTGAGACAACAGTTGTAGGGGACAACAGTTCTGCTAAAATTTCTTCATGACTTTGACTACTGTATGCAACTGCGGTGCCTCCAGATTTAGTGTCAGCAGTATCAATTTGATATTGGAGTTCTTTTAACAAGTCTTCTATTGATTCACAGTCGTTTGGAGACCCGCAATGGGACACAGGCTCTAACTTTTCACCTGGAAGCTCTCCATTTTGGGGGGAAGACATAAGAGCAGCTAATTTCTTCTTCTTTGCCTTAAGTTTTTTAAGAAGTTTTAGACGAAGCTTATGAATCTGACCCTCAACTGAGTCTCCATGGTTTGCTGAAGAAACACCATTTTCTTTTACACAGGAGCTGGGACTGTGGTGAGCTCCATAGGGGACCTTTTCACATTTCAGAACATCTGAATCAGCAGTAACATTAGTGCGTACATGAGATGTCGTGCCACCAGACAGCGGATGACTTGGTGGAGGGTTACAAACTGTAGGAGGCTTACCTGCACATTTATTAGCTTTCCTGGATGCCCGGTTAGCCTTTTGGTTCACACCTTTCGTTTTAAAGCCACCAAAATTATTTGCCCCCTTAACTGAAGGCTGCAAATCAGTTACGGTGTTCCTGTTACGAGCTGAAACACAAGGTGGCATAAAAGAAGCACCCTTGCTTAATAAGCCTTTAACCCAACTTCCTACAAACGGTTTCTTTGGAGCTTCTTTCAGAGATGGGTTCTGTAGTGACTTAGCTGTTACGGGTTTTGAAAATGACGCAGTTTCGTTTTTCTTCAAATTAGATGCCTGAGATGTACCCTGTTGTTCGGGTTTTAATTTCTCAGTCTTTGGTGAAGGGAACTGTTTCAATGAAGTGTCCTTCTCTTGGGCCACTGTGCCCTCAACTGCTGGCTTTACACTGCGTGTAAGATCAGGAGTGGGGCTATTATTCACAGGCTCAGTGATCACAGTGTCTTCTGCACTTGGTGGTGCAAACCGCATGCTTGCATTTACAGTTTGAGATGGAAACTTAAAACCCATAAACTGGTCTTGAGTAAGGTTTTCAACACATGGACCAGACACTAAAGAAGCCACTAGTGACTCTTGTGACTGCAAAGTCTTTGTTTTGCCAACTCCTGCATTCTCTGCCACAGGTTTATTTTCAAATAGGAAACTTTCAGAGTTAACCTGTATTTCTTCAAATGTCAAAGATAAAATACTGTTGTCTATCAAACCTTCTGGATCGGAAAGTATTTGTCCGTGAGCTACAGCTTGACCCTCTGAAAGAGCATTAGGAGCAAATGACACACTGGTGGGGAGAGTTCCTAAGGACAGCTCGGCAGAGGCGGCGTCACCCCCAGAACACCATGCTGGAGAGGCTGCTTGCTCAGCACCAAAAGCATGCTCACCATTAGTCTTTTTAAGTGGAAGGCAGGCAGGTGCTTCATCTGTTATCCTGGATGTTTTTCTTTCCCAAATAACAATATGGATCTCTGAAGCAAGAACTTCAAATTTCTCACGCCTTTCAGAACATAGGCCTTTTAGGTCATCGCATTCCAGCCAAGTTCCTAGGAGATGGAGAAAGTTTATAAACTAAATTAGACATTCAAAACCCACCAGCCCAGGTTAATTTTTTTTTCTGGCCATTTCACCTGCTATATCCCTGAATATCCATTAAAGGAGAACACTTGAGAACATGGCCTTATCATGGTCACCATTTTCTTCTGCCAAAGGCTAAAAGTCTTTATTTGGATAATAAAAGTTATGAATAGCAGGAAATTTTAAAAACTGAGATAGTGTTTACTCTTTCCTAAATTACCCACAAAAACCAAGACAGAAGTCTAAATACTTAATTTTTGTGACTTGGAATACAGTATATCGTCCAATTTATCCAACAACATCAGAAAATGGATTTTTTCTGGGGTGCCTGGGTGGCTCAGTCGGATAAGTGTCTGACTTCAGCTCAGGTCATGTTCTTGCGGTACGTGGGTTTAAGCCCTGCACTGGGCTCTGTGCAGACAGCTCAGGGCCTGGAGCCTGCTTCAGATTCTGTGTCTCCCTCTCTGCTCCTCCCCTGCTTGTGCTCTTTCTCTGTCTCTCTCAAAAATAAACATTAAAAAAGGAAAAGAAGAAAATGTTTTTTTTTCCATATCTATGAGTTTTCATGAAGCCTATTACCTCAAGTACCAACATTTGTTTGAATTCTTATTTTCTTTTTTTTCTGATTAAAAAAACAAAAACTTCAGGGGTTTTTAGGTGTTTAGTTATTTTATTTCTGAGCTTCTAGTCTCTCGTTTGTCAAGTGGAAATGAAATAATGTAGGACAAAGGAAGAGTTAACCCCCATAGACACACAAAAAACCCAACAAAACCATTCACTAAGTTTATGCGGATGTATCCTTATAAATCACCTGAACCTACTACTTCTGTATCCATTAAAACTTTTGAGACTCTTTTGTCTGTTTATGCCAGTGGTTCTCTACCATACATGCACATTTACAATTACCTGATTCACATCTGTACCTAATCCTCAGAGACTGATTCAACGATCTAGGGAAGAGCCAAGACCTTTTTTATAACGTAATTGTTTGATTTTTATATGTTGGAAACCATCTAACCAATTGAAGACGGTTTCAGATTCCCCTGGAATGCAGTAAAAAACTGAACTTTTTTTTTTATGTTACTGAGAACCACTTCCCCCAAATGCTGAAGTAGGGTAAAATTTTAAGGTAATACTATTTATAATGTGAGTTTCGGTTTGCAAAGTGCTTTATAACACATTATTGTGTCATCCACCTAAACCATCCCAAGAGGAAAATATGAAATATGAGAAGTGTCCAAATAATAGAAAATGGAAAAACAGAAAATATCAAAAGAACTCTTACCTGATATAACAGTTTAAGGGGCTGAGTTATCTTGTTTAAGACAAAGTGAACACGGTGAGAGAAACAAACTTAATATTGAACCATATTAGAGAAATGTTACGAAAAACCTAGCAAAATTTATGGGTTGTTCTATTTAACCTTCTTTCAAAAAGTTTATTTAAATAAAGGCATTAGGAGGCACCTGGCTGGCCAGTCGGTCAAGCATCTGACTTTGGCTTAGGTCATGATCTTGTGGCTGAGTTCGAGCCCTGCGTTGGGCTCTGAGCTGTCAGCAGAGAATCTGGAGCCTGCTTCAGATTCTCTGTCTCCCTCTCTATCCCTCCCCTGCTTGCGCGCGCTCTCTCTCTCAAAAATAAACAAACATTAAAGAAATTTTTTTAAACAAATACAGGCTTTACCTGGACTATAGCTATTAGCAAATTATGGATTTCAGATATTCTATTTCATAGGGAGAGAAGGCTACGTGGTCTGTAATGTCTAAACAGTCTTAGAAATAGATGTTTTATTTATATTACTAACAACTGTAAACTAAGCACATTTTTTAGTCTCAATTAAAAAACTTACAGTGCAATGCATTTTCTTTTTAAAAGAAGTGCATGTTTACATATCTAAGAAATAAAAATTGCCACCACTCACTTTTCTATACTGACCACCTATTACTCATGGAATAAAAGCAAACACAGTACGTGGAAAAGAGCATACTATAAACCAACAACAATGTATGATCTCGTTCTTCATCTAGAAAAGAAATATGCATATGCATGTGTACACCCATACATAAACAATGACAGACAAGAGTGATTCTAAACCAGAATGACAGAGAGGAGGGGACAGAATTAAAGGCAAGGGCAAGAAGTGAGAGGGAAAGGGGTCAAGACAAAGTCTGTCTTTTTAAAAAAAGTCAAGAGTTTAGCCTCTATGCCTATTATCATAAAGAAAAAGGTTTAAACACTCACCGTCAGCATCTAAAATCCATGTTATAAAATGATTATTTGCTTGGTACTGAATTACAGAAGTTATCTGATAAAGACAGCCTTCAAAATGAAATGAGTAGTGCTGCAAGTCATCACGTGGTAAGCCTTCCACAAAGTGCAACATGAATATAGGCGATACTCTATGGGAGAGAAAGGCAAGCAACGTCAAACAAATTTCATGCCCATGCCGGGTTATACAAAAGATGGTCTGAAGCAAGGAAGTCACACATGACGCTTTCAAGGCTAACTGCACTAATTTTTCTTGAGAACCTCCAGATGTGTGCCTTAATTAGAAACAGAGAACTCGCGCTACGAAGTTGGTGACAGTAAACCCTTCTTGGAATGGTATCATTGACAGTTGGAAGCCATCATGCAATAAGGCTCTAACACAGACCATTAAACAAAAATTGCTCTGTAAGCCACACTGCTGCTTTGGCTTAAAGATTTCACAGTAACGTCACTATTCTGTAAAATCACAGGGAAAAATCCAGACCTTTTAGAATTTTCTTGAGCATCTAGTGCCCCAAATGAATTACTTTTGTTAGATGTGACAGGTAATATGTGAAACACAGTAACAACCTATGACGTTGAAATAAACATTAAAAAAAAAAACCCTAATATGCTAATAATTTGGCCTATTTCACTGTATTCTCAGGAAGCGGAGAGGTCCATCAAAGTAAAACTTCTACTTAGGAAGTTTAATTTGTGCCTAAGTAGAGAAGAAAACTGACACACTGGTTGATTCACTATAAACTTCAAGACACCCATAATTTCAAAAATACACTGTCATTATAGTCACATGCCAAACCAGAAAATAGAACCCAAAGAAGGGTCTCAAATTAACTAAATTTAACAAAGCTCTCATGATTTAAGAAAAACGTCGAATATCTCTTTTCCCAATATTTAAACAGCTGTCAAACTTACTTAGCTTATCAAAATTTATTCAGCTGAAATGAACTGGAATCAATATCCAAAATGCAGATTATTCAGATTGACAAGGAATAATTAGTATGTTATCTCATCGATCATTCTGTTAAAGGAACAATCGAGTCTTCAGAATTTAAGTACCAATAAATAAAAAGTCCTGCGGAACTGTCTATAATGCTAACCCCCTTTGTTCTTTCATATCTATATGATACTACTGATTATAAAATATACCACTAAGAAAGAAAACTGCCAATTAAAGTCTACTACGCCATCAATTTTTAGACATACTCCCATTTCAAATATGTGAAAATGTGAAGACTGTGCCTCTCTGAATCAACAATCCACAGTGAAAGTACAGATAATGTTCTCGCAGCTGGATATGCAGGCTTTAGGCACCTCCTTGAGTCCTTAAGTACTAGTATCTTTTCAAGATCTCTTCTGAGGCTAGTTACTAAAACATTGTCTCCTGGATACCAAGATTACACAAACTTGTAAATTTCCTACCTCTTAGTGTGAATTACACGTGGGAAGTGTTCAATGGTTAGTATTTCTTTCTTAATGGCATATTTAAAAAAACAATACAACTTATAATGGTGGCATCCTGGATTTGATAAAATAAAGCGTATGCCCCTCCTCTTCAAGTTTATTTTCCTCTCCTGAGTCCCTAGACTTCAGTATCTCCTAACAGTTGCAAGTTTCTCCTACCCATAATCCCAGCTTATCTCATTTCCAGCCTCTTAGCTGAGGGTAGAACTTTACTCCTAACCTGGCAATAGATTTTGTTCTCAGGCTTTGTCCTACCCACAATGCCTGGAAGGTCAAGGACGATGCTCAGACGGGATGGGTTAACAGAACTGGAATGAGAGTCACAAGAGATTTCAAGCTAAGATCCATTTGCATTCATCTTGCTAACCTGAGGTTGAACTACTCCTACTAGCAGGATCTACCTTCAGGAAAAGAGAGAAACAGAAAAAAGAAAGGAGCACAAGAGAACTGTGCCAACTGCCCTGCTACCCACAGACAGCAGGGAAACATCAAGTCCCTGTCCCACGAAGAGCAGCCAGTTGTGCCCTTGGCCTAGACAGAGTACAAGACATTTATTTTTATCCCAACTAATGAAATATAATAATTCATATTTTAGAAAATGCAAATTTAGCAATGTGCATATATATTTCTGAACTGTAATAACAGGCTTTAGGCAAAAAAAATCTGCAAATATAATTTTTAAACCTCATTACAATTTAGATCTAATTACATCACTGAATTATGTCATCTTTCAGAGTCTATGACAAAAAATAAGGCACGCCTGAGTGGCTCAGTTGCTTAAGTGCCAACTTTGGCCCAGGTCATGATCTCATGGTTTGTGAGTTTGAACCCCACGTTGGGCTCTGTGCTGACAGCTCATAGCCCGGAGCCTGCTTCAGATTCTGCGTCTCCTTCATTAAAAAAAATTGGAAAAAAAAAAAAGGAAAATAAAAAAATGAGTAAAAACAGGTATAACTAAAAAATGAGAGTTGGGGGGTGCCTGAGTACCTCAATCGGTTAAGAGTCCAACTCCGGATTTTGGCTCAGGTCATGATCTCATGGTTCGTGAGTTCGAGCCCCATGTCAAGCTCTACGCTCACCAGCATGGAGCCTGCTTTGAATTCTCTCTCTCCCATTCTCTGCACATCTCTCACTCATGCACACAGGCACTCTCTCTCTCAAAGTATACTTAAAAAGAAAACCCATAATTTTATGTATCAGTACTCCACCCAAACTTTTGTAGAGAATGGTTCAGTTTATCTGTCTGGACAAGAAAGTCTCAAAGTCACTGTATTTTAATGATACTTTAATA
Source organism: Proteles cristata cristata (assembly GCA_017311185.1). Taxonomy (NCBI): domain Eukaryota; kingdom Metazoa; phylum Chordata; class Mammalia; order Carnivora; family Hyaenidae; genus Proteles; species Proteles cristata. The sequence continues at coordinate 53,594 of JAESUZ010003396.1, forward strand.
AGCTCTACAAGCAGAGAACAGAAACCCCTAATCCTTTTCCTATCACTCCCCTTTTTCTTTTAAAAAGTTGTTTTAAAAGAAAATCTGTTAAAACTGAAGTTTAAATAAATAAGCTTTTCAAATTACAATCCAGGGTAGTGTGTGACTTAGACTCCTTGTAATGAGGTTCGTTTCAAGAGTCTGTAAAGTAAAATTAAATCAGCTTCTAAGTTGGTGCTCACATCACCATGCTCTGAATAGAATTCCTAAACAATCTACTTAAAAGTAGCAGATCTGGACTTGCTAGATCATCTGATTTATCAATGGACTCTTTTTCTAATGGTAACATATCAGAGTGTGGATCACCTGAGATAAGGTGTTCAGGGAACTCACAACACTATTAGTTTTTAGAATGCTGGGTGTCAGGTTGAATTACGCATAATAGCAGTAATTACTATTACAAGATCTAATTACTTTTAAGTTATCCTTAAAAACTATTAAAATTGTTCCTAGATTCCATTAGAAAACAAATTTTGATTTGTTGAATCTCGCTGAATATGAATTTCAGGGGCACCTGGGTGGCTCAGTCGGTTAAGTGTCCGACTTTGACTCAGGTCATGATCTCGCAGCTCCTGAGCTCAAGCCTCGCACCAGCTGACAGCTCAGAGCCTAGAGCCTGCTTCAGATTCTCTGTCTCCCTCTCTCTCTCTTTGCCCTTGACCCACTCATGCTCTGTCTGTGTCTCAAAAAATAAACATACATTTTAAAAAATTAGAAAAGAATATGAATTTCAAAGGAAAAAAAACTACAGAGGACTTCATAAAGATCCTGTCATTTAAAATTTAAGTGAAATTTTACACATTAGTTCAATTTACTTTTGAATATAGTAAACACGCAAATTATAAATTCGGCTTATAAACTGGCCCATTAGAACTCTAAACACATTTCACATTGAAACACTTATATTAGATACATTTCTGGATCAGAGCCTGAATCTCTAATATAAGTAAAGCAATTTATTTGTATAATTAAAAATTGTATGTTGCAATGTGTCCAATTAGTAGATCAAACAAAATAGGAGTAAAAGCTTATCTTCAATGCTGGGGAATGAGAAAAAGCAGGTGTAAGTGTCAGATGAAATGACATACTCCAGGAAACCTCAAGCAATCCAGCGGTCTAGTACAGAATGGCAGATACCCACACCGTAAGGCCCTGGGCTAACAACTAGGGGAGTGACAGGGAGAGTGTATACAGAGCTCCAGTGCACCAGGTTCAGAGAGGACCAGTACAGACCGGAACACTGGAGCATAAGATGAAAGGTGGCAGAAGAAAGTTTCTAGAAAAAACGCTGGGGAGGATTCCAAAATTGTGAGACATTTAAGTATTTAGAAAAATCTATCAATGGGTGTTCTAAGAATTTGGAAAGATTTCACAATACATATGTAAACAAAGCAAATAAAAACACAAGGAAATGAATAATTCCAGGAAAACTTAGGAGTTATAAAAGAAATGAAATACAACTATGTATACTGTTTGGCTCGAGAAGGAATATTCGTATATTTATAATAATAAAATAGGGAGTACAGATTTAATAAAAATCGTTATCATGCTGGAAGGACAGGGAGTTTATAAACAGATGGAGCCCAGTAACTGATGCAGGAGCCCTACCTAGTCCTTCACTACTATAAAAGGAGAAGCCTGCATAAAGGTAGAATAAGCATACTGTTCTGAAATGTCAAAGTAAATACTGCTTAACAGGAGTAAAGTGGATGCTTAAAGGAGAGGAGGCAGGAGGGGCACTGCTCTCTTTTCTTCTAGGTCTTGGCACTATTAGATTAACCAAGAACTTCTGACTTGGGTGAAAACAACTCTTTAGGAAAGATTTGAGGGATTTCCTGGCACATCCAAAGGTGTGAGAAAAGGTAAGAAAAGGTTAATGCCCCTGGTTCTTTATGATATCACATCACCCCTCCAGACACCTCCTTACTGAGGATGACTAGACACAAAGGTCAGAGGTTGGATGCGTGTGTGAGTGTATTAACAGAGGAGAATCAAGCTGACTATCATTTTAGGATCTGTGAGCTTAAAATATGGGGCATCTGGTGGCATTCTGACCAGTGGTCCCGCTGTGGGCAAATAGAAAAGCTGGCAAAATATAATAAAAACATATCTGCTCGAAGGCAGCAGAAAGTTTACAAGGGGATGAAGAATTAGCAGGCTGAGGTCTGGGAGAAGCTGGGAATGCAGACAGATGAGTCTGTGGTTCACCTCTGAGTCCTCTTAGCTCCTGAAATCAGATTAAGGAAACCCCAGAGTTCTAATGACTCCAGGCACTTGGCAGAGGAGACAAAAACTGAAGACTAATATCCTTAAAGGACAAACAAGGCAAAAGACGGAAAGGCTCCAGTAGAGTGGGGTCAGTCACGCTGAGACAGGTGCAGCAGTACCCTGCCTGGGAGCCTGCTTACAGCCAGAGTTCTTGATAGACAGACATTCTGGCAATTCCTATAACTCAAACTTCTGAAAAACAGATTGTGGTCATCAGTTTCAATTCTACACGTTAAGTCCACCTTCATTTTGTTCTAAAAATAGTAAGACAATTTTAACTCACTTTTCCAGTACCATTTTTCTTATCTGTGACTTATTGCTGCAATTGTTACATGGACCAAAATGGGCAGCATTAAGTGGGTGCCACTCAGGGATGACATTTGTAAAGGTGACCAGATTCTTCATGTATCTGTAATAAAGAAGACATATAACTTAAATTCATTTATATTAATTTAAATCAATGCCTAAACCTTCATTTATTTATTCATACTTTCCTATTCCCCCATATCACATGAGAAATTAATATGCCAGTGTTCCTCCCAAGCCCTAGTAAACCGCTCTGTGAAGTCTCTCCACAATAACCACCTAGATTTTTTCAGCTGTGAGATGAAGCAAATGTTACCGGCAGGGCTTCTCGAGAACAATACTGACATTCTGCACTGGGTATTTCTTTGCTGTGAGGCATCTGTCTCGTGCACTGGGGATGTTTTAACATCATCCCTGGCCTCTACTCACTAGATGCCAGTAACAGCCTCCAAGTGTAGCAACCACTAGCTCCAAACACTGCCAACGGTCCCATGAGGTACAAAGCAGCCCTCAGCTGAGAACCACCGTTTCCAAATGTATTAAGAGCTCACCCCTTACCTACAAAATGCACAATCCGGCTATCCATATTGACAACCAAAAAGGAAAAAAGGCAGTTCCAAACATATAATCATGAACACATGCAACTTAATTTTCCTGATGTTTAAAAAATTAGAATGTCAGTTGTGAAAGAATTTTGTTTTCACAGGTACAGAAGTTCCAAATTTGCACTTTAGTCAAATACCTGATAGCAAGAGGCATCTATAATGATCTTTAAAGATGTACACTACCTCTCAATTGATTCACTTTAATAAAAATACCTTTAAAAGAGCAATTGATTACCTGAAAGATGCTATTTTTTTCCTAAACAGTAACAACAAATCTTGACCAATCGTTAAGTGGGATGAGCACAGGCTATTACAAATACAGCAGTGCTCAGGGAAGCTAACATTTTTAAAAGCAAGCAGCATAAAGTTATCAACAAAATGGAATGACTTACTTCTAGTAAATTCTTAATTCTCACAGATGACTGTTAAGTAAAGGCGCCTATTTTTCAGTCTCTAAAAGAGACTTGCCTCTGCAAATAAATGTTCCTGTTCCACATGACAGCTAACATTTTCGAGCACTTACTATGCATGCGTGTGGCAGGGAGCTGCGCTAAGTGCTCCTCTCCCAAACCACCCTAAGCAGCAGATACTACTCTTATCCCCATTTTACAGATAAGGAAAGTGAAATACAGACTACGTATCAGATGATAAGTGACAGGCTTGAGATTTTAATCCAAGGAGTCTGACTCCAAAGACTATGTAAATAACTGCCTCCAGAATATAAATCAAGTAAAAGATCCTAAACTGGCACAAAAAAAGCAGCACAAAACCAGATGAGTTTGCTGGATATTCTCACATTAGATTCAGTGGAAATAGTTTTAAATTATGATATATTAAGATGTATTTAATGAAATGCCACTTAATTTTAGATTTTCCTCTAGAACTACTTATTTTTAGAACAAAGGAATTAAAAAAAAAAAAAACACCACCAGAAAACAGCAAACTCAAATGGCCAGTGGCTTCTTTCCCCTGAGCCCTCTGAGTCTTTTTAACACACCTCCAAAATGCACTGTCTTCAAAGTAATCAAAGTAACTTAATCTAGCCCCCAGATCAAAATAATTACTAAGTCACTGGCCCTCAAATATGTGTTTATATATTATCTCCCTAACTAACTGGTCTGAATTTGGCCAGGATAAAGATTATTTCTGTTGAGTTCCTGGCACACAAAATACACTCAATGAAAAGCGGTCAAACAACTCAGATGTAGATTTTGGAAAAGCTGTAATTAAGGTGATTTTAATCATTGAGCTTGTTTGTAATACTTATACTCCAGGTGGTGATCAGGGAGTATACTACAGTGAGCAGGAAATTCTGAGGCCAGAAAATGTAAGCCTGAGTTTTGCCATTTACTACTGTGTCACCTTGGGTGTCTATTTATCCCTTTCAAGGTTCAGTTTCCACATCTGTCAAATGAGGAGAAAAATTAGATAATTTATATAAACCAGTGGTAGAAGACCAGGAAATAGATACTTGTTCTTATACTCATTATAGAAAATTATTTAAGTCCTAGGTGTGAGTGAAATGCTCATTCTTACTCTGTTTTACTACTTTTGAGCCAACTGATAAAAAAAAAAACAAATGTCTTCTGGTTCTATTGCTTGCATTTCCTAGAACATTCTCTCAGACTTGACTCTCTTCGATTCTTAAATACCAAAAATGATCTGAATTTAGATAATGAATATCTAAACAATAGTTTTCTCTCACATTTTTATTTAATAATTTTAAATCTATTTAATTTTAAATATTTTATTTAATAATTTAACTCCAAATTTTCTAATTTGCTAGTAGTGGGTGAGTTTAAGAAAAGAGGGAAGTATTGATCTCTATTACAGTAATTTGAATAAATGACCAACAGAACCAATTTGGTAACTGTCAGTCAGCAACTTTCTCATGTATGGACAAAGTGAAGGTTATCATGTGTGATGAAAACGTTCTCTGACTCCTCTTCCCAAACCAACTTTCTCTTCTTGTTATGTGGTCAGTGTATGGAAGCAAAAGAAATGGTCGGCTGCTTTCTTCTCCATGGTTCCTCTCAAGGCCCAATCTCAGGGCATAAAATGACTTTGTGTCAATCATGAGCCTTCAAACCCTCACCCGGGGCATCAGGGAAGTGGGAAGTAGGCTGACACCACTCATATGCAAGAGGATTTGGTGGTGGCTGGTCTTTCATGGAGGAATGGAAGAGCCTAAGTTCTTCCCAGAACTACCGCCGACTCCCAGAGCCTCAATCAGTTTCTAGTTGCTAACAGAGGAGCAAACAAAACACAGAACATTTCAAGGAATTCTAAGAAGTATTCTACCTCAGCAGGGAATCCAGAGTGGGGGTGGTGGGGGAATATACTTCTCTTCCCATTTGTAACCACTTAAGAAAACTACTAGTATGGGCACCTGGGTGGCTCAGTTGGTTAAGCGTCCAACTTCGGCTCAGGTCATGACCTCACAGTTTGTGGGTTCGAGCCCCACATCGGGCTCTGTGCTGACAGCTAGCTCAGAGCCTGGAGTCCGCTTCAGACTCTATTGTCTCCCACTCTCTCTGCCCCTCTCCTGCTCACGCTGGCTCTCTCTCTCTCTCTCAGAAATAAATAAAACTTTAAAAAAAATTAAAAAAAAAAAAGAAAAAGAAAACTACTAGTAACCCAGCAAACCACGGTGTTTTACTTTTCCAGTTGAAAGCAGCAAGCCAATTGCAGTTTCTGTGGCTCAAATTTTTCTTGTTAATCTTAATGGTGGGGAAACTTCAAGATAGATAGGAAATCTTTTTTTTTTTTTTAATGTTTTATTTATTTCTAGGAGAGAGAGAGAGACAGCGTGAGCAGGGGAGGGTCAGGGAGAGAGGGAGTCACAGACTGAAACAGGCTCCAGGCTCTGAGCTGGCAGTCAGCACAGAGCCCGACGAGGGGCTTGAACCCACGAACCATGAGATCATGACCTAAGCGAAAGTCGGACGCTTAACTGACTAAGCCACCCAGGCGTCCCTAGGAAATCTTTTTTTAACATTTTTATTTATTTTTGAGCGACAGAGCAAGAGTGGAAAAGGGGCAGAGAGAGAGGGAGACACACAGAATCCGAAGCAGGCTCCAAGCTCTCTGCACAGAGCCCAACGTGGGGCTTGAACCCATGAACGGTAAGTTTATGCATGACCTGAGCTGAACTCAGATGCTTAACCAACTGAGCCACCCAGGCACCCCAGTAGGAAATTTTATTGAGGGCAGAAGGAACCTGGGAAACAGCAATGCTACAAATACTAGTTTTATTAAAATTCTATTACTCAGAACCATTTTCAATAGAATGAGTCCATTTTTAAAGAGAAAAACTAACCTGTTTTGATACTTGTGCCCACACTGTGAGCATTCAAAATTCCAAGAGAAAGAATACATGAAAAGCTTTTCACTGAGGGGTTCCATTTTTAAGAGCAGGGGAAGTGCAAACACTGGGCTTTCCATATCACCTGTAAAAAGAAAAGGGAAAATTATTGTTCATAATTGACTGAAAAAAGTAAACCCAAATTATTAACTATTATCTTTTCTCACTACATTAACAGTAAGATATATGTGAAAACATGAATATTTGATAGAGTAAGTTACTCACAGTTGGGCAAGGGAAAAGTTTTTAAAGCATTTTTCTAAAAATGTCTATCATAAAGATTTAATTATCACCTAAGTCCCTGTCTTTCATTTTTCTTGGTGGACACTTATGAAAACTTCTTAAGAAAGAAGACACAAAAGACCCATACTATCTCCTCAGAGCTGTTAACAGCTCTGAAATATTATAAAAACAAAACAGAAACATATAGTTTGCCACAGATACTAAAAATAATATGTCTGGTGAAACATGGTAGAGTAATGGCAGAGGTGGACTAACCCATTAAAAAGCCATTTCTATTCCGCCCCTCTAGTTCTACGTGTGGAGGGTGTGACACACAGGGTTCAAGGGCTAGCCTCTAATCTCCCTGCTCTACATCTATCACTCTTCTTAAAATCTGTTTGTCTCATCTTTTGACAATTAAAATTAAACTTCAATGACTTTAAGACTAGAGAAGATATGAATTCTGCTGTCCTTAAACACTGAACAGTGAATCCGGTCTTCCAGTTTTGAGATTAGCAGGCAAATTAAATAGGAAGATTTACATTCTCCTCTTACACTTGTTCTCCAATTGGTTTCTTGCCTTCCTGTCCTCAGAGGAGCTTAGATGCTGCCATTCTGATCCAGCCCTAGAAACAATGGAGGCCTTCCCTTCCCTGGCTCCCCTGAGACACTCACTTGCATGGTCCAGTTCTTCCCCTGGCCTGGAGCTACAGCAGCCTGGAGCGTGGCCAGGAGGAGTCACCTTGGCGGGACACAACCAAAGAGCAGCGGGTGTTACTGCCTAAGCACACTCTATACCAGTAGTTAACAAAGGCTATGTTAACAGGCACCTTTGTGGTATAGCCCCACTGCTATTTTTATAAAAATTTAAAAATCAAAACAGAAGTTTTATAAACAGAAATAAATACAACACATGTAAACAACGTAAACAGGGCATAGTACAGCATGAGCTTGTAACAGTTACTAAATGCTTACTGTACTATAGCTAAATATTAATTGAAAGCAAATAATTTCCATTTCTTAATAACATAGAATCTTTAAATCCAAAACTATGTGAAGCTCTCAGTAAATCAAAATATGAGAAAAAAATCATAAAAGAGCTCAAAACACACTGTTAAACAAGTTATATGCATACAGACCATTTTAGATAACTTATATAGCTCCTAAATTAACCTTAATTATTTTTCTTTTGTTTACAATTCTTATGGGTATTAAGCATAAAGCATTTACTAGAGAACATGCAATACCAATTAATTCCAATTTTTATAACTTCCTGCTGAAATCAGTTAAGTGGTTTCTTTGCCCCTAGTATCTTCACCCCAACTCCTACCCAACTACCATTTTGCATATATCCCTAAAATACTATCATTTGGCAGGATACAAATCTTTCAGTGACCTTTTGCTGCCCAGCTAGCCAAGTTTTCTCTTCTGCTCATTAACTGGTTGTCTTTTTTAAGAAACTGATGTACAAGAGTTCTTTAGAAGATAGCCAGGATATTATTTTTGTTCTATCTTTGATCAGAGGTTTTAAACTTCAATGTAATTATATCTATTACTATTTTATGTATCTTATTTAAGAAATTCTTCTCCACTGAATGGAAAAATATTCACCTATAATTTTTCCCAAAGTTTTAGAATTCTGCTTTTTCATGATAAGGTATTTTTTTTTCCCACTTAAAGCGTGCACACAAGTGCAAGTGGGGGAGGGGCAGAGAGAGAGGGGGAGACAGAATCCCAAGCAGGCACTCTGCTGTCAGGGCAGAGCCCGATGTGGGGCTCCAACTCATGAACTGCGAGCTCATGAGCTGAGCCAAGCTACTCGGGCGTCCTTTAAGTCTTTAAATACGCTAAAGTTTCTTTCTGATGATAGTGTCAAGTAGGAATCCAACTTCCTCCCTGTCTCAGAAACAAATTGTCCCAGCACCATTTACTGGACAGCCTTTCCTTTCCCCACTTATCTATATCACCACCCCTGTCACACTATTAGGTAAGCAAAAGAGGAGGGTTTTCATCTGGACTCTATTCTATTCTACTGGTCTGTGTCCTTACACTGGCACACAAATCTCAAAGACTAAATTAATCTTTAAAATTGCATAAATACAAACCAGAACAATATTAGCTTTATTCTCAAAAAAAAATTAGACATTAGAAAGAGAAAACTAAATTGAAGAGTGCAGTTACCTTTGTGGGGAGGTAAGGAAGAACTGAACAGGAAAGAGTATACACGGGGCTTAACTTGTATTTGTAATTTCTTCTATTTCTTAAACTGCAGGGAGGGGGAATAGAGAGGATAGGCTACAATGTATTTTTTAAAAACAATAAAATGATACCATGGCTGATCTTAAAAAAAAATGTAACCAACATTCACAGTACAGATTCTATTTCTCTTTCTTTAGGAATTTAAAATAGGCACTAAAGAATGAAGACACAAACATAGTAGGATTTTAAAATACTATTTTTAAGTTTATTTTTATTTATTTAGCACAGATTAGATTTCACTGCTAAGATCTTAAGCTCTAACACAGCACCTAATACTGTTGAATGAGTAGTATGAACACAAATGAGTGAGGAATTTTATTGTATTAGAAGAGCTGGGGGCACCTGAGTGGCTCGGTTGGTTAAGCGTCCGACTTTGACTCAGGTCATGATCTCACGGTTCGTGGGCTCGAGCCCCATGTCAGTCTGTGTGCTGACAGCTAGTTCAGAGCCTGTTTCAGATTCTGTATCTCCCTCTCTCTCTGACCCTCCCGTGTTCATGCTGTCTCTCTCTCTCTCAGAAATAAATAAAACATTTAAAAAAAGAAGAGCTGTACGCATGCCCAATTGCTATGACTGCACAAAATAATAATTTAAAAATCCCTTCTCTGGGGGCACCTGGGTGGCTCAGCCATTGAGCATCTGACTTCAGCTCAGGTCATGATCTCACAGTTTGTGAGTTCGAGCCCCACATCAGGCTCTGTGCTTACAGCTCAGAGCCTAGAACCTGCTTCAAATTCTATGTCTCTCTCTCTCTCTGCCCCTCCCCCCTCACCTTCTGTCTCTCTCAAAAATAAACTTAAAAAAAAAAAAAAAAGGTTTTTTAAATCCCTTACTCTGTCCCACAGAAAACCAGGCCCAAGGCAGCAGTGGAGCAGGATGTAACCCTGTTCCAGATACAGTTATCAGGGCTAAGAAGGGTGGTGATTCAGACCTGGGGAGAAACCACTCTTGAATACAACTGGGAAGTGGAGTAGGAACCCTAAATAAAATATCTCACGTCACTCCAGGAGGGAAATGATACCTGCAAAATGTACCACAGGAGCCCCTCAGTCGACCCTCTGGTAATCTTATGGAAAAGGCTCCTTTGAAATGAGTATCCACCCAACAGATCAGTGGTTGGGGGTAAGAACAAGGACTGAAGGAGCCTTGAGAAAATTTTTAGGGTGACAGAACTGTTCTCTAACTTGATTGCGGTAATGGTTATACACACTGTATACATTTAAAAAGAGTTTAACTATATCCAAATTATACTTGGATAAAAAAGAATATTTACCATATCTGAGATCCTACCTGACTATAAGTTACAATAGCCCTTTAGACTTAAAGGAGACAATGCCAAAGATTTGGCATATAGAAATTTAGTTTATTATTTTAGAAACAGAGTAAACACATAGGTAGAAGCTCATGCAAAACAAAATAATAAAACTAGGGGGACAGAATTGTGGGACAAAGATACTACCATGCAAAAAAGACTGCTTCCAGATATAGTATCTGAGTCCGATGAAATAAATTTTCTGAGAGAAAAATTTGAAGGCACTGATATTTTATATAACTCAACATAGATAATATACTAATAGAGGTATCCTGTATTCTTTGCTACCACACAATATTAGTAGAGGAGTCAATACAAGGATAAAGAGAAACAAAACAAAAAGAAAATACCCTTAAAAAAATCACTACTGGCTGTTTTTTGCAATATCAAAAAAATTTAGAAGCCCTGGGACTCTAGCATTCCTAGCTCCACTCTGCTCCAATGCCAAAAGCCAAATCACAGAGAACAAAGCCAGTCTCATTATTGTGCCCCCTTTAAAAGAAATCTTTCCCAAAAGCTCATCAGTATATTTCTTCTCACTTTCTATCCGTGAAAACTGTGTATGTCAACTCTTAAACCAATCACTGTCAAGGAAAGCTGAATTACTATGGTTGGTTTTGGATCAGAGATTCTTAATGCTGTCCATCCTTAAGAATCACACGGGGCTTGTAAGCTCCATCCTTGACATTCTTATTTAATGGACTCAAGTACTTTTCAATTCCCTAGGCACTTTTTAATGCATAGCCAAGGCTGAAAACACAGAATTAGTCTACTGGAAGGAAATATTAGAAAAGCAACCACCTGGTTCTGAGAACTGCATCCACTTTCAAGGGGTAGGACAAAAGCCTGCATGCATATTTATATGGAACAGCTCTACCTCCCAATGATTTAACCAGCGGTAGGTTCCTAAATGAAACTCTACAGATTCTTTCTCCCTAGCATCTAATCACCCAAAGTAATAAAATAGTATTAGATTTCCTTACAATGTGAGGATTTCTTTATGGTAGATAAGTAGTATGGTTAATTTACACAAATTACTTACCTAATGTGCATCTAAGCTGAGGCTGAAGCCTAATGAAAATTTCATCTCTGACTTCATTCAGACAGGTCTCTATCTTTGCAAATATTTCTGAAGGAAGTTTTTTACAATCTCCATCTAGAAGTGAAATACAGATTATCAACCTCCCATCAATCTGTATCTTCCAAAGAAAATTAAGACATTATCAAGAATGAAAGTTCATCAGAGTCAATACATTTTACACAGACAAGATGGAAAACACAAAATTTCCTTAATTCTTATTCCTCTCTCTGTGTTATACCATACATTGCCTTAATATTTCCTCAGCCCAGTATCATTAATACCTATTGCATGAGTAACATTTTTGTGCTTGAGTAAATCTTAGTGAAAGCTTTCCTCACCCAAATAATCACAGGCCTAGCAAGAGCTACGCTTTCAGATAGTCTGCCTATCTCTGAAACAGCTGATGCTATGTCTTTACTTGTGATTATTACTTATGCTAGAGACATTTAATCATTTTTTGGGGGGGGGTACAACTTTTATTAAACTTAACCAGATCACAGGGGCAGATAAAAGTATAATTATTTCCCAAACTAATATTTGGTATAGCTCCCTCTTTCTCTTGTCTTTGTGGGGTTGCGGGCAGTGAAGGGGTCTTCAGTGTCAGCATGTTTATACAATTCTGCTTACTTAACATTTATACATCCTGCTTACTTCACACAAATTTGCATCATTAAAAAATCTGTAGGCTAGTTATTACATTCCAACTGAACCACAGGTTTATTAACAATTTCTCTAGTGCTGGACATTTAAGTTGGTTCTTTTTTCACTATTATAAATACTATCATGATAAACATCTTTTGGGCACATACTATCCATGTTTTTGTTCATTTCTTTGGGGTTAAAGTCTTCATAATGGAACTACTGTGACAGAAAACTATCTAAGATTAATAAGAAAACTATTTTGAGTAAAAGCTACCATATGCATCTGAGTCTAGTTATTCTTAAGCTACAAAACATTTCACCAAAACCTCTTACAAATAATTCATACAGCCTGATCATACTCTGTTGATATATCTTACTATGAAAATATCTGGATTCCCCTATAATATGAAGTAACCATTAACTGACTGGAACTTTTATTTGACCATGCCAAAAAGAGAAGAGAAAACTTACAATTCAAAGTCAACTTAAACATATTTACAACCATATTATACAAACTACAATTACTCTGTTAAAAAATTAATATGACTGAACATATAAAATGAGCGAAGTAAAGAGAATTAAGAGTACACTTACTGTGATGAGCACTGAGTAACATAGAGAACTGGTGAATCATTATATTGTACACCCGAAACTAATATAATACTGAATGTTAATTACAGTGGAGTTAAAAAAAAAAGAAACACAAAAAATAAAGTGGCTATGCTTTATAAAAAAATAAATATAATTAAAATTAATGCAAGTCAAAATTAGAATGGATGGAAACATGCTCATCTGCTTTTGCAAAAATCATCAACTGAACTGTCACCTAACTTAGTACTGGGGTTCCTACAATTATAGAAATTCAAAGAAAAAAGCAAAAATGCTCGTGAAACACTGGATTTTAAAAATTATAAAAAATTCAATCCCAAAGAAACTCAAATTGACAAAAACACTTATCTAACAAAATTATAACATTTAAAATGTTTATATCCAAAGGTGATCTAACACAGCTCTGGGATGTGTTCTTCTACGTTATAATAATGGAATTATATGCTAATATAACCCTTCTATAAAACCATTGAGAAAGATTTTTTTATATTCACATTTTT